>JARFIW010001125.1:0-600000 GCA_036346225.1 Platerodrilus igneus
ACAAAGACACACGGGGCTAACAGGCACGCCTGCAGAGCTGCGTCTGAAGTGATTCCATCATGCCCCGGTGCCTTCTTAGGGTTCATCCTCCTAAGAGCCCTGACGACCTCGTGAACTAGGATTGCCTTATCGGCACCTGTTCCTTGCGCCTCTGCAGCTTCCCGACGTATTAAATCGTGCGACCCTTCATCCCCTCGGGATTATCCGATGGGAAAAATTCTCTAGTAAATATTCCGCTGTGGTTTTAAAACCTTCCGTGTATTCGCCATTTGTTTTCTTTATATTACTGAGCGCGATTTTTTGTTGTTTTCCTCTAATTACGCGGTATGCGGTTCCCAGGGTTCTTTCTCTGAGTTTTGCGTGCAGAATTCTTTAAATTTATTCGTTCGCGTTTCTTCTATTAATATTTTATATTCGCGGTAACTTTGATTATATTCTATTCTCCGTTGTTCTCTTATATCTCCCGAGGCGCGTTGATAGCGGCGCCTTAGGTTACGCGTTTCTGCCCGCTTGGTGGTTAGTTCCCGGGTCCACCAGGGTACGCTGTCTTTAAATGTTTTCTTTTGCGGCATGGAATACGACGACGCGTCTACCACCGCGTCGTTCAATTTTTTCGCGAGTGTTTCTACTTCGTCTGCCTCTCGGCAGTTAAATAGCTCATTTTCGAGCGCAGGGATACTTTCGCCAAATTTTCTTTAAACCGCTCCCAATTTGCTTTTTTATTACAGAACCGCGGAAATATAGTTAGCTGCTCGTTTGCGCTTGTTTTGGTTTCAACGTCCCATGTTATTAATTTATGGTCAGAGAGCGTTTCCTCGTCCGACCTTAGTTTCCAATTACAAATCGTTTCTAACATTTCGTGCGAGACTGCAGTAATATCTATAAAACTGCTGCCTCTATGCGTCTCAAACGTAGGTGAATCATTAGTGTTTATCACACTAAGGTCCCATCCCGTAAAAAGATCAGCAACCTGCGAGCCTCTATCGTCTTCGATAGGGCTGCCCCATAATGGCGACTTAGCATTAAAGTCTCCCGCGATAATTAAATTTCTATTTCTACCGATTTTACGAAGAATTCCTTCAATTTGATTTATTAAATCCTCTGTTTGAGGATTCTCCCGCCGGGAATCGATCGGCGGAAGGTAAGTGCTTATCACGTAAAACGTATGCAATCCCGTTTTTATTTCTGCGGTGGTTATGAACTCATTCGACAGATTGTTTAGGATTATTCCGGCGCACGTCCCGTTATTTATTATTATCCCGCTACGCGGTCGTTCGCTGTTTGCGTTTAAAACGGTAACCCCCTTCCCAAAACCTGTTATTTTGTGGCTATACAGGTGCGGTTCCTGTATAAGCCCGATGTCGATATTATTTTCGCTGAATAACTTTACGAAGTTATTTGTAGCCCCTTTTCCTTTCCGAGATTTAGTTGCGCGAATTTAATCTTCTTGCTTCTTTTAAATCTATCTTTTCTTCACGGTCCATAATCGATGTTGCGTGTGATTGCGTTCTTCAATCTCAGCATCGTGGGCATCTACTCGACTTGGCGTCGTGGCGCGTATCGACCTTCGCGCCACCGCCAGTTCTGTCGTTTGCCCTAGCGCAAACCACACAGCAGGGGACTGCCCTCCAGCAATTCTTGAACTCGTGACCGACTTCGGCACAGTTACCGCACCACTGTACCTTCTCCCTGCACTCCATCGATCTATGGCCGTACTCGTAGCACCTGTAGCACTGCGTCATCGAGAAGTGGTCCCGGGCCCAGACTCTTCGCCACCTAAGGTTTATAGCGTCAGCTAATATGCGTCTCCGAAGTGTGGGGGTCACTTCGAAAACTACGTTGGCGAAGGGATCCCTAGGGCCCTTTCCGCCAAAACTAAACTTCTCTCTTAGGTGGTCTTCAATTTTCAAATCGCCGAAGCGGGGATTCTGGCACGCGATGATCCGCACCAGCTCTTCCGCCTTCATCCCCGTTTCGACTCCCGGAAGAACGACCCGTGGGCGCTTCTTCTCGATGGTCTTCGCCACGAGCTCTTTGGTGGAACAACAACAACAGGAGCGGCAGACTCGGACATTTTATTGCTCCTAAAACGCACAAATCTATGTTACGGACCAATTCAGCACTACGACACCAAGGGACGGATCGGGACCCGTGAGCGGCCTAGCTCTAGCCGGTGAGGGGTAGGTCAGACAGAAGTCATAGATTGGGATTGCTAAATGCCCTAACATGACAATTATAATGAGATGTGAATTCGGTAAAACGTCAAAAATCGGGTGGACACCACCAGTAATGTCACAATGCTAGATGACCAAAGGAGAATCTCGTCACTGGTCGGTAGACTCCTTGCAGCTCAATATTTAACACAAAATCCTCAGAAAATCTCGCAGAGTAGAGAAGTTGAATTCACCCTACTAACATAAACTTGTTACTAAAATAATGCACGTAGGCCACTTTACTTAATTCTATTAACAAATCCCAACGACTGAAATAAATACATGGGTTGGTTACATAAACAAATATGGCACATACATATATGAACAAGTAAATGTAAACATTACCACAAGTAATATTGTCGATTAAGTAAATGGCATACAATTATTATTACTATAAGGTGTACTGGCCAGTAAAGCAATGTGTAATAAAATTAAGGTGGAGTTGAGTGCACAGGACATCCCCACTTGCTCTACTTATACAGTAACTAATAAAATATTTGAAACGTAATGTGTAGGACGCCGTGTGCATGCAACCCTACGCTATTAACTTAACGGCAACAATAACTTCCAATTCAAAATGTAAATTGTGATCTTAATTCGGCAAATATGCAATCATAATAATTTTGAATAAATGGAAGTATCAGTACAACTGTCTTAAATATTACGTTAATTGGGAATAATATGGTTTATCTATTTGTACTAGTTAAATGTGTTTGTTGTTCACGACAACGGTAAAGTATCAATAAAGCGCACGCACTTTAGGAATCGGTGATAAGGGATTAACACAACTTCATGTACAGGTTGTGCCTAGTTTAATTACACAAACATTCAATTATAATCGACGTATTTGGGGCTGCACTGTAAAATCTACGAATACAGTCGCTTACCTTGTAAGGTGGATTGTACCAGTTAACACTGTGAGGGTGTCGAGTTTTCTACTTTCAAACACGTGACAATTAATCTATTACTTGATCCCCAACAACTGGGTTATATTACGGGCCTACCGCAACCGTAACGAGATTTCCATTCATCCTCCAGACAGTAACTCCCAAATTCATTGGCATTAATTAATACTTCTAAAACGTAAACAACAAAAGAGGATGCCTCAACCTACAACAGAATGATTAACCACGTGCAGCACGTGACGCTATTAGCGAAGATCAACAATCAAAACTCGGCACTTGTATTATAACTTCCCCTGAACCACCAAAATAAACGATCGATTAACTATGATATTGTAACTACATATTTCATGTAAGAACTGAATAAATCCGCTCTAAGCCATTTGTTTTAAGTCACCAAAACTCAACTTGACAAACTTACCTCCTTAACGTCACAGCCCTCCGCCTTTTTGATTACCTCCAAAAAAACTGTCGAAATTATGAAGGGATGTGCGGGCAATGCGCTCTTTGTTATATTTTAAACTGATGAATTATTTACACAAACTAAGGGACTTTATATACATATTTCTCTAATATAAGGTAACAAAATAAACGGAACGTTACATCTATCAATATTAAAACACATGTATAAATGTGAAAAAGCACTTACCGTGATATATCTATTACGTCACTATCAAAAATAGCAGCAGTGTCAAGTTCAGGTGAAGAACCAAAAACTTCTTTAATCAAGTCTTCGTTAGAATGTAATATAAATTGTTCTAGAACTTTTACGTTGGTACTGCTATCATTTTTGATCGATGATAAGTTACTAATTTTTTTAAAGTTGCTAGTAGTAGTAACTAATAATTATACAAGAGAGATCTGATTGAATACTGTTGGTAAAATCTACGTGAAGTATTTATATTAAATAAGAAACTGACCTGTTAGAAAAAATTAAAAATTTGCATCGTTTTCTGAAAAAATTGCAAATGTTATATATATTCAGCTATGTAATCTATTCTAATGAATAAAAAACAGTATGTAAGCAAATATAATTATGCCTCAGTAGAAATAACGAATTGGATTCATTGTCTGAAAAAAATTGCAACGAAGGCACATAGTAAAATAAAAAACCTAAATTAGTTTAATTTCGTTTTAAAATAATGCAATGCAAATGGCCCTTAACTAATACAGTAATATATAAAATAAGTTTTAGATTACTGGTGGCATAATTTATTTTTCAGTAAAACTTAACAAAATTGACTTTTATATACATATATAGGTATGTTGTAATTGTGTTTACACGATTCATGCTGCATCATGGAAATTCTTTAATTGTTAAGGTACTGCTATATAGCTTCTAATAAATTAAATTGCACGATGTTAATTGTATTATGATAAAACTGCAGAATGTTTTTTAATACTGGTTTTTTAAAAAAAATTTGTGTACCTATCACAACCAGAAAACGGCATTTCTATTTATGGTTGATACAGGATCGCTTTTGTTAACCTTTTTTTCATTTGCACATAGCCATGAGTGTGTGTAAATTATTAAACAACATTGACAGTTTAATCTGAGATATTTCAAATTTGCTTTATTTTTTCTGAAAAAAATTTATATGCAACCATAAAAATTGCGCTGTAATGCTAGCATATTTTCCGTACACACAACATAAATCAAAGGTCGAATAAGAATATTATTATTACTGTACTGCGAGCAAGCATATTTTCCGTAAACACAGCTGAATGAAATGATGCAAGGTCGATGCAAGTGTTAATAAAACGCGAAATCAGATACTTCGCTTATTAAAACTGAATTTGTTGGAAATTAAAATTCAGTGTTAATTTTTCTGCTGAATTTTTTTTAAATATTAAACTATTCAAGCTTGAAAATCGTCTTGAATAAAACGTAAATAAAGGCGATTTAACAATTGCATCCAAAGCAATTCGCTATGCAATTATTTTAATTGTATGCTAATTCTTTTACAATTGTTTTGTTTCCGTCAGATGATATTTTTGTATAAATAGTCAATAAAGCTCTACATATATTAAGTAGTGTAGTGTAGTGATTGTATAGAATCATGAATTCTGAAACGGTAGCCGAGATTAGTAGTGCTATTTTAAAGTTAACAGTAAATGTGTGAATCTAATCAGATCAGCCGATGAAAATAACGAAACACATTATAATTATCAAAGCAAATATAAGTATATTGAAGCTTGCGATTAAAAATAAGGTATACGAAAACAATCGCCAGGAGAATCCTAGTAGGCTGGAATCTAATTTGGCACGTCTTAAAAGTTACCTTGTACGATTGATGCACTTGAAACGCTTTTCGGAATATCAAGGTAAAGGTATTGATGCAACGCTTTCTAGAGGTCATATTCGACATTTGATTTGGCATAATGTACAATCATGTTTTGGAAGTCGAATAATTACGGGACTTATTACCAATTTAAGTTATAAAGATCCTCTAGTGTTCTTAGACAAGGCGTTTGCTAGTTTTAAAAGCAAGATTGTTGCTTGCTTAAAAAAGTCAATGTTGAAAGTTAATGTAATATTGTCCGCTAACTTTGTTAAGCCTACAACTGGTGAAATAGATTTGAAGACATTTCCTACTGCAAATCGTCACATCGATATAAACACCAACCTCAAGCAGTGGTATAAGGAGAACGTACTGGACAAGATATCGAACGATTGGAAGAATTTAGTGAAAAGGATTCAGGTTGGACAATCCAAGAAGTTTTACACTTGAAGGTAAATATAAACAATCATGATCCGCTTAAAGGAGGGTATTCAACGTTTGTTCCGGTTCCGGACTTTATAGCAGAAAAACGAGCTGTGGTAAATGTAATAAATAACGACCAACATTGCATTCTTTGGGCCTTGGTTTCCGCTTTACATCCTGCTAAACAAAATAGTCATAGAATATCTAGCTATCCACATTTTGATACAGTATTACGCTACAATTCAATTCAGTTTCCAATCGCATTAAAAGACATAAAAAAAATTGAGAAGCTCGACAATCTCGCAATTAACCTATATTGTATAGATAATACTAAAATACTGCCATTTTGTTTAAGTGAAAATTTAGGAAGAATAGAACCTATTAATCTGTTAGTTTTAAATAATGATTCCTTACAATATTCTCGTCCGACAAATGCTAATGAGAATCACTTTCATTTTACTTGGATTAAGGATATGTCAAAATTATTTGCAAAACAGTTGTCTTCACATCACCATATAAAATTTTTTTTGTTATAGATGTTTAAATAATTTTAGTACAGCAGCATTACTTAAGCATCATTCGAACCATTGCGAAAAAAAGAATACTTGCTCAATAAGATTACCCGAAGAATCCGAAAAGTATCTAACATTTAAACATTTCCACTACCAAGAAAAGGTATCATTTCTAGTTTATGCAGATTTCGAAAGTATATTAGAACAATGCTATGAGCCGGAGGTAATATTAAACACAGTCCGTTACCAAAGGCATATACCCTTTAGTGTAGCGTACTATTTGAAATGCTCGTATGATAATAAATATTCCAAATTTCAATTGTATCGTGGAAAGGATTGTATAGAATAGTTTGTTGTTCAATTGAAACTGATTTCAGAAACGACGCATAAAATTTTCTGTAACCTAAAACCTATGAACCCTTTAACAGAAGAACAAACGTCGGCATTTAAATTTGCCCTTCACTGTCACATTTGCAATAAACCTTTTAGTATAGATGATATTAGAGTTTGCGATCACTGTCACTTTATAGGTGAATTTCGAGGAGCGGCTCATCAAGATTGTAACATCATTTATCATAATTCTTATATGATACCAGTAGTTTTTCATAACATATCAGGCTACGATTCGCATTTCATTATTAAAAAAATCGCGTTAAGGTTTTCAGGTTCGTTAATCCTTCTACCAATAAATAAGGAAAAATACATATCTTTTACAAAATAAGTAAAAGATACGAAAGTTAGTTTTAGATTTATCGATTCATTCAGGTTTATGGCATCTAGCATCGAAAAATTAGCTTCCTACATAGATGATAATTAAAAAATCCATCACCAGGGAAAATTGTAACACCGATAATGAGTTTCAGTTACTTACGCGTAAAGGTATATTTCCCTATGATTACATTAACTCTTGGGATAGGCTCAATGAAACCGATTTACCCTGTAAAACAGCATTCTTTAATCGTTTGCGCAATGAAGAAATCTCAGATGAAGACTACAATCATGCTAAACACGTTTGGCAAACATTTAATATAAAAACACTAGGGGACTATTCAGATCTATATTTAAAAACAGATGTACTGCTCTTGACTGACATATTTGAAAACTTTAGAAAAACTTGCATGTTCACGTATAAGTTAGATCCACTTCACTACTTTACGGCTCCTGGTTTAGCTCTAGATGCAATGTTAAAAACGACGAACGTTAAACTCGAGTTGCTTACTGATATTGAAAAAATAATGTTTTTAGAACGGGGAATTCGTGGTGGTGTTTCTCAATGTTCGAATAGATATGCCAAAGCAAATAACAAATATATGATGCAGATTATGATCCGAATTTCGATTCTAAATATTTAATGTATTTTGATGTTAATAATTTATATGGGGCTGCAATGTCTGAATATCTTCCATATGAAGAATTTGAATTTTTAGATGGCACCAGACCAGATATAGTACGTTTAGACATACTTAATATTCCCGATGATTCTGATGTAGGATATATTTTTGAATGCGATTTACACTACCCAATATCTTTACATGAAATTCGCAGTGACTTACCTTTGGCGCCTGAACATATGATACCACCATTACCTTCTAATAAATCAAACTTAAAGAAATTACTTACAACTTTATATCCAAAACTCAACTATATTATTCACTATAAGAATTTAAAAATGTTTTTAAGCTACGGTTTAGAACTGAAAAAGATTTATAAGGTTCTTCGGTTTAAACAAGCCCCTTGGTTAAAAGAATACATTGATTTGAATACGAAATTAAGACAACAGTCAAAAACAGTTTCGATATATGCTTTTATAAAAATATGATAAATTCGGTTTATGGAAAATGATGGAAAACGTACGGAAAAGGAAAGATGTGAAATTAGTGAGCGAATGGGAAGGACGGTTTGGAGCTCGTAGTTACATAGCGAAGCCTAATTTTCATAGTTGCACTGTGTTAGACTAAGATCTAGTCTTAATAGAAATGAATAAATTAGAGGTTTACTTAAACAAACCCATTTATGTAGGTTTCTCTATTCTAGATATTTCAAAAACCTATTTATATGAATTTCACTATAGTTATATAAAATCGCAATTTGCTAACAAAGCAAAGCTGCTGTACACAGATACGGATAGCTTGATATACGAGTTTAGCGTTGAAGATAT
Source organism: Platerodrilus igneus (assembly GCA_036346225.1). Classification (NCBI taxonomy): domain Eukaryota; kingdom Metazoa; phylum Arthropoda; class Insecta; order Coleoptera; family Lycidae; genus Platerodrilus; species Platerodrilus igneus. Next base: position 8,491 of record JARFIW010001125.1, read on the forward strand.
TTACTCTTATATCAAACAAGATATTCATAGATTTGATACTTCCGATTACGATCCTCATAACAAATATCATATTCCATTATCAAATAAAAAAGTTCCTGGTATTATGAAAGATGAAAACAATGGTGATATCATGCTAGAGTTTGTAGGGCTTAGATCTAAAATGTACACTTACAGAGTTCAGGATAGGATAATAAAAAAGTCAAAGGGATCTTCCTTAGCCAGTATTAAGCAAATTTCTTTTGACGATTATAAGAATGCTTTGTTTTATAAACAGACTGTACAGAAACAGTAATGTTTAATTAGATCAGTCAAACATGATGTCTGTACTATTAAACAAAACAAAATTGTTCTTAATCAAAGTGATGATAAAAGAATTCTTAGTACCTCAACCACTGATACTAAACCTTGGGGGTTTAACTATACACTCAGAAATGACTTGTAAAGCTTCAACCACTGACTCAAATAAAGAATGCAATTTATTTTATCTCGATTGACATATAATTTTTTTAGTTATAAAACTTCAGTGTTATGTTTATACCTGCACAAGTACGCGGTTTTTTTTTGGATGTATCTAAAAATAGGATACCTTTCAATCTGCTTGAGTTTGAACTATATATTAGTATAAATGTATTGTAGAGAAAAATAGTAGTAGTAGTAACCGTTCTGTTTAAAAAAATCCAGTTAGTTTATTTTGAGAAATGTATAACAAAACTTTTATTTTAAAATTGTCAATGTTTATGGTTGTTTACTAAATCACTTAATAATTCAAACATGTGAAAGATATTGTAAAAACATGTAAAAATATTAATAAATAGACTGTGATTGCTAAATGATTTATTGTTTTTTCATAATTTGTAAAGGTACAGTAATAATAATAATAATAAAGTAATTATAATATTCTTATGCTGTTTGAGAGTGGATTGTATTTGACTATCTTATCATGAAGTATAAGGCAATGACAAGATGTATTTGGCAAAACGTTTCTGCTAGTTTCAAATTCTAATCTAATATCGACAGTACCAGATTTTAACGCTTCGTTTTGTCTAGAACAATCTATGACTACTAATGGTGCAATACTTCGTAAATCTTCAAGATTAAAATGTGGTTCATTTTCCTTTTCGTAGTATGATTGCTGAAACTGAGCATACATCTCATATAACAACGCAGTCTGTTTATTCTCGAACTTCAAATTTAAGTTATCGTACGGGAAAATTTTTGAATTTAAATAGAGTTTCATATTGGTTAAATAGCAATGATCAAAACGACTGTAGTTGCTCATGTATCTATTTTTTCGGTTGGTTTGGAAACCAACAATCACAAATCTTGGTTTTTCTAATTGTGTTGTTGTTTTAATGTTCCATGTATGACGTTGCGTTTCTTGTAAAAGTTGATATTCATGCAACTCCCATCCTCTAAACAGAATATGCAAATCCTAATTTTGTGCAACGCATTCTATTAAATTAATTCGTTGAGTATCATCAACGGCTACGTGCGGCATTTTCCATAAAACTTTGTTTAAAACAACTTTTATTTCTTCATCGGGTGTAGGATTAATTATAGCATTACTATCAAAACTAGAACGTAGTAAAACTAACTCATGACGGAAGTTTAAAATAATTTTTTTAAAATCTTCGCATAATCCGAGAACCATTGAAAGGTTTATTGCAACATTAAAATTCCCATTGGCATCAACTATATGCGAATCATCCATAGGAAACCACCCAGCGTTTTGTAAATGTTTACTTTGATTGCTATTATATGAAACATATCCCTTCATTATAGACGTTAATCCAGGATTCCGAACACGATCTACAATGATACCACCAATCTCATATCTAATCTCATCAAAAAGCAGCAAAACCCCATTATTTACAAACTTTGCTGTCTGAGACGGCGTTCCATCTGTTCTAATTAATTTGCCTTCTATGTACAGCATGCTCTTCGATGGTAAGGTGTATACATCTTGTTGTTGTATAGGGATTCGAATTTCATCATTATTGTTTAAAGATGTGTTAGCATAAGGTTGATGAGTATGTTTTTCAATATTAACAATTGCATTGTCGAAGTAAACTTTTTCACGCACGTTCAGTATTTCACTATTCATTCTACTTTTTTTTAATTAAATAAATGCAGTCCTAACAATTGTAGAAACTGTCGGTTTTGTGTTGTTAGCGGTCTTGAAATAATCAATCGAGTGTCGATTGCTTTGAAATTTCCAGCATTTATAGCAATTCTTGACATGTTGCGTGCATTATACTTAATACTTATGGCTATTGCAGATTTTTTTTAAATGCAACCTTACAGTTAGCAGTTCTCCTCTGAAATTAACTAAATTTCCATCTTGATCTAACACTTTAACTATTATTTCATTTATTATACGTGACCTGATTGGTAGATATATAATCGTAGGTGGACACTCGACAATTTTAAAACCTGCAGGTGTATTACATGGGCTGGTTTACTATTTAAATAGGATCCACTTGCAATATTACAATCGATTAAAACTGCATTCACTTTACAAATGTTGATCGCGTAGTCTGCTTGATGCGTGACAAATGCTAGCAATTTTCGCGGATTGAAACCAAGTAGAGAACCAATTGAATCCTTTTTGGTAAAATCCACATCTAGACTACATTTAATACTACATTTAAGTGTATTATTGTCAGCTGTAATTTCTATATACACTGGCGTCTTTCTAGCGCTTCGTGATTGTTCCATACGACCACGCCATCTTTTATCACCTAAAGCTTTTTGAAGATATTTATTAATTTCTCTAATTTCATAAGCACCTTCAGGTATTTCTATGAATTCTCCGTTAGATCCATAATAAAATTTATTATTTATTCCTTTTCTATGTTTGGAATTGTGTTATAAGACTCAAAATTTGTTAATCCTAATACGTACTCCGAATCATTATCCAAGTTTATAGGTGGATTAAAATTGCTTGTTAAAACTGAAGTGTTTCCCGTTAGAGTAAAAGTGTACGACATGACAACTTCGTACGCAGTTCTATGCACTACTTAGAAATTGTAAGCATAAATGACCGCAAAACACAGTACCGTACGATTGTTCTTGGTTAATGTTATAAAGAATTTTACATTTACCCCCGCTATTCAAATAACTTATCAACTCTGTTGGCGGTCGCAGGTTTCCGTAGCTGTCATAGTAAATAGCGCTACTACCGTACTTTTGTAAGAGGTCCAATGCGTGCCTAAACCTTCTATTCCATCTAAATTAATTATACCACATTCTTTTAAATTAACTTTCTTGGGAAGATTGTTTCTCATGAACACTCCACGGAAATATGGTACTTCTAATTGCTTAACAAACTTTATTAATTCTACATTGCTTAGTGCTCGATTAGGTAAAATCAAGGTGCGTTCCTTTGAGGTTTTGCAGGGGCTAAAAAAAGACCAAAACCTTTTTTATAAGGTTTGATGTACATGCCGTTTCCGACTGCAATGTCCTCCATTGCCTTGTTATGACGTTGTTTTTCCGCTAGTTGTTCCTTAGCTATTTTAGTATCTGAAACTGCTTTTGCAACAGCAGCTGCACCTCCAGTAAGAGTACCAAGGGCGCTTAGACCCGCAAAAATTGGTATTAGTGGTAGAAAACCTCCTGTTTTAGGAATTGATATAATACGAGCTGATTCAATATGCTTCTTTTGTTTCGCTGTATTGGCGGCCTTAATTGCTATGTTGATTGCATCCATAATATTAGATCCTTTAGCCTTTTTTAAAGCTGTACGTGCTTGTTTGATAATACTTTTAATACCTAGCGTACTTCTTATTTTATGTTTCGTTATCAGTTTTCTTATTTTATTGATATTTTTTGTTCTCAGTGATGCACAGGCACCCATACCAAGTTTTACTTTAGCTTTCATTGCGGTAGCTACTCCAAATGCTGCTACTTTTTCACCTAAAGACGAGTCACCAGAATTTAGCCTTTCTGTAGCTATCTGAGCTAACTTCGAATCTGCTTGATGACGTTTAGATAGATCCTTTTCTTTTGTGTATGCAATATCGTACTCCTTACAAGCCTCGTCTAACTTGTTTATTCCCTTGTCTCCCGGAGCTAACCGTTTGATTAGTTTTGTACCCGGACCGCAAAATTTGTAACCCGGAATATGCGCTTCAAATGGTAAATTGTTAATTACAGTATTTAATAGTCCGTTCCCAGTAGTTTTAGAATTATTATATGTAATCATTAGCGGACAACTGTCCTCTCAAGCTGTGCAGTAAATAAATAAAAATATTGTGAATTAATGATTCTTTATATACTCGACGTTTCTTATATATAATTCCACTTTTTTTACAATCGAATTTAGTACTTTGCAAACATGCGTGTTGTGAAACAATCAACACCTTTAACCATAAACAATAATGACATTGGCGTGCAATCCTTAGCTAAAAATATAAAACATAGCATTCTTCTACCTTCATCTATTCGATGTATTGTTGTTGGTCCATCAAATTGCGGTAAAACCAACGTTATGATTGGGCTGATAGAACATCCTAATGGTTTAAAGTTTGAAAACGTATATGTTTATTCTAAATCACTTTATCAACCAAAGTATCAATACCTTGAAAGTCTACTGCAACCAATAAAAGGGATCAAATATTATACATTTTCCAGTTCTGATAATATTATATCACCATCTGATGCTCGAAATAATTCTATATTTGTTTTTGATGATGTATCTTTCGATTAACAAGGTATCGTTAGGGAATACTTTAGTATGGGGCGTCATAAACAAGTAGACAGTTTTTACCTTTGTCAAAGTTATACTCGTATACCTAAGCACTTACTACGTGATAATGCTAATCTTTTAGTTTTATTTAAACAAGATGATTTAAACTTAAAACACATATATGTCGATCACGTCAATACTGACATGAAGTATGATAAATTCCGTGAAATATGTGCTACTTGTTGGCAAGACAAATACGGTTTCTTAGTTGTAGACAAAGATAGTGAACCAGATCAAGGAAGGTACCGAATAGGTTTTGATCACTTCATACATATTTAAACCTTGAGAGACGCAAGTATCGTTAGTATCGAAGAATTTTTTTATTACAATAAACTTTTTACGCAATGAACAAGGAGGCGATAAAACTTAAAAGAATTTTAATTAAGAAAAGAAACATTGTAAAAAACAAATTGCGTCAGTTAAAAGATAATGAAGTCGTCCAAGTGGAATCAATCTTACCCATAACATCACGATTAGAAACTATTGCTAATAAACTGGATGGGGAAAGTGTGGTAAAGAAAGAAAAATTTAAAGAAGAAGAACTGCCTCATAGCAGTGTAAAAAAAATTAAACCTAAATTGCTAGAAAGGAACGTTGACTATATTGATTCGCCGGTTATTGCTCAGCTTTTACCAAATATAAAAATGATGCCATAGAGGTAGATGATGATGATGATGATGTTGAGAATGAATACGAAGCAGAAATTAATCGAAATGCACAAGAAGCCCAGGAATATATTCAAAGCTTTGCCGATTCACCTGGTATGACACATTATCTCGAACAGCTACATCCGCTACCTCGAGAATATATTTACAATATGTTTAAAGATGTTAAGAACGAATTTGATCATAAATATGGTATTAGGTTTAACCCTGATTCAAATGGGCTTATGATAGGCAATTCGAATTTCGCGTTGGATGATGAAAATGTTCTAATAAATGATTTGAAATATAAAGGTACTCCTGGATTATACGAACTACTGTTTAAAAAATATCCTGTCGGGTACAGTCATCAAGATCTAAAGTCGTACCTTGATATTGTGAAAAGAACAAATGCTAATAGAAGATATTATTCTGAAACAGAACAAATTCAGGGTAATACTTCATATAAGTACAAAATATAATTTCTACATTAAACATACTTCCCAAACACCCCGTAGACCTAGAACATTACCCTATAGAAAGCGTCTTGGAGACGGTATGACAATGGAAGTATCAAATAACGCTATAGATTATTTATATTGGAATGATCCCAATGAACTTGTTGATAGATTACGACTTTTAGTTTCATCTCAGACTGCTGGACACACAGGTCACGGCAACGAAATAAATTCGATCATTGAAGAATTGCGTGAGGCGAACGTAATTAGATGATATGACAATTGACAAATTTGGAAGGCACTTACATAACCGTAAAATAGATATAAGTGAACAGGAATATGAAAACAAAAGTGAAGGTTTTGAAACCTTGATTGAGTACAAGTTACATATGCTACATTACACGGTAGTAGCAACGTTTTACTCTAATACATTCCTCGACGGTGACAAGACATTCCTTATTTTCAACATTAAACATAATTATGAATTTCCTTATGAGGAAGCAGTCATTGAGAATATTAAAGGATACCCGCAAGACATTGAAATTCTTATAAACGAAAAAAGTTATGTAATTGCACAGTTACAAGGATTTTTGCTTAAACGGATGTAATCAGCTTTCGCGACAGCGGTACTATCATAAACAATACCACAATGTTTCTTGATTTTATATTAAAAGTTCCTTTCAAAGCAAGTGAAGCCCACGACATTCAAACATAGAAGTATTTTATTAATTGTATTTAATAAATCCTGATTAGAAAAAGTATTATGATAGTTGCTCAATCAAAAGTGAAAGAGGATATAGTAAATGAACTTCATAAACCAGCAAGAATAAATTTCAAAAGACGCAAAGTGATAGTAAAAGGTTTAAATGACCTTCTTCAGACCGATTTGATTGAAATGCTACCATATTCGCAAACAAACAAAGGATTTAAATACATTTTAGTAGTTATTGATTGTTTCTCCAAATACGTATGGGCTGTACCACTTAAAAGTAAAACGGGTATTGATGTTACTGCTGCAATGAAAACAATTTTAAATAAATTTAAAAATCCGCCAAGAAATTTGCAGTCTGATTTTGGTAAAGAATATTATAACAAACACTTTCAATCCTTAATGCAGACATATGGCATAAACCATTATAGTGTTTTTTCTACAAAGAAAGCATGCATTGTGGAACGTGTAATTAGAACTTTAAAGGGAAAAATGTGGCGCTTGTTTAACCTGAACGGTTCTTACAATTGGATAAAAAATTTAAGCGATATTGTGAAACAATACAACAATACAGTTCACAATACTATCGGAGTCAAACCTGTAAAAGTTGATAAATCAAATGAAAAAACTATTCTTAAATCATCATTTACCCACATCAAACTTGCAACCAAAATACCAAAATATTCAATAAAAGACAGTGTGAGGATTAGTAAACACAGGGAAGCATTTACGAAAGGTTACACGCCAAACTGGTCAAATGAAATTTTTAAGATTAAAAAGGTAAACGTAACCAATCCTACAACATATATATATTAGAAGATCAAGACGAGAAAGAAATCAAAGGTGCATTTTATGAAACGGAGTTGCAAAAGGTTAAACATCCAGGAATTTACCTGGTAGAAAAAGTCCTAAGAAAGAGTGGAAATAAAGTATTTGTAAAATGGTTAGGCTTCTCTAACGTACACAATAGCTGGATCGATAAAAATAATGTTTGCTAGAAGTTGTTATAATAATTGTTAATAAGGCTAACATTGTAAAATTATATTAAAATAAATAATACATACAAAATCTTTCTATTGTTTTTTATTATTATCAAGCCATTCTTTTAATAAAAAGGTATTTTGTTTTGCGCATTGCAAATTATTATTGCTGTGTCTACAACAATGGATGTTATATTTTAAACGATTGTTGATTTTTAACTCCGATAGCTTAGGACAACCTAGTGCAAGCATATCAGTTACAAAGTTATGCATTATATATGTTTCAATCAATTTCTTCTTTTCTAGACCCTTCACAAATACTTCTTCACCGGGTCGGATAATTTGCTTCAAATAAAGCGCTATATATGATGACACCATTCCAGCCGTTGAAGATTCATCCCAAGAAAGACCATGAATATTCCTTGTCACCCAGTCGTTATGTTTTATATGATCTTGACTCAAACAACTAGACTGCATTGGCAGTTTAAAATTTGATGCCAAACATCACCTAACAACAAGTCCAAAACCGCAATTTCTTTGCACACAAACTCGTTTTTCTTGTATTTAAATCCTGAATATCAATTATATACATGTTTGTATGTAAATATATGCAGTAAACTTGGACTAATTAAATTAATATTAGGAGCAATCTCCTTATATAGCAGATTACTACCATCTGCGTACTTTGCCAACCCACTTTTCAACCTATCACATGAGTGAACACATTTTGAATTGAAACCGGCCCATGTGTATTTGCAGCCTCTAAACATAAATCAGAATCCACTTTAATTAAACACAATTGACTTGAATGCGATATTTTGCATCTGTCATACTTTATAACTTCTAGCTAGAAAACCAAATTCAAAACATCTACACACATTTTTTCTGCACTTACATTTTTCAACATACGTGTGTTTTGAAGTATGTATGTTCCATTGAAAGTAATATAAAGCCGATCCTAGTTCAAAACGTGCCCACAAGCATTTTACATTGAAAGTATATAAGAATTCATGTTTTCACAACTATTTTACATTGAAATTATATAGGGCCGATCCTAATTCAAAACGTGACAGACGTATTCTACACATGGAAAATATGTCTGTCGCGTTTTGAATTAGGACCGGCCTTACCTACCTACTGTCAATTAAGGAAAGATGTGCACGTGAACGCTCGTGGTCGAAGTATACATTGAAAAATCGTTTTTTTTTATAGTAGTAAAAGATTTTATATCCGCTGTGTGGGACTCTTCCTTGCCGAAGCAAGGACATACCCACTAAAAATCCACTTTGGTGTCGGACTAGAGATCCCTTGTCAAAGGACGTTTATAGGGATCCCGTGACTAGCGTACCTGGACTAGGTCCTTCACCGTGCATTTATATTTCCAATGCTCCACCAGAAGGTACTACATTGGCCAGGAGGCGAGTTTTTTGTTGCCTGGAAATTTATAATTTTGCCGAACCCTTGCCGTTCAAAGCAAGGTAGAGATCTTTAACGTGCGTGACAACACTCACACACGGGACCTCCATTTAACCTCTCATCCGAACGAGGGCGTAATTTTTGTGAAAAGTGCTCACCTGTCATTTTTCAAGCAGTCGGCCGTGTCGGGATTTGAACCCAGGACCTTGGGATCCGTAGTCTTACGCTTACTACATTGATCCACGGCGACGCCCACTAGGTCCTTCACCTTATTATAATTTGAATTAGGGCCGCTATACTTGCGGCCACGTCCCCAATGCTCCACCCGGAGGTACGACATTGGGTTTAAACGCGAAAAATGGTCGTGCTCCTAATTTATTCTTACTTCATAGTTGATTCACCCTAAATAAAAACTAAATAAAAATCTAACAAACCTAAAAATCTAACAAACCTAACAAACTCTAACAATCTAACAAACCTAAAAATCTGACAAGAACTGGAACAAAAACAAAACAAAAACTAAAAACAGGGTTGTAAATAATGGTATCCCTAGGGCCGATCAACAAGCAAAAATGAGAGGGGGAGGGATCCGTAATACCGGATAGCAGACGCCGGTTCTGCTTACCAGTGCGACCTGAAGGGTCGTCTTAAAACTATCCAAATTTTGCTAACTAATTTAAATCCATCCCTAGCTTTCCCTATCGTTCCCTAACTGATTTACATTATGATTACAATCTTCGTAATTCTGCTCTTCCTTCCCAAATATATACTGCAACCAAAATGGCGACAGAACGTCAAACAAAACAAATAAGCCACATAATACATGCTATATATAAATAAATATAAAGTGTAAATATAAAATATAAATAAATATAATTATGTAAATATATAAATAAATGTTTAATAAGCGTTAAGCGTATAGCAGTGCACAAAATAGCGAAAGCATCACCCTATTTATCAGGTGCGCTCGCACAAGCATTATGTCGGCTAGCGCCTTTACACACCAAACGTGCTTCTTAAATTATTTCAAAAACTACTAATTAATGTAAATCAATGCTTGTGCGAGTACAGTCGCCACAATTTAAGTCTTACCTCGATAATAACTAGGTCCTTCACCTTACATGTAATTTTCCAATGCTCCACCATAAGGTACTACATTGGCCAGGAAGCGAGTTTTTTTTTACCTGGAAAATTTGGAATTTTGCCGAACCCTTGCTGTTCCAAGCAAGGTAGGGATCTTTAACGTGCGTGACAACACTCACACACGGGACCTCCATTTTACCTCTCATCCGAACGAGGGTGTATTTTTGTGAAAAATGCTCGCCTAACATTTTTCAAGCGGACCGTGTCGGGATTCGAACCCAGGACCTTGGGCGTAGTAGTCACACACATACCACTACGCCACGGAGCCGCCTACTAGGTCCTTCACCGCCGTCGCGATTGGAAAAAACATGGCGTTACGCTCAGTTTATTCCTTTCGGACGTCTGATGGAATCGCAGCAATTCTCATTGCCGGAGCATCGCACTGAGGTGCCTATGTCGTCGCCATAAGGCTTCTTCATACGCGCCCAGAGCGCGTATGAGCTGGTTTTCGTGATCTTCTAGAGATCCGTAAAACCTCTCTGCGTTCGACCGGAGCCATTCCATGACGGTTTGCAGATTTGCCTCTCTGTGAAGCTGAGCGTTTCTGACGAACCAGGGAGCTCCGAAGACTCCCCTTAGGGCCTTTTTCTGGATAACCTGGAGTTTCCGCATGTGCGTTTCCGCTGCGTTACCCCACACCGCTGATGCGTATGCAAACGTCGGTCTGGTTATCGCCTGGTAGAGCCTAAGCTTGTTTGAAGCGTTCAGCCTACTTCGGCGATTGGTCAAGGAATATAGCTGAGCCATAACACCCTTGGTCTTGTTTGCCGCATACTCGATGTGAGCTTTCCAGGTTAGCTTCGAATCAAGGAACACCCCTAGATACTTGACGTCTGGACGCCAAGGTATCGGTTCGTCGAACGCTCTGACATCGTCTCCAGGTCGGTGACGTCGCTTCGAGAAGAAAACTGCCGTGCTCTTTTCTGGATTGACCTCGACTCGCCAGAGTCTTAGCCACTCCTCGAGAGCGTCCATCGCCGTTTGCAGTCTCTGCATAATGTGGTGCGGAGCACGGGACCTGGCTAGAATGGCTGTGTCGTCGGCGCATAGTGCTATCCTGGTGTCTGACGTTTTCGGTAGGTCGCTCACAAAGATGCTAAAGAATGCCGGCGAAAGGAGAGAGCCTTGGGGTACCCCAGCCCTGATTCTCCGCCTCGGCGACCGCACCCCGTTCAGCCTGATGCAAAACCATCTATCACAAAGATAGGATCTTGTCAGTTGGACGAGAGCGCGTGGTAACCCCCTCTCGAGCATTTTGTAGAGTAGGCCGTTGTGCCAGACCTTATCGAAAGCTTTAGACACGTCCAGGAACACTGCGCCGGTTGACTGTCGCCAGTTGAAGCCTTCCGCGATGTGCTCCACCACTCGCAGTATCTGGTGAACGGTGGAATGCCCCTTGCGGAACCCAAACTGTTCGTCCTGGATAACGTCGTGCTCCTGCATCGCCGCCTGGAGTCTCTTTAGAAAGACGGCTTCCGCTATTTTCCCAACTACCGACAGCAAGCTAATGGGCCGGTAGTTCTGTGGGAATGTCGCAGATTTGCCTGCCTTCCGGAGAACTACGACGTGCGCCGTCTTCCATGTGGATGGAAAGTGGCGAAGTCTCAACATGGCGTTGATGATTCCGGTCAACGCCCGAAGGGCGTTTTCCGGCAGCGCTTTCAGAGCCCGGTTGGAAATACCGTCCGGTCCAGGAGCTTTTCTGGCCTTGATAAGGTCCTTGACTTCTTCAACCGTGGTAGGGTCAAGTTCCTGAGGATCGTCGTCCCTTAGCCTCCGTCGCGGTGCACCCGGATATGCCGAAGGTCTGCGTGAGCATAGTTCGGCTCGAACTGACGTTCCATGCTGCCTGCGAAAACTTCTGCCTTTTCAGGGACTGAATAGGCTAAGCCTTTTTCGCCATGGATAGGAAGCATCGGGGACTTCTTGTTCCTCATTACTTTCAACATCCTCCACAGAGAGTTGTCGTCGGCTCGGAGGTTCTCCAGTCTGGCTTCCCAGGCCTCGTTCCGGTGCCGCCAAATTGCTAATCACATTTCGGCGACCAATCGATTGTACCGGAGTCGTTCCGCAGGATCCCAGGTTATTTGCCACTGACGCCTGGCGCGGTTCTTCTCCCGGATGAGGTCGCGGATGTGCAGAGGGAGGATGTCCCTCTTATCCGCTACCGGTCTCATGGAAGTGGCTCTACTGACCGAGGTCGGTATGCACTCCACGAGGCGGTCCACTTGCGCCTCCAGCGCGTCAGCCGTCGGTATGTCGTTAGAAATTCCTTCGACCGACCTCGCTAGACGGGCGGCAAATGCCGGCCACGAAACCCTAGGGGCTTCGTTGATGGCCGGGGCTCGCTCCCCTCCGAGATGAAGCAGCACCGGGTTGTGGTCAGAACTGAGGTCGCTGACGGCCCGGATCTCCGTGTTCAGCGTCACTTGGTGGAGTATCGCGACGTCTAGTACATCAGGCCTGCCTCTATTGCCTTAGTAAGTGGGTTCTGCTGGTCCTAAGACCTCGACCTCACGTCCGTCAGCAAACTGTCGAAGTATGCGTCTATTGCGATTTGCTACCCGACTGTTCCAGGACGGATGTTTGGAGTTGAGGTCCCTTGCTAAAAGCACAGGTTCTCTCGCATCCAACAACGCGTCCAGGTCCTGCGTGCTAAGCGCTTCGCCACCTGGCCGGTTATAAACCGAGATCAGGCGTAGAGGTCCGAAACCCTCTAGTACTACGCATACTCCAGTCGCTTCGAGTCGTTCTAGGTGTGGCAGGTCCACCACGTAATGCTCCAGACTTGCCTTGGCGTACGCCGCTGTGCCTCCTCCGACGGCATCTCGATTGTTCCGGAACAGCCTGTAGTTGGGAAGCTGAGGAACGTTTCGTTCACCAGGACAACGTCTAGGTCGTGTCGCAACGCGAACTCCAGCAACTCAAATCGCTTTTCCATCAGCCCTCGCGCGTTCCAGAATGCTATCTGCAGGGTTCCTGGATATCCGCGACGTCTATCCATTAAGATGGAAGAGTTCGCTGATATCCTTTGCCGCAGGCAATTAAACCCATGACTAAATCACCGAAGTTTTTGGCTTCGGCGATTATAGGCAGCAGCTTTCTGGCGATCGCAGTCAGCTTCTGGAAGTCGATTCCAGCGAGGAGTCCGATGATGGAACCCCATTGCACGCCTCCACTGGACGGTGTCTCTCTGGCTGCCGCTCCACCGCTGGGGGTGGGTTGGGTTGCCTGGGCAGGCGTCTCCTCAACTTGCGCAAGAGCAGGGCTATTGGCTGTCGGGGTAGAGACGGCCTTAGCCGAGCGGCTGGCGACGCTGGCGTAGGAGTGGACTCCCCCAGCAGCGGCCCCTCAGCGTCGACATCGCAGGGCGGACGCTGACCGGTGCCTTTGGTGCGGTCCCATTTTGCCTCTTGGCCACCCTTGGCTTCAGGAATGCGGAGCATCCCCTATAGCTCGCTGGATGTGCGCCACCGCAGTTGACGCACACCGCAGTAACTTTCCTGCTTTTGGGGCAGGTGCCGCTAAGGTGGCCGCCGGCGCACTTGACGCACTTAGGCGTGGCCTTGCAGTTCGACTGCGTATGCCCGAATCTCTGGCACCGATGACATTGTCCTACTTCTGACCGTCGGTGCGGTATCTCTACCTGTACCCGCAGGTGCAGCACATGCTCGAGCTGGAAGATTCGCTTCGCCTCCGTGGACTTGGTCAAGGTGACCATGACCAGGGGCAACGCTCGTCTCTGTCGCTCCTTGTGCATGCGTGCACAGGCTAGCACTGGGAGCCCGCACGCGACAGAGTTCAGTTCGTCCATGGCGTCGATATCCTCCGGGATGCCCCTCAAAACCACCCTGAGCGGCTTGTCGTCTTGGAGGCGATAAGTATGGAACTCTTCGCCTCGCTCGGACAGAAAAGCCGTGATCCCACGGTAGTCTGTTGGGGTCGCCGGAGTGATGCTGATTCCGTCCTGCGTATTACGTGCTCTGGTAAACTGGAGTCTGCGTCGGCTGAGCTATGCCGCAATCGCTACCCACTTGTCCTTCTTGCGAAGGACGATATGGGGGGACGCGGCGGCTGCGGGCCGACGCAGGGTTCGAACAGTTCGCATCGGACTCCATACGTTCTTCTGTTGCTTCTTCTGGATGCGTAGCAGCAATCGGTTCGTACCGATTGGTTGTCGGAAGTTCGGTGACGGTGGTCTTCTTGGGCTGCTTCGACGTCTTCTTCTTCGGCACCGTGAAGTCGTCGCCACAGGCCTCTTCCGAAGCGTCCTCAATAGCGCGCTTGCGGGGGTCCTTCGCTTCGGCGTCCGGTGCCATCGCATAGTTCTCTCCGTCCATAGTTCCGCTAAAATGCGCGGGTAGCAGTGCAAGCACTACGCCCGCGCAATGTACCGGAGCTTCCCTTCCAGCCACGTGCGATCAGTTGAAATTGCTCCCGGACTAGCAGGCTCACTAGCCCGTTCAGCGCTCGAGGTGTCTTAAGCGGAGCAACACAACGCAACGCCCGCGGATTGGATTGCGGCGGCGACGAGGATGTCTTCCTGCAAAGCGGGGGCGCCCGTAAAAATACTGCACCCACGCGTTACAAAAGGACGGGTTCCGCTACGTTGAACCGGATCAACTATCTACGCACTGGCAGGCTCACCAGCGCGTTCACAGCCAAAGGTGTCTTAGGCTAGACAGTCGAAGCGGGTTCAACAGCGGAGCGATTCCTTTTTAATGCACTAAAAAGTGCAGCGCCTCGACCCCAGCTCAGCAAAAGCACGAAGCTAATAAAAGCCTCAGCGCTATCGCGAACCGAAACCGTTGCGTCTCTCCTTGATGAATTTATTCTCTATAAAAACGCGAAAGCAACTAATTGCTCCCACGCGAGTTATGTATCCCCCAATTACCTATATATATATTGAAATATTGAATCTAATAGGAATTATTAGAAATTGTTAAATAAAGTATAAGTTCATTGCAACATTGTAATACAAGGATAACCCAGAGAGGTTATCGACATTTCATGTGAACGGACATGCAACTTTGCATTCGTGAGGGCAGTGATACTGCAGGTGGCAGGTTACAGGCGGTCAACATACCGCAATTACTTAGAATTAAGTTGTTACATTGTAATAAAGTGTACAATTAAGAAAAACGCAGACATGAGATCTGCAAGTTCCCACAGCCGTGTGAGGGGCAGGTTATTATAAAAGGCCCGGGAGCTCAATGCCCGGCAGTCAGTCTTCGAACTCCATACTTCGTTGTTCAAGCTACTCACCTTAGTACAATTAATTATTTTTTATTAAAGTTATTATGTACAAGTTTGTAGTGTTCTCTTGGGGGCTTCAGTAGAGGTGATTAAAACAAAGTCGAAGACCATTTCACATATTTAATTTAATTATCACTTTAAGGTGCAGTACAACTGTTACATCTGAGGGTTAGACTTATAATGCTCTTATTCTATATTAATCCTTAACTGCTAACAATGAGTATGCAATTATGCTTATTTACTAATTCCAATTACACCTAGCCTAGAGTTCGTTGCACATGTACTTCCTATCGATTGTCTTCCTGTACAATTCCGCACTTTTCACTTCCTATACAAGTCACTCACCTTTTAAATGCATAAAACTTAATTTAATGTAATAACTATAAATTATTATGATATTCGGCTATTACACCATCACATACGGTTGTAATTTGCGTTTTAGTACCGTAATTATTTATTCTCTTCCTGAGTTGGTTTTAGATTGTTACTTAAATAAAGTTTCCGATCGTAATTTTATGTTACTTTTAATTTAACAATGCTGAAAGGTTTCGCGATGTATTTAAATAGCTTTTGATGGGATTTATTATTAGATTTTTATGCGTATTTATTCAAGGTTAGTTTCATTCACTTTTGATGAAGTATGAGTGTTGGTTTTGCGTTCAATTTGAATTCGCGCTTCGTTATTTCTCGTATTAAGATGTGGTTTTAATAATAGAATGCGATTTGTCTATTTATGGATGGTATTTGAGTTTGAATCGTGGTGTTACAAGGTTTTGGTTTTTTTAATTGCTCGTGGTTTTGCTTTCGCGTTTTTATTCTTGGTGTATTTAAATTATTTTTGTGCGTCAGTTAATTCTTTTATTGGGGGATTGGAAGTTTTTATTTCTTGTGTTAGTTGCGATTGTAGAATTAGAATTTCTAAAAATTTCTTGCGTTAGTTAAGTTAAGATTTAAGTCAAAAATTCTAAAATTTGTTGCGCCAGTTAAGGTTGTTGAATTAGAGTTTTTAAAAAATTTTTCGCGCCAGTTAAGATTTAATTCCGCAATCTTAAGAAGTTTGGTTTTATTTCTAAGAATTTTTCTTACGTTAGTTAAAACGTGATCTAGTCCCTTGCGCTTTGCGACTTTTTTAATAATTGTCTCTAGTTTTTGTTTCAGAATAATTTTTCTCAGTTCTTAGTCTCAGAATTTTATTGTTGTCTCAAGTTTTCGTAAGTTTTTCATATATACAAGTAAAACAATAATAAAATTTCAATAAAGGCTTGAAGATAATCTCTAGCAATTGCTAAGTCGATTATTTTCAAAAAATGGCATAAAATATTTGTAACAATAGTCAACATATACATAGATAAATCATAAAACTAGCAAATATCAAATGTCTTTGTTAATAATAAAATAAATTTCAATTGGTTTAGGAAAATGAACTTACACCAGTTGCTTGGTTGCTTTCATTGATTTGTTTTCTTTGTTTCTGTTTTTCTTTTGGATTCTTGGATTTCATCTATGCTTGTATCGCCTCCAATTTTTTCTTTTGTTGAATTCGAACTATGCTTGTTTCTCCTTCTACTGCTGGACTTGAACGATGCGTGTTTCTCCTCCAACTTTTGTTTTTGTTCTGCCAAAATCGGGATTGAAATTCCCGGACCACCAGTTCCTCGAAGTTGGATTCGCTAGTGCCCTTTTGACATCCGTTACGACTGCGCCAGTTAAGGTTCGTGGCTTCGAGCGGTCCTTTTTAAAAAGACTTCTTTGGTCCTTAACACATTTATTTGTTTTACAGATTTGAACAATTACAATTTTGAATTAATTTATTCTAAGTCGAATAGTTAATACTTAATTGTACAGTGAGTTATCTACGAACTGCAAGGTAAAAGCTGAACGTTTGCACTCCCGAATCTCCACCACCTACGCCCTCGGAGGAAATACGCGAAAAGCGATCGATTCGCACCTCTCAACTTTAACACAAAGTCACGCTATCAAGATTTATAGTTTTTAGACATGTCATAGCGAGAGACTATTTCTCGGAAAACATTCCTCTGAGCCTCATCACCAGCATAGTCGATCTTGGTATTTTATTCGATTGGCAATTACATTTTTAATTGCATAGCAATAATATAAGTAATAAGGCAACGGAAATACTCAGTTTTGTAATTAGGAATATGACGGAGATCAATAATATAAAAAGATGTGCAGCATTTTACTGGTCTTGTGAGATCCATACTTGAATATGGCTCAACTATTTGGTCACCATACTACAGTAACCATAAGAATAGAATAGAGAAAGTACAAAGGAAGTTCCTAAGATTTATTGCGTACAAAATGGACATTAAATATACAACATTTGGGTACAATTTTCTCCTTAACTCTTGTCATATTGAAAGTCTAGATGGTAGAAGAAAATACTATGATCTGTTTTCTCTACAAAATTATTAATGGTTTAATGGACTGTAGTAAAAATTTTCAAATGATAAATTTCAGTATTCCAAAAAGGGAACTTAGATTCAATAACTTATTTTTTACTCCTTTTCATTCAAATAATTACACCTACAATGGACCTGTTAGTAGACTGATCAGATTGGGTAATGCATATATATTGGACCTCTTTAATCTTTCACTGAAACTGTTTAAAATAAACTTAAAATATTCATTGGAGCAATGCCCAGATTGGTAAAGATATAACATATATAACATGCATGTCAAAGGTACGGCCCGCAGGCCGCATCCGGCCCCCGGTCCGTGTCAATACGGCCCAAAGTGTCACAGAAAGAAGAATCATATTTTTTACAGCTTTTAGACTTCACTCGATTCCTCTACGAAAGTTTTAAAATGCAAACACTACATTTGTAAGTAATTTAAAAGGCAGTGGAAATACCCTATTACTTTTGTTGCAAACAATAAAATCTTCACGCACTTCAAGTCTAGACTAGAACCTTCCTTATCGATATAAAAGGAGTGCGTCGGCACGACGTGAGTCAGTTGACTCGAGTAATCGAAGCGATACGGTCGGAGAAGGATTTTAGTTGTACTGCGAAGTAGTGATTGTGAAGTATTATGCATTTGTTTGTGTCGTGCACGTGCAATATCTATAATTGTTGTGTCAAGTTCCATAATTGTTACGATTTTGGTATAATGTCACAAAAACGTAAAGTTGATAGTGAGTGCAAAGTTTTTCAATCTAAATTACTTAGCAGCACAACTGCGGATGGCGCTCCTGCCAAGGCTGGCAAACTTTCGGGCATTGTAACTAAATTAAAACAGAAAACATTAGGGAATTTTGTGGGATTTCACTGTATAATTCATCAGGAATCATTGGCATCCAAATATTTAAAAATGGACCATGTCATGCAACCTATTATTAAAACAGTAAATTTTATAAGGAGCAGAGGACTAAATCACCGACAGTTCAAGCAGTTTTTACAAGATTTGGACGAAAACTTTTCTGATGTCCCTTATTTCACCGAATGGCTCAGTCGAGTAGTTTTAGAAAGATTTTCTGCATTACGTGACCATATTCAAGCTTTCATGTTAGAAAAAGGCAACCCAATTGATTATGACAATGACTGGTGCTTTGATTGTGCGTAGATATGAATAAACACTTGACTGATCCGAGTGTAAAGTTACAGGGTAAAAATCTGATTGTCACTCAAATGTATTCGTGTATTCAAGTCTTTGAAACAAAGTTGAAGCTATGGGAAAATAGAAAGAGAGTATGAATGAGATGTAGAGTGGCAAGCAATGAGGACAAGGTAGAGCGGCATCTACAGTACAAAAACGTCAACAGACGGATGCCTCTCATAAAGAAGCATTATAGTTTTCAAACCATCCAGGAAATAATTGGCTTTCTATACTAAGAAACCAAAAAGAAGGATAGAAACGAGGAAGAAACTAGCAACGATAGCCAAACAAGAGAAAACTGTCAGCCTCAAGTATGCCAAAGAATGACAAGAGAACTGGGAAAAGAAACGATGTGCCATCTACTAGGGTAACAGGAGTTGTTTCAAATGAACATTTGAGAAAATATTGTTATTAAACCTGAAAATTCCACAAAGTAGCAGTTTACAAAAAAAAAGAACAGAAGTCTACAAAACATACCCTAGGAAGCGGATGGGAAAGCAAAACAAGCTAATATAAAAACCGACAGCAAAAAAAAAACAGTCGATTGAAGAAGTAAGTTCCCAAAAGGGAAAAGGTAAGTAAGATGTAAAGAGAGAATTAACACAAAAAATGACAAAGTCCAGAAGAAAAATATCAGCATAACACAAAGTCAATGTGACAAATGGGCGTGGCGACTAACAACAGGCTTTATGACACTTGCGGCATCAAACGGAAAGTAAGACGATATCAGGAACATTTGACTTGTCACGATGAACGGGTATGAGATCTTTAACCTGCCAAATACTTTTGCATCCTGCAGGATTTGTTATTTCATAAGTCCAGGGTGAGACTATTCTATTGTTAAGGAAAAGACCGATAAATTTAGGCACAAGTTTCATATTGAATTGTCGTGAAGCATCGGAAAGGACAAAATTTCAGCGCCACACAGAATCTCCTACTTGGAACTTAACAGGACGACGTCGAAGATTATAACAGTTAGTATTGCTGTACGCCATCAGAAGTTATTTAGCGCATGAGAACGAATAATTTTGAAATGTTCGGGATCGGGAACCGGATGTTCAGTGTTAGGAATGCACATACCATTGAATTCGGACAGTTGTTCGAAATAACTGCCCAAGAGAACGTGTTACCTACCGAACAACACATAGAAAGGAGTACAACCAATGACCGCATGTTTAGAAGTGCGGATGGCACAAGAAATTTTAGGCAGCTCAACATCCCAACGATGTTGGTTATCACGGACATAACGCAATCATAGTTTTGAGAACCAGGTTGACTCGTTCATCCGGATTGGCTTGTGGGTGATAGCGGGCGGTGAAAAAGATTTGAGTAAGATAACGGGCACACAAGGCACAAAATTGCCGGCTATGAAAACTGAACCCCGTTATCTGTGATGATGTACTGAAGAACACTAAATAGTGGAAACACTTGGTCCTCAAGGATTAGGCGTCGCCGTTGATCAATGTAGTAAGCGTAAGACTACGGATCCCAAGGTCCCGGGTTCAAATCCCGACACGGCCGACTGCTTGAAAAATGACAAATGAGCATTTTTCACAAAAATTACACCCTCGTTTGGATGAGAGGTTCAATTGAGGTCCCGTGCGTGAGTGTTGTCATGCATGTTAAAAATCCCTACCTTTCCTGGAACGGCAAAGGTTCGGCAAAATTCTGAATTTCATGGCAACAAAAAACTCGCCTCCTGGCCAATGTAGTACCTTCTGGTAGAGCATTGGACATGTAAATAAACGGTCCTCAAAGATTTTAGTAACGAAAACTGCAGTAGCGATACGTAAAGAAAAAAAAGGAAATTTGGTAAAATAATTGGCAACTACAAAAATAAATAAATGATCCGGCTTGAAAAACCAGCACACACTAATAGCATAAATAAAAAAAATCTTACAAAACTACAAGAAAACTCAAAAACTAACACAAGAGTTTCTATCTGACTAGTAAACCAGAGCAAGTCAAGAAGTGTAAAGGATATAGGAAAAGGAAAGGTATAATGTAGCAATCACTGAGAACAAAGATGGAATGGCATAACGCTGCAAAAAGTCATCGCAGAATGGAAAATCAACAGTACAAGCTAAAACGAGACAATGACTGTCACCTAAAAGTATGCAAAGGAAGAAAGCTGCGATACTTCAAGCTGTGGTAACAAGGAATCGTATTAAACGAATACCGAATAAAAGAACAGCTCTTACGATTTATAAGTTCAAATTCTTACAGTTTAAAACGCGAATTCTTACACTTAAAAGTTCATAAATACATCGCGCAAGCGCGGAAAGAGCGACGCCACGGGCGGTTGGTAACGCTAATCTTTTTACAGATTTCGGCGCGCCCATCTGTAAATGACGTCACCAATGCACAAATTTAATACGCAATTTACGAAAAATATAAATTAAGACAATAGTTTATAACAGCGAACAAATTAAGCAATTTGAGTACTTACATAGAAATCTGACGTCCTGCGGGGTTGACTTAAAGTTGGCTTCTGTTCAAATCCATCAGGGCTACTGATGGCCCTTTCAAGGCAATTAACGGAGGGTACGCATAACGTACATCCAAATCGCTCGGACGGGATCTCAGGGCTCCACTCCGGGGTGATTAAAGATGGTGCTCCGGCGTGGAATGCGGTTCAGCCACGGCTGCAAATTACCTACCTATGCAGGGAAAGACAGGAACGGGTAGAAGGGCGACAAACAAAGATAATCAAGGCAAGGATCTACATAGATAAAGCTAAAGGCGCGATACGATACCTGAAACGTCCACTGCACTCGAAGGTTTAGGCAAAAAAGCAACGTTACAGAACCTCACGGAAACACTTCTCCCACCTTTGTCTTTGACGCGTCGGCGCGAAATTATTCGTCCAATCCACTTTTGACGTGACGGAAATACGCGCACCGAGTCTTTTGAATTTATGGCGCGAAACTTCCGCACATCAAAATTAACCTAAAAGTGTTTAAGTGCCAATTTATTGGCACGTAACACAGCTAACTAGGCCTAAAGTCGACTAGTCGTGATTTCCGAAAAAAATTAGTAGAATGAACGAAAAAGGCAGGTGGACCAAAAGGAATGGAGAAGCTAAACCAAAAAAACCTAAAATAAAACTATAAGTAGGTAGTACCCAAACTAAAGAAAAGAAAAAAACAACCTGAAATGTGTGTGTGTGTGTGTGTGTACATGCGCATATGTGTGCACGCATGTGCATGTGTGGGTGCGCATTGCGCATATGCACGTGCGTGTGTGTGTGTTGGACCGCTTTAGTCACCTGTTACGACAGGTAAGTCGTACTGTGGGAATATTCTAATCCCAGACCCACACGGGCGCCTAAATTTATGTGTAATGGTAGACCCGAATTACAAATCACACAGATGCCGTATTAGCAATAGTCGTAGATTAGGATTGGGGAGAAATAACAAACCTAAAGAAACGATCAGCACTTCAATTATTACAGCCCCGTCGTCGAGGTACGCGAGCCACTACAATCAGTTGGTAGCAATATTAGATAATTATTAAACATGACGCACAAATTAATAGATGACGTCACACAATATGCGAATTATTGCAACACAATTAAAAGTTATACAAATTTTAAAGAAAACCCCAACGGGGTACTCACGTGAACATGTAGGGCTGCTTCTTGCAGAACTACTCCATAATGTTGACAGCGGCTTCGCTGTTGATCCTTCTCGGGCGTAGGCTGCTTCGCTGATCTTTCGGGCGTGGGAATTCTTGAGCCCGGTTGAAGCCAAATTCGATTGCCTTCTTCCTATATGTAGGGAACGACAGGAAACTGGTATATAAGGAACGATAATCAAGAGAAGGCAAAAGGAATCTACATAACACAAAAAGACACGATAAGATACAAGACAACTCCCCTTGTTCACATCTCGGTGGCTAGTCCCGTTACGTATATCGGAAATCCACCACTTCCCTTCTTGACACACCGCATCGGCGCAAATCTCGCGCAACGCACTATATGAAGTGACGGAAATACGCACACGTCCTTTTAAATTTATGGCGCAAAATTCTTACAAATTAAAACTTAATTAAGAATGTTTAGTGCCGATTTCAGCACATAACACAATCTGCTGAAAGAAAAATGGTATAGTAAACATACAAACACAAATAACTACAGCAGGATAGTAATCTGTCAGATAAAACGCCTAAAGGTAATATATGAAACTACCATTAAGTAGGGTAATAACTCTGCGTATGATGGTTGTGTCCAACAGATCACTTCCAAATGCCACTAGTAATCCAAAACGTAAACATAAATAATTAAGTCTATTGTTCTCTTTAAACAAAAGGTATATAGTATATTTGTCTGTGTTAAGTATGCAGAGGTTACAAATATTGTCAAAGTTCACAAGAAAGACTGCTGTAGTGGCGTACATATTTACATAGTTTCAACATTGATAGTTAAAGATTAACGAGCTCGTGAAGCCGCTGTACAAATAGTTTATGCACAACTTATGGAATATATGCAATACGGGTTGAATAGGAAAACACTTATTGATAAATCGTGGTACTTCTGTATATCATATGATATGCTATGGTGAAGACATGACAACTGTTAAGGTGAGCTTTCGGTATCACAAAAGTATCTCTTACAACGGTCGTGACCTCGTTAGGAGCACCCAGGTACCAAGGAAGTAGCTATTCCATTTAAGAACTATATATTCTCGATACCTACTCAAACAATAGGTATAGATACCCATGGTCACGAGGTTGATAAGTTTACAAAAATACGGATTTGTTTACACGAGACTCATAAAATCTTTGTCGACCTTTTACGTGTTAAGCAGTTAGTCCAAACTAAACAGAAAGTAAGAAAACTTATGTGGGTAAAAGGTTTATCCTCCAGTACGGGTACAGAATAGGATGGTCAGCATAGCGTAGATCAGGACCCAACAGCAACAGTAGTTATATCATTATAATGTAATTAAGAGCCGTTATGCTTGCTGCCACGTCTCCAATGCTCCACCCAAAGGTACTACATTGAGTTTAAACGCGAAAATATAAACTTGTTTCAGATCTAATCTAACTTCAGGTTAATCAATACTAAATAAAAATCTAACAAACTGAAACTAAAAATAGGGTTTAAAGAATGGTATTACTATTGAATGTACAGGAAGATTGAAAATGTTGAGCTGTACTTTGTGTAAAGCAAGTAATAAAATTTTTACCTAAGATAGATGTAAAAAGCTATTTTGTGATGTATGCAGTAATATTACCTCTTTTGAAGATCGATGCCTTGAACTCAAAAAGAGGGTCCTTCTATTCCACTGCTTGTCTAGTGTTAGTAATTATGACAATTACATACAAAACATTATCCAATCAAGCAATTAAGAATACAACGTATATTTAATAATATATTAAGAGTAGATAATTGTTACTTGTTAGACAACCTTAGATACTCAGAATTACCTGTATATAATCACAAATTCTTACCGAGCTGGACTCGTCTCAAGCAGATTCTTTTAGCCCTAATCTTCCAGTCAATCAAGTATTAATAATAAAATATAAGATTACTCGAAATTGGCCTAATGTATTTAATGACAAATGAATTTGAAATATTTGAAGAGTAATTTAAAGCATTCAAACAAAATCATGTAAGAAGCCAAATGCATGCATGTGGTTTACATATAAATTAAATAAAACATGTTACCAAATATTGAAACTTAAACATTTTCTTAATTCTTTTTTCCCTCGTAGTAGTGATTACCCTAAGAACATTAGTGGCTTGAGAATGCAGACGGCTAATTACTGCTTCCAAAACTGTTATTGGAATATATCTTCGAAGAAGATCGAAAACGGCTGCTTGTAGAAGTAAATGATTCTAAATCAGCAATCCTGAATTTCTCCAGTAAGACTTTTACACAGCACTTCAACAACCAGTGCTTCAAAATTACCATAAAACTCCAAAAGAACTGTCCCCAATTAATTAGAACGTATACAAGTAAGAATTAATATGAATGAAATAAAAGGGTACCTAAAGTACAAAGCTTTAGTTGAAAAAATCAATCAAACATATTTTAAATACTTACAGGCTTCTCTTGTAAAAAAAACATCGTGGCGTACTACAAATCCGGCAACCTGCCGACAACTCGAAATAAACATCAAATCAAGTTTTAAGGGTCTCAACTATTAAAATCCCGAACTTATAATGTTGGATCTATTATATTGCCATTAATATTTTCAGATTTACATCTCTAGAAGAACCCACACAACCACTTGCTTTTCATTCCAGATGAAGAAGAACGAGAAGTCGCCTGTCTCAAAAGCTGTTAAAATTAATGACATTTAACCTTGAACAATAAATTCCAAACCATGGGTGGAACATCTTGAACAAAATATAACATTCTCTGATCCCCTTTATTTACCCAGATAAATACATATAAAATACAGAGAACTTTTGTACTCTAAAAGATAAATTATTCTTTTATAGAATTTCAAATTAAAACAACTTCAACATTTAATCCTTTACAAAAATATAATTAATTTTGCAGAAACAGTGCCACCACTGCTTGCAAGATTTAGAAATTTTTATTAACTAAAAATAAACATGTGCAGCATTTTTACTAAATGACAATAAACAACAAAATAACAAGAAGATATTTATAACCATAAAATATTGTAGAAATGTAAACAATCTGAATGATTATGATATGGCTTTTTAATTTATCAAATGCAGAGAAAAAAAAATCTAAGCCGCATGTATGGCTCACAACCAAACTTAGACATTAAGTTCAACAAATATTACTTACCTTTGTGTTAAATATTTGAAATTTAATTGTACGCAAAAATAATAAATAGTAATGTGTAAAAATTCGTATTTAAAGTCGAATATCTTGATTAATAATTGAAATATCGAAAAGTGAATAGCGTATTCGTATTCAGCGTAAAAAACTGGATAAGAATCATATATTATATGTCTTGTAACATCACGGGAACCGTACAACGGACAGACAGACCGACCGACAGACTAGACCATCTCATTAACCAAACGAAGTTTGGTTGATAACTGGATTAATTTAAATACTAGAAGTACATAACTTTTGAATAAATGTTTCCACTAAAAAATAAGTAATTACTCAAGACAAGAATAATATTTGAATAACCTTAATTTATGCTCGTAAGTATTTTTATGAGAAATAAATTGAATATCATTATTAAACCATAGTGACAGGCTAACATGTAAAATGTGGCCGTCACAAGAAATATTGAAAAATCTCAGTACAATGTTTGAAAATTTTAAAACTGAATTCATGGAGATGGCTTCCAAAAGACTCTCTACCAATCAATTTAATATGACCAATGTCTTACATTTAAACGTTCTTTATATTTACCGTCAATGCGGTATATTAGATGCAACGGCAGTTGGTAGCTCTAATCTTTATACAGATTTTAGTGCGCCCATCTGTCAGTGACGTCACACAATATGCAAATTAAAACGCGCAATTGACGGAATATATAAATGTTAGCAATGAAGTATAAACGATAAGGTACTTACATAAATAGGTACAGCTTCCTACAGAATAAGTTAAGATGGCGTCTGCAACGTCCATCGGGGTTGATAGGCCCCCTTCAAGATGATTTGCGGAAGGTGCGCCTAGCGTCCTTCGGGATGGTTCCGACTAGCTCTCAGGGCTCCATTCCGGAGTGTTTAAAGATGGTTCGGTTCGGCCAGGTTGCTTCAAATTATCTTTTTCCTATGTAGCGGTAATGACAGGAACGGGTTTAGGGAGCGACAATCAAAGATAAGCAAAGGCAAGGATCTACATTAAAAGATAAAGATACGATACGATACGTTACCAGGCACGACCACTCTACTCGAAGTTCCAAGGCAAAAAGCCACGTTTCAGCGTCTCCCGGAAACTTCCCCACTTTTCCTTCGCCACTCGCGTCGGCGCGAAGTTCCTCCAACCCACTTCTGACGTGACGGAAATACGCGCACCGAGTCTTTGAAATTTATGGCGCGAAAACTCCCGCACATCAAAACTAAAACTAAGGAATGTCTAGTGCCAAATCTTTGGCACGTAACAAATGAACCCATGAAAACGTATGCTAGCATAACAAAATCTGATCCAATACTTGTGGTGAAACCAGTAAACATTCAGCAAAGTAAGGCTACTAAATCTGAAATTAAAGATGCAGTCAACCCTGTTGAAATGGGGATTAATGTATCTAAAGTCTTCGAAGCATCAAAAGGCAAGGTTGTCATTGGGCGCAGAGCTGAAATGGATCGTGATATGCTACAAAATAGGATTGCAGAAAAGTTAGGTAGAAGATATAATGTAGAAGCCCCTAATCTAAAAAAAAAACCAAAAGTATGAATAGTTAACGTTAAACGTGACAATGTAGATGGAATGGATCACACTCAAATCCTAGAAAAAATAATCAAACAAAATAAAATACATTCTGAAAAAAATAGCTTCCATATTAAAGTTTTAAAAGTCATTGAAAATAAAAAGATGAGAAAGTCAACAATCGTTTTGGAAGCTGATCGAAAAACACATAACCATCTAATAAATACGAAAACAGCTGCAATTGGTTGGTCAATGGGTATCATATACAATCATATCAACGTAACTTAGTGCTTCAATTGCCTCAAGTTCAATCATCATGCTCAAGATTGTAAGTCGGAAATAACATGTTCGTTGTGTGCTAGAAAACACAACTATAAAAACTGCAGTGCTGATGTTAACAAATGCTGTACACATGCAAAAGAAAAGTTGAACATGGATATTGATAACAGGCATCCTGCTGTGCATAAAGAATGTCCCTGTTATATACATATGCATACAAAAGAGAAGCTGCAAAGATAGAATACTATACTCCTATATAGCAACTACATCAAAAAACTGTTTACAATATCTCACATGACCTAAAAAATCAGCAAATAATCCAGCCATTGCGGTTATGTCTTATAAATATTCGTTCCATCAATTCCTGTTTCGATGATTTTGTATCTTTTATTTCATTAAATGATTGTGATCTCATTGGGGTTCCAGAAACATGGCTCTCAAGTAACTTTCCATCTGCATTGATTAGCATTGCAGGTTACAATTTGATAAGAAGTGATCACCCAACTATAGGTGGGGGATTATGCTGGTATATTGCCAGCAGTCTGGCGCATAAAATATTGGATATAAATTATGTCGAACATCCTATGTTAGAACAATTATGGATTATCATTAAAACCAACAAACATAACATTGCAGCAGGACTTATTTATAGACCACCGAGTTCAACATTGGAATGTTTAAATGATCTTGAACTGATTCTTTCACATGTTTGTACAACATATGATGATATCATTCTTATTGGTGATGTATATCTTGACTTCATCCAACATGACACAAGGTGTAAAAAATTAAGTTCACTGTTGAACATTTTCAATCTTACACAACATGTGAAGGATCCAACACGAATTACTGAAACTACATCAACATTAATCGATATAGTATGTGCCAGTCCTCAAATCAATGTGATATCATGTGAAACGATCGATCTCTATCACATGACTGATCACAGAGCAGTACTTTGTACATTTGATGTAAACGTACGCAAACATGAGCCATATAGCTTTACATACAGATGTTTTAAGAACTTTAATATGAATAACTTTAATTATGACGGTAGTCACATTCAGTGGGATTTAATAAGATCATTACCAGACCTCAATGATAAAGTAAATTATCTTAATAATGCAATAACATTATTATTTAATGAACATGCTCCAATACATTGTTACGTGCCATTTTGGCACTAACATTTCTTAGTATAATTTTGATGTGCAGAAGTTTTCGCGCCTTAAAATTCAAAAGACTTGGCGTGTGTTTCCGTCACGTCAAAAGTGGGTTGGACGAATAATTTCGCGCCGACGCGTGAAAGGACAAAAGAGTGGGATTTTTTCCGGTGGTCTCTGTAACGTGGCTGTTTGCCGGTAAACTTGGAAGAGTGTGGTGGTGTCAGGTATCGTACCGTGTCTGTATCTTTTTTATGTAGATCTCCTAGCCTTTGTCTAACTGTCGTTCCATAACCCTTCCTTATCGTTACCTCTACATAGGGAAGAAGACAATTTGTCGCAGCCTAGGGCAAACCGAGTTCACGACCCCGGGAGGAGGCCAAGCTCTGCTATCAGCCACCATCTTTAAATTGCCTTGAAGGGGGCCATCAGCAGTCCTGATAGACGTCAGTAGACGCCAACTTTAACTCAACCCCGCAGGACGTCGGATTTCTTATGTAAGTATTTTATTTGCTTAATCTGTTCGCGAATTAAATATATATTTTCCGTCAATTGAGCATTTAATTTGTGCATTGTGTGACGTCATTGACAGATGGGTGCACCAAAATCTGTATAAAGATTAGCGTTACCAACTGCCTGTGGTGTCTAGTATACCGCGCTTGCGGAGTTGTAGCTATGAACTTTTAAGTGTAAGAACGTACAGCTTATATAAAAAAGAAAACGCCACCATACATAACGCCCACCATCAGACTGATGATACATCTACGGCATTCGAAATATAGCAAGTATATTAAGACTAAGAACAATACTAAGCTTCACTTTTATAAAGACCTAAAAAACATTATCACAACAGCAATAAGGACTGAAAGAAAAGCATATCTTGAATACCAATGCAGAAATAATATTAGCAATCCTAAGCAGCTATGGAATATTTTTGATAGATGTCAAATACATTCAAAAACGAAAACCCAAATTTCAAATGAAATTCAAAATTCTGATGAAGTCAACGAATTCTTTATTGAATCCATTCCAGATCGATCAATACCAAGTCATCAAATAAACTTTTACAATCAAAACATTCACAAAGCTATAAATGGGCCATTCATTCTACAACCAGTAAATGTAAATGTGGTAGAGAAATCGATCTTGCAGATCAGGTCTAATGCTCAAGGATTTTATGGCATAAATAAAAAATATTAGTGTTGGTAATGCCACTCATTATTAATGTTTTAACGCATATTAAAAATGTATCATTAGAATCAGGCAAATTCTCTATAGCTTGGAAATATTCAACTATCACTCCAATTGCTAAAAAACCTCTGGCTACTACATATGCTGATTTACGCCCAATTAGTATATTGCCTATAATGCCAAAGGTTATGGAACACATAGTTTACACACAACTAATTGAACACATATCCAAATGGAACTTATTACCCACATTCCAATCTGGATTTCGCACTGGCTATAGCACAGCAACTGCACTAAATAAGGTTGTTAATGATCTTACATGCTCAATTGCCGCATCAAATATTGTTTATCTATTATTTCTAGACTTCAGTAAGGCATTTGACTTAATCAATCATAACCTACTTGTTGCTAAGCTTTGTTTCTATGGTTGCAATAATATTGCAACAGATTGATTTAAAGACTATTTGAGTAACAGACAGCAATCAGTTAAACTACATGGACAACAGTCTCAGTTCCGCTGTTTCACGAGGTGTTCCACAGGGTAGTATCTTGGGCCCTCTACTCTTTGCTATTTTTATGTCAGATTTTCCAGAAATACTATCACCAGAATGCAAATATCATATGTATGCAGATGATATCTCCTGCTTTATGTTTCTAGTAATGTTTCACTTGTCGATGATGCAATAGTAAAACTGAATGAAAATCTTGTTGTAGTGGATAAATAGGCACACGACAATGGTCTTATCCTTAATGCTAACAAAACTCTCGCATTACTCGTTGGTTCACAGGTAAACCATGTTAAATCTGAAGTGCAAAGGTTTCTAGATATCAAAATAAATGATAAAGGAGTGACATTACTGACTGTGTAAAATATTTAGGCCTTTCTCTCAACAAGCATCTTACGTTTGAAAAACATATCAACAAAAGAATAGGTTTGTGTTATAGTGAAATGTGTACCCTTTACAGATACAAATTTTTGTTAAGTTCAAACATTAAATGGAACTTATGTAATACTGTTGTGTTGTGTCATATAGATTACTGTAGTGTAGTTTACTATAAATTTTTAGCAGGCTATTTAAGGCAAAGAATACAAGTACTTCAGAATGTATGTTTTAGATATTCGTATAATATTGAACGTAAGCAACATACAACACCATACTATAATTCTAAGGGTATACTTAAATATGATAAACGTGCAGAACTCCTTTGCGCTGTGTACATATATGCGATATTAGCCAAATGTAGACCAAACTACCTGTTTGAAGCTATACAAATCAGAGCTACTCAGCGTAGTATTAACCTCCGAAATACAAATGATTTCAGCATTCCGCAACACTCAACAAAGAAATTTGAATCATGTTATGCTTATGTAGCGCCTGTTTTAATAAACAAATATAGAACACTATTTGACGAAACTAATAATAAAAATATATTTAGGCTAAAATTTTATGATGTATTAATAAGGGAGCAGCGACTGTCTTAGACTATCCTAGATGTTTATTGTATTATGTATATATAGTCTTTGCAATTTCTAAATAGACCTTGTCATCCGCGACGTCACACACGTACTAACTATTTATACAGACGTTTGTCATTATAAACCGTAAAATGCTATGCTACGGTTTTGATTTGAATAGTAGCAATGTGCAACGTTGCCAACAATTCTAGCAAAATTTTAATTGATTTGACGTTTAATTTTTAGGTTATATGTTGTTTAGTTATTCTTACATCTAGTGCACTTTTTATTTTTATTCGTTCATAATTTGATCAGTTTTTGCTTCAAACAGTTCTTTTCAGAACTCATATTAGTGTTACACCGTACTCTGATCACCGAATATAATGAGTGGAATTAGTTTAGGCGTTAGAGCTAAACAACTTGTTGCTAGTTTAATCACTTTTTTTGAAAAAGAAAGGGAAAATGGTGGACCGTTTATACCGTTAACAGCGGTTCGTGAGGTAATTTAGTTCATTATTTACTTCAAAAATTATTTCTTATGCATATTTTTAGAGAGTGTCGGTTGCCCTGGTTCTTAGTATTGGCACCGTAAAATCGATTTCGCAAACAATTGCGAAAAACGAACCATTTACGTCAAAAAAGCGAATCCACACAAAGCCTGTCACTGACGTAGATGAATTTACCAAAAGTGGAATTCGTAATGTGTTTTATAGGTTATATGACAATCGTAAGTACTCATTTCCAAGTTAATGTACAGTATTACATGTATTTATTTTAGATGAACATATTTCTATTCATACCTTGTGGCAGAATCTGAAGCACGATGAACTTTTTAATGGTTCTAAACGATCCCTGAATATAATCCTACACAATATAGGATTTAAATGGCAAAAAGATAACCCACGTAGAGGTCTAATGGAATTGCCAAATATTGTTGATAGAAGGATACATTTCTTGAAGACATACAAGAAAATAAAAGAAGAGAATCTGTATCAGTTTGTGTTTGTGGACGAAACATGGATTTTTCAGAATGGTGATGTGAGCCGCTCCTGGCAAGACAGTGATTTAAGAACTGTAAAGAGTACACGAATTGATGGAAAACGGTTTGTGTCATATACTTCCTTTTAAAACAGAATAATGTAAATAATCTTTTAGGTACATAGTATTACATGCAGGAAATGTAAATGGTTTCATAGATGGGGCATTGATTTTTTCTTCGTCCACAAACGACCCAGATTACCACGGAGAAATGAATGAACAGAATTTCTTGTATTGGTTTGAAAACCAATTATTGAAGAATTTGGAAGCACCATCTGCAATAGTTTTAGACAACGCTTCCTATCATTCTACTGTGTTCAACAAAATACCTAACAGTTCCTAGGAAAAAAGTGTCATCGCAGAATGGTTAACAAAACAAACAATTTCCTCTGATAGTAATGCTTTGAAAACGGAGCTTTTGAAACTTGTCATGATGTGAGTCAAAATTTAGTGCTTTATAACATATCTAAAATCAATGTTAGATCTGTCTCAAGTAGAGCTAATCTATCTCCTGATGATGTAATCAGTAGTGATACTAGTTCTCAAAAAATTCTAGTTATCGGGGACAGTCATGTGCGTGGTCTAAATGTCTTATTTTCCAAATTAAATCCAAGTTACATAATTACATGTCTTAAACCTAATGCTTCAGTACGCCAAATAGTTGATGGATTGGAAAGCACTATAAGCAACCTAACGCATAGAGATATCATATTTTTTATTGGTGGAACAAATGATTTGGATAGACATACCCACGCTCAAATTATAAACTCTTTCAAATATGTTATGGACTTGTTTAAAAATACAAATTTGATACTCATGGATATTCCTTACAGATTTGACAATACTAAATACAACAAGAAAATTGAGAGTGTCAACAGGTATATAAATATATTAAACAAAAATAATTTTAATTTTACTGTTTTTAATGTTAACCAATACTTAAATTATTCCGACTATACAAAATTTGGTATTCACTTAAATAGGAATGGTAAAATAAACTAGTTACATTGTTTGTTAAAAATGTTCTTTCATTGTTTTCTAATCATTGTAAAATATCTGTAAAGGTTACACCCAGAATGCATAATCATTTTTAAGTTATGTTGACAATGAAGTTTTTACTTCTGCCACAGGTTTAAATGCTAATCTAGTATATGTTAGTATTAATAAGCAATTAAAAAACTGGCAGCCAAACCATATAGATGACTTGGCTGGGTCTAACCTATCTATCTATTATCAAAATATACAATGTATTAAATACAAAATAGGGGAATTGGAATCTTTTTTAGCTGATAAGAAATTTCATGTTCTCAGCTTTGTGGAACACTTGAAATATCGACATTCTGCCTGGAGGGATATTTCATAGCTTCCAATTTCTCAAGAACTACAAAAATACATGGTGGCTCTTTTATCCTATTACAAAATATTCTCAAGGATCATTATTGTGTGCTGAATAAATTAACTACTTTATCCCTGGAAATTCACTGTGAAATTTCAGCAGTACTGATTAAATCTTTAAACACTATCATAGTTAACATTTACCGGTCCCCACTTGGGGACTTCAAAATATTCCTGGCCACCTTAAACAAAATTCTCAATCGAGTTGATTATTCTAAGTCTATTGTGATTTGTGGAGATTTTAATGTTCGGTTTAATTTGAATGATAAAAACGCTAAATTATTAACTGACCTATGTCAATCTTTTCGACTAAACTTAACTGTTACTTTCAAAACACGGCTCAATAACTGTCTCGATAATTTATTTACCAACTGTAGTTCCTATATGCTGAATACCCACAACAGTGTTTTATCTGACCATTTGGGTATTCATTTCCAAACCATTATAAGAAACAATATTTGCACACCACCTGCTAAACTGTTTCGTAATATATCTGAAAAAAATAAGTTTATTTTCTATAGGCAGTTAGAACAAGTAGAATGAAATGTCATTAGTGAAAATAGTGAAAATAATGTACCAGATTTCAATAAATTTCTCTCCACAATTAATAACATCTTTAAGAAATGTTTTCCATTACAAGTTATCAAAAATTCTAAAACTTGTCAGAATCCCTGGTTTACCAAAAACTTTATGATATGCGCAAGAAATTACAAGATTTGTATGATACCTGGATCCAGTGTCCTACTACTGAGAATAAATTATTAGTGAATAATTTCAGAACACAATATCGTCAGTCCATAAACATGTCAAAAATTAAATATAATTCTGAAAAAATAAAAAAGTCCAAAAATCCAGCTAAAGCCATATGGCAAATCATTAACCTAAAGAGACCAAACAACAAAATCAATACTGTCCCTAATTTGACTGTTGATGATTTTAACAATTTCTTTACCTCTGTAGCTGAAAATATTATTGCACTGAATAATTTTAATGGTCATGATCCCATGCTTAATCTAACTAATAAAGTGCATCAGACTTATAATACTTTCTCTTTCAAACCAGTGTCATATTTGGATGTTAGAAAAATAATCGATTCTCTTAAAACTAGTAAATGTAGCGATGCTTACGAGTTATCCTCTGAAATAATTAAATTCTGTAAAAATATTTTAATCTCACCTATAACTAATGTAATAAACTCTTCCATTGAAAACCACATTTTCCCAGACTGTTTAAAATTGACAAAGGTAATACCCTTATTTAAAGCTGGTGACCCAAATTCATTGTCGAATTACCGTCCAATTTCATTACTGCCCGTTATCCCTAAAATTTACGAAAAAGTTCTCTGCAATCAAATCACAGTACACTTCGAATTAAATAATATTTTCTGCATTGAACAATTTGGCTTTAGATTAAATAAATCTACAACTCTAGCTATTTTAGAACTTGTAAATGAAGTAACAGCTAGTTTTGAAAGAGGAGATTTTTGTATGGCTACCTTTTTCGATTTAAGCAAGGCCTTTGATTGTGTTATTCATGATATTCTTTTAAAAAAATTAGAATACTACAAATTTGATCATAATAGCTGTTCACTGATTAAATCCTATCTGAGCAATCGACAACAATTTGTAACTTTTAACAATAATAATTCTGAGATTAAAAATATAAAATATGGTGTACCACAAGGATCAATATTGGGACCCGTTTTGTTTTTGATATATATTAATGATTTACCATCATCTGTATCATTAACTAACTCAATTTTATTTGCTGACGACACCACTGTAATCAATTGCTCTAATTCACTTAATGACCTTTTCAATAAACTAGTTATCACCCATTTCTCGGCTACCTCTTGGTTCACTTCTAATAAATTAAGTATTAATGAAAACAAATGCCAACAAATGTTATTTGCTTTAAAAAACCATTCTTATATAAACCCTAAATCTGCTACATTTCTAGGTGTATATGTTGATAGTTCCTTGAAATGGGATCAACATATAAATGTTATTGCTTCTAAACTAAATAGCGCAATTTTTTGTATTCGTAATTTAAAACACTATGCCTCCACGAATATCGTTTTGATTGCATATTATTCGCCTTTTCAAAGCCACCTTCTATATGCTATTTTAGCCTGGGGGCACTCCTCTTATACAAAAAGACTATTTGGACTACAACGCAAAGTAGTTAGAATTATGGCCGGACTTAGCTATAGAGCCAATTGTAGGTCGTATTTTCTCCAGTTTGGGATTCTTACATTTCCATGTTTATACATCTTAGAATGCCTGCTATTTATGCACAAATCGTATAGTTCACAACCTGTGGCCTTTCTTACATCTCATCAACATGATACAAGAAACAATAATCTTAGTCGTGTTCCATTTTCTAGATTACAAGTCTCAAGACAGTCTTTTAATTATTATTCATACAAGTTCTTTAATTGTCTACCACATGTCACTAAATCATTGTCAAGGAATGAGTTCAAAAACAAAATCAAAACCTTTTTGCTACATCAAAAGTACTACTCATTTGAAGAATACATGAATTGTGATTTTAATGTTCACTTAACATAAATTACATTATAACCATGTTATTTTTTGTGTCTGCAAAGCTTTAAAACATGTCATTTCTTGTTTATAGTTTATATTTGTATTAACACATGACACATATTTGTATTGTAATATTGACCTATGCAAAAAATTGTTTTTATTTTAAAGCATGAATAAATATCTTATCTTATCAGTATTTATTAAAAATTTTAGGTATAAACCGCCAAAGATTTTTAAAGCAGATTTGCTGGCCGAACAATATGGCCATAAGGTGTTAAGTTTGCCTCCGTATCACTGCATATTCAATGCAATTGAAAATGTATGGGGTGTTAGTAAGAGGTACTACAATCAACATGTTGGAAGAGATGGTAGGTCGGTTGAAAACTGTTTACAGATGTGGAAAGAAGCATTAGAAAAAATAACACCAGAGATTTGGGCACATTCGATAGAACATGCAGAAAAAATTATCAAAGATTGGTGGAAACGTGAGATCAAATTTGATCAAGAAGATAATGCACCTCTAATTATTAACGTTGGTGATGGTGATGACAGTGATTCAGATTTTCAATCAAATTGAACTGATCAACCAAATGCATGGCTACTTAGAATTAAAAAGCTTTTTACACGATGTACTTCTAATTTAATTATAACTATCTTAAACTTTATGTATAATAAACAAGTACTACCATATATATTTTATTTTTAAATTACAAGCTTTTAATACTTAAATTCTTGAGTGACTTGTCTTTAAAACATGAGTTGCAAATTCATCTTCAGGATATTAGATTTTAGATATCCCAACAGCTTTCAATTTCAATGGTTGTAATAAACACACTGGTGACGAACTGGTCAATACTACACTAGCTTAAACTTTGAAGGTGCTAAATACACGTAAGGTCAAAGTCTTTATATTACACCAATCTATAAAAAATGGTACATTGTATATTGAATTATTCGTTTCAAACTACTCCGTTACCTGGTCTCAAGGAGTAATAAAGTAAATGCCTATTTTTCTGAAGATTTTTGTCCCTTCATGCTTTTGTATATTTAACAAACTGCTGTTTATATCTTTAAAAATTCCATCGAAAGATTAGTCGTTGAACCTTTTGGTTATAAGATTTTCAAAGTTGGTTCATTTAAAGCCTTTACTCTTATACATTGTTTTGGAAATGCTTTGAAAACATGACATATTCAAGTCAGTTGCATACTAATAATCAGAAGTGAAATGATCATCACAAATTGTAGGGTGATTTGAAAGTGTTAAATCCTTCGTTTGCATTGTATATAACATAACTTTAGTTTTTGTAGATAATTTCAGGAAAATCTAAAAGATTATTTTAAAGTGATATATCTTAATTATTCAAAGTTAATGAGAATTTTACTTACAAATGGAATTGTAATTTTGTTTTTCGATTTGTGTAATCAAAACGTTTAAATTATAATTTCAATAACATAACTTCTTGTATAACTGTGGTTATTATTCCGTGTCTGGTATAATATACTAATGGCCATAAAATTAGGAGCATTAGAAATACGCAACTATATTTAAAATATGCTCAGTGGTAAAAATAAAGAAGTAAATAAAATATCTGCAATGTTGTCGATAGAAATTTATTCTAAAAAATACTTTTTTAAAAAGTAACAAATCACATTCGTCATCTGCTATTAAATATTTTCAATCTCTGTATTTTACCGTTGACGCTAATATAGTCATGCGGCAATAGGATTTTGGTAGTGGCAACGTCGCTACAGTTTGACGTCACAAATTGTAATGACGCAGGTCTATTTAGAAATTGCAAAGACTATAATTGTATATTTTGTATTTTATATTTATTATTTTCATATATTTCTAAGGGTGGAATCTAAAATCAGCAGTACTGAATTCTGTCCCTTTTGGTATAAAACCAATAGTGATTCGATTTGATTTGAGCGTTGATTCTGGAGTTAGCCCAATCCACAAGACACATGCAAAAATGAATGTGGAGGGATCCGTAATACCGGATAGCAGCTGCCAGCTCTGCTTACCGGCACGACCTGAAGGGTCGTCTTAAAACTATCCAAAGCTAGCTAGCTAATATTAAAAATTGATTCAAATTTTCTAAGCATTCGCCAAATGTTTAATAGTGAATTCGGCTATTTTGCATGTTCTATATATTTACAAATTCGTCCTCCCTGGTCTAAGTATTTATTCAAATTTCATCCTAAATTTGTCCCTAGCGTTCCCTATAATTCCCTAACTGACATATAATAAGTACAATCTTCTTTCCTATATATACTGCCACCAAAAATTGACGGAAAAACGTCTATCAAATAAAATCAAGGCACAGAACAAAAATACAGGCAAAAATATAAATATAAAATAAGTATAAATATAACGTAAGTATATAAATAAACATAAGATAAATATATAAATAAATTAATAAATATCTAAATAAGCAAAAGCATGCAACAGTGCATAAATTAACAAAAGCATCGCCCAAATTATCTGTTGCACTCGCATAAGCATTATGATGGCTAGCGCCATTACGCACAAAACATGCTCGTTAGATTATTTCAAAATCTCATTAATATAAGTCAATGCTTATGCGAGTACAGCAGCCACAATTTTAATCCTACCTCAAAAAGTAGTAATATCACCGGGATGGGATGTTCACATCTCATAAACAATAGAATCCACCTACAACAGAGTCATCGCACACAAATAGGTAGGATATACAAAATGTGTATGTGTATGGTTACTCGTTTAAATCTTCGGTAATGTTACGAAGGATATTGTATTTGCTTTTAATAGTCAAGTAGAAAAGGAAGTACACAGCAACATTCGGAATGATTGACACAACTTGTATTTTTTTTGACAACTTTTTCAAACTAAAAAAAAAAGACAAGTAGTTGCCTGGATCAAAGCAAATACGAGTTTTCAGTATATATCGAGTAATATGGTTTACTTAGTTACCACGTATACGGATTTCGAAGATGTGTAAACAGTGTTGACGTGCTAATGAACTATAATTGAGCAGATTTTGTAAGAGACAAGAGCTGAACGTAACAACTTGAAACATACATTTGTCTGGGATATCATGGACAGGGATTACGCTATAATAAATAGTTTAAGAAAAATGCTCTTCTAAAAATCAAAAAAGTTTGGTCAGACCAAACTGCTTGGCAGGTAGTTGTCTTGTACCGAGGTATTTTT
Source organism: Platerodrilus igneus (assembly GCA_036346225.1). Taxonomy (NCBI): domain Eukaryota; kingdom Metazoa; phylum Arthropoda; class Insecta; order Coleoptera; family Lycidae; genus Platerodrilus; species Platerodrilus igneus. The sequence continues at coordinate 48,032 of JARFIW010001125.1, forward strand.
TGCTTTTTCAGTAATTTCTTCTATATTGTAGATCAGATAATTGTATAGCTCCATCTGCCAATCTGATTATAACAGATTTTTTTTAGGTTATTAGTTATTCTAAATTTTATAACAAGTTCAGTAAATATAAAAAAAATATTTTGAAATACTTTATTTGTAATCAACAAGCTTACATCTAAGCAATATAACATTCGATTTAAGTTAAAAAATAAATTCTTGTAACAACAAACTCTATCTGCTCCATTTATAAAAATATTAATGAATGAAGGAATTATTTTGATTTATTACATGCAAAATGTTCAAGGCAAGCGTATAAACTATACTTAATTATATAAGTACATTATTTCTATAGAGCAAGTGTTACGAGTATATAAATAACCTTTTCCTAATTTCATTAACTTATAAAATTAGTAGCAACTGTTTCACAAAAATACTTAACAGTCTTGTTTCGTTAGTTTGGTATTAAAAATGCTGAAGTAATGCGTGTTGTAGATGTTGCTATAAATTATCTTAGGTTAAAATATCGTTCATGCAATGATATGTTGCAAAATTTAAAAAAAAAATGGTCAATTGGATTCCTGTAGTATTGAATAGACAGCACTTCGATAGAAAATTAAACAACACATCTTAATACACAAAATATTGATGCAAACACAAATATAGTTTTAACATTGTTATAGCTGCTACCTATCCAAATATAATGTAACGCCAATTTGTCTGCCTCTGATCAGAATAATTACATTAGAACGTAAACAAAAGGTTTGTATACAAAAAATGATTGATGGGCCCTTCGGAACTACATCTTCCAAATAGACTTGATTTATAAGTACAAAGGTTTTGCATTTAAGAGTTATTTAGGTTATAGTAGAAAATCTCGAAAATGTTATTTGCAGAATTTCTGGTAAGTTCTCAAATTTACTAGTACAATTGAAATGTATATAAATTGCCATCATAAATATTCGAAATCAATTCTAATTAGAGCTGTGATTACAATATGTTCTAGTTTAAAGTTTTGAAAGTCGTAATATGAAATAAAGCAGTAGTACATATGTAATTACTGTTGATATAAATAACTTTATTCGATAAAAATTAATTATATTGCTTCATATACAAATTAATAATTAGTGTTTAGATAATTAATCATTGTGCTGCGATATTAAACTAATTAAGAGATAACATCTTACTGTTAAAAGTTAATACTTGTACTGTTAGTGATTAGTTCTGAAAATAAATTGATGGGAGAGCTTTTAGCAAATTCCATTATAAGTACAAGTTGTTGAAAAAGTTTGTATCATCGGTTTGGAAATGGAGAATTGTTATTATTACAAATAGAATTTTCGTTACAATAATATAGCAATCCTCTAAATTGTATGATACAACTTTCTGCTATTAATGACATTGCTCTGGTTTAATAATTTATTACAATTTTGTTGTGAAATTTTTATGATTTGCAAATTTGTTGTTTTAATAAAAATATATTTAAGTGAATATATAATAAAACTACACCTAATAATGGGCGTTTTGAAAATTTCTAGCCCATTTTAACTGCAAATGTGTAAGGGTTGAAAAAAAAGATGCAGTTTTCAGTTGTAGTGTAATTAGGGCGCAATATTAATTATAGAAAGTGGAACACAATGCAAAGTGTCAACTATGAAAGTATTGTGAAAAATTAATAATAATTATAAACAAGGCCATTTACGTAGCAATTATAATGCAAATCTACATAAAAGTCATAATTTGGATAAAAATGATTTGTCAATGCGGAATTCAAGAAATGCAATTAAGTATAATAGACGACAATTTACAAGCTCTAATAAAGGTCAAAGAACTTCTCGTGGAAACGACTATAGAAATCAAAACGGACAACATAATCATAATAAATGCAACATAAGAAATTCCAGTGCATATTACCTAGATACTGATGATAACTCATCAAGGTCAACGGAACCTCAACATAACAATTGTGAAGAACGTGAATTTGTTTTTTTCAGACACCTGAGCATCTGAAAGTGTAATTTTTAGACAGAATGTATCTGAAAGACAAGAATTTGATGTTTTTCAAGGAAAATTAAAATAAAAGGTATTTCAGGATCTACTAATTCTTTAGGATCAGCGATGCTTTTATTGCAGGTGAGTAAAACTAATAAAATTTATCACGAATTTTTGTTAATAAATGAGTTTAGAATTGGCATCAATGGTATAATAGGATCAGAAAATTTTATTTATCATTTTGGGTAAAAAATGCTAAAATAAAGTTACCAATAGAATCTAATGTTAGTGTTAATACCACACCTGACGAGACTATACATAGTAATCAATTTACTTTTAAAAAAATTTTGTTTATTAAACACAGTCATATATAGAGTGAATACATTCGTGTAAAAACAAAATGGGTGATAATACACCTAATTTGCAACAAAAATTGCTTTGTTTAGGAGATATGATTTTGTTTAGTTTTTTCTGAACAACTTAACTTCTTGCAGTAAAAGTTAAACTTGTCAGCTTCTATTGCAAATAACAAGAAAAACAATAACATTTTCATAAACTGCATTAAATTTCCTATAAAAAGCAACCATCTCTCTTTTTTAATTTATAAGAATCATTTATTATAAAGAATTACAGAAAAAAAATTACAAAGGAAATTTGTTAACAAAACAAAGTAATATTACAACAAAATTGTTCTCTCTACAATGAACAAATGTCAGAAAAACAATCTCTTTTCATAAGGCTGCCAGCAATGTAAAACACTTTGTATTTGATTATTAATTTACCAAATTATTACCCCCATACCAGAAAAATGTTGTATGGTCATACGATAATCAAGGCAGTGGACAAATTTTAATGTGAATGTCCAAGGTGAATTGGTAGAGGAAGACTGTTCCCGTGATCAGCAGGATCGCCCGATTTGAATCTCATGGATTATTTCGTGTAGAGCTTTTTAAAAGAACATGTATACAGCACAGAGGTAGTCAGTTTGGAAGATTTGAAACAAAAGCTCAAAAATAGATGCGAACTCTTACGAGAGAAGCTATCTATGAGCGTGACCAGGGTAGGTATGTGAAAAAGATAAAAAAACGTGTATTGGATGCGATGGTCAGTAATTTGAATAATACAAATAAAAATAGAGTACATTTTTGTTTTCAGTTCGTACTAAAATTCGTTACAATGTGTACCCGTCTCACCCTAACTTGATCTACATATAATATGGTAGCCAGACAAAATATGCTGTACTGATAAAGTGAGTTTCCATGGTACGACGAAGCAAACATTAGGTTGAAGAACCAAAGAATATTGGTTACAAACCATGCAATCACATAAAAAGAGAAAGTATGTTTTTTCAATGTAAGGATTTGTAACTAGTTTGTTCTATTTAGCATAGAAGAACCAACGAGGACTAGCGCTGAATATCTATGAGTTCAATCAAAATAGTTATAAAATTGTTTTCTGAAGAAATAATCATGGAAAACCCATATAGAATATAAATAAATTTGAGCACACTTATTTTTCAAACATAACACAGCTGCTTACTTTAATTATTATTAAACTAGCAATGTTCAGGAAATCTCTAATTAGTAAAAATGCCTGTCTAGATAACGAACGAGAAAAAATACAAACAAGCAAACTTGTGAATTAAATAAACTATAGGCACAGTTGACTGCCTAACGGAGCATACCTGAAATCATAAACGTGTAGCAATCCGTATGTTCAAATACGTAAAACTGAAATGGTTTGTAAAGTAAGGAAGTAGAAAATGTTCAAATACAAAATAGAAGGCAACAAACAAATACGATAAAAGTTCATACTAAAATACTAAACACATTTCAACATTTGGCAACTTAGTTGATAGTTAACCTTATGGCATAATGTCACTGATTGGATAGGTCAAGTACATCTGTATTTGCAACAAGACATTCCCATAAATACTTAAGTACACTTACAAAACAAATTAATTACTTATAATTATGCTTACAAATAATCATCCTCGGTGCTTTTTCAGTAGACCATCTGTGAATCGCCTGAAAACCTCAACCAGCTGACATTGTTGTTTGTTGCTCATACCCAATGTCTATTAAAACTCAAGAATATATTCGGATGTTGTACTGCTCCAATACGATAGTTCCACTGTGTCATAAACATAAAATTGCATATAACAATGAGACCTAGAAATGAATACAAAATCGTTTTAGGATGGAAATGAGAATTATACTCCATAGATATAGATTTAGATAAATGATAGAATTTTGTAAGTAATTTCAGGTCAGGTAGAATGTCCTTAACTGTAATGCTATTATCAACCTGATTTCATTCTCAATTACACTTTATATAAAATAATTTATAGCAACAATGAATACAATAACGTTAAAATAGAAATACATATAAAAATTAAGTTTCAATTGTAAACACTTATACAATAAATAGAAATTATCATAATGGATGCACATTATGTAGATAACGACAATCTTCACTGATGTGTATAGACCCATGGACGACATTGAATATTTATAAAGGTACACAATATTACTAGTATGTTTAAAAATAGTAAACAAAGCAGACAATTCTGCCATTTATCTATTATCACTAATCAACTCCAAGCTTAATAAAAAAATAATTTATATCAAATACAACATGCATCTTAACCATTAAATTTGTGAGTCTTATAACCTCTAAAATATATATTTATACCAATATATATTATGAGAGATTTTTTTATTGCATAATATAAAATAATTATAAGCATCACTTGTTAGGTCAAGCCATTGTTATTAACAGGCCTAATATCATTTATAATTCCTACAATTATATTATAATCTATAACTCGCTGTCATATGTAGTGTATAATTCCGTTTATAATTATATATAAGCATTATTGCTGAATAATTTATTATTTTTTTAATAATCTACAACAAGGGCATCTTTATTATAAACTTGAGTTAACTGATATGCAAGATGGTGTTGAACTTTATTTACATCAATGCAAGAAGCTCTAGAATCGAAAAGAATTAACAACTATTAAGTTATTGAAAAAATGAGTAATTTAGTAAAACTGATCTTTAGAATTAACCTAACCAATTGATATTAATAAAATTTTGATAGGGGTACCAGTGTCAGAAAGTTGAAAAACTTAAAAAGAGTCTTCAAAATGTGTAGAAGCCTGACAAAATTAAATTTGTGTCAATTTACATTGTTTGAGATATTTTATCTTAAAAAATCCAAGCATATTTATTACATTTATTTAAAAGAAAAGTTAATCGTAATTATAAACGCAGTACAATTATATTTAATGAAATTCAAAGTATAATCGAAGTTTCCCATTATTATGGTCTACACGTAACAGATCATGATCTAAAAGGAATAAGGAGCTTTTAATTATGAGACTAATTGTTCAATACTGGTACAAAACGCCATTTTTTCTCAGTCGATTTTTCAATTTATTTTGAATGTTATATTAAAATCAACTCCAAAAATGAATTTGAACATTAAATATTAAATAAATACAACGTAGGTTAGAAATTGTATATGCCGTGTACAAAATGAATGTTGCTATTTGTCTAACATTTATAGAGAACATAAAATAATAAAACTTTAATACACTGCTGTAGTTTATGTCTAAGCTAAGTGATATGATTGAAAATCTATAGTCCTAGTGTATGCACTAAAATGTATATTTACAACACAAAATATTTGAATGATTGTAAAATTTCAGAGAAATGCGTAGTTTAGCTCATAATAGAAAACAATTGAGGTACGTATCTAAGTAGTTCCAGGACTCCTAATGATGACGATTATAAAATACATATTAATGTTTTTTGTTAGTATTCTTTAAATAATGTAATTCTATCTTCAAGAGTGCCTACCATGCAGCTAATGAAATTTTATGTACTAACTCCTATTTTCGATCTTATATCACGACTGCTATATTTCCCCATATCAGCCAATTACAGTCAAATTGAGATATAACAAATTCTTAAGGAACGCCCAAAAGGGGTTGTTATGGCTCAGCGGCTTGTATAACCGTAGTATGAATATTTTGTTTTAAAAACAATGTATATGTATATGTAAATATTTTAAAAAACTATATTACCTACATAATGATAACTAAGAAAAACACATACATAAAGTTATTCATAAACTTATGCGAGTACCTACATATTTATTTTAAATAAAACAACATGTACCAAAAGAAAGTAGAATATGTATGATACCAATAAAAATGTAATGTTTTATAACATAATCGTGAATTGCATTTTTAAAAATTCAGTTATATTTGATTGGCTTGTATGTGCAACTAGGATTTTGTTTCGAACTGAATTTTCAATTATTTCTGTTGCTAGCATGCAATTTGTATCAAGATCATTTAATCAAACAAACTTATTCGCAATTTCCATTGAATTTAAAACATCCATAGCTAAAGGTAATCCACTTTGATTTTCTTATTCAATTTCATTCAACTTTTCGTCTCTAAAATTAATTTCTTCACTGTTCACAGAGGAAATTATGTCTGCATCAGATAGAAATCCAGCAACAACTAAGCTCTTTCAATACAGACACATTCTTTTAAATCAATATCGTTAAATTCCAAAATGAATTTTTTTTGGGTTCATTCTTGTAAATCTGCGTTAACTCATGTGTCTAACTCTTTGTCTCTCCGAGGAATTCCATCTTCTTCATCAAAGCCATGCTTAATTTGCAGGTCTGTATGACATAAACAATTTGAAATGGTTATAGTGGTCACTCGGCTCCAAATGGATATTAGCATTATAATGGCGTTCCATACTGTAATTTTAAGATCCACGTTGCTGTCTAGAGCAGCGATTGATTTTAATAAAAATTGTCATTTTTTAGTAATATTTTAAACAAAGTATGGTACTCTATTATATAGGTTGAGAAACGGCTGTGACATTTGGTGACAAAAGGACTAGATATTGTACTTGTGAATGGGCGAAACAGTTATCCATCAGAAGTAAAATTTTTCTCGTTTGTCCCTTCAACCATCACCCTAAAAAAGTTCTAAATACACTCACACACAATTATTAAAAAAGTTATGAAGAGATTTGAACATTTGTAAAACATGTTGGCTAAGTTGAATTGTCAATAACAATAGTGCCACCCATATTCACACAAACAAACATACCAGAATGCTCTTTAGACATTTTCTCTCCAAAACATTTATCGCCTTTAAATTTTAAAGTATTGTCAGGTGTCATTTAAAAAAATAACTTTGTTTGATCACTGTTAGAACTGCTTTGCGTTGTCCTCGATCGAAAAAACGATCGATGTAAATAAGAATCTTTATTAACTGAAAACACAATGCCAATATCCTCTTTTGCAATGGAAAAGTAAAAGCATGAACTGACTTACAAATATCAAACTTGACAACCTCCTACTACAAGATACTAAACCTACTCTCTTTTTCCTTAAAAATAGACAATTTGAATAAGTGTTTCTCACATTACTCCCCACAATGCCCTTTTGACAAAATAATGACTTGGAAATTAAAATACGATTCAGGAATAATATTTTTCAGGCCTTTTCGACTCACTTCCCTTCGTCGCAAAATTTGTTCCTTCTTCAACTTGGGCTACACCTCTCTTTCAGAATTTTCCTTGCTGTGCTTCCTTAGTTTTTTCTTCCGGTATCTTTGAAAAATTGTTCATTTTCCCATGATGTAGTTTCCAAAATACATATGTGTTGAATTGGTCTTATCATCGTTGCAGACATCGTTTTTATTCTGACCAATCTATTCTCACCATCTTTTCTAACCATTAACTCCCGTATAACCGCATGTGGTCAATCAAGCCGTTTTTTGTTATCACTCGTGAACAGCACAAAATCGTCAACTTTTATTTTCTCTGTTGTTTTATGTATTTTGTTATGTTGCAGCAACTGTTCTAGGTATTCATTTAGAAATCGTCTCCTTAGCGCTAAACTAACATTTTGTCGATTTCGAACTGACCTTGATAATGTTTGGGTATCTACAGCATCACAATCAGAAACACTGTTATTCCCGATGTCTTGTAAAAAACAAGCTGGTGTTAGTAGGTATCATAGCATCATTATCTGATAGATAAATAAGAAATCTCAAATTTATTATAACCTCACAATCACACAAAACCCTCTGTAGTTTTACATACGTCAGCGATGCTTTCCTCAAGGTTTTTCTAAAAAGTTGCTTCATTATTCCAATGAGTCTTTCCCACCATCCTCCCCACCAAGGAGCAGATACTGGGTTGAACTTCCACTCTATACGCCAAGAAAGACATTCAGCTAAAACTTTTTCCAATCCAATTTTTCAAAAGTGTTCCGGTACCTGTAAAGTTAGTTCCATTGTCACTATAAACGACAGAAGGCCTACCTCTTCTAGAAATAAAACGTCTAAGCGCTTGTATAAATTCGCAACTAGTCATCGATGTTATCGATTCTAAACGGCACACGTGAAAAGACATATCCATGCTGTATGTCCTTCACGAAGAACAATGGGACCACCCATATCTAATTTGGTAATCTTGAAGACTACAGCATCATGTACTCTATTTTCAGGCAGCAAAACTGGCATTGTTTTCAAGAGTTTTGACGTATCTGGAACATATTACACATCCCTTTCAGACCTCTCTAACCGACTTTATTGCTTTGATTAACCAGTACTCTTGTCGCAAAATGCTTAGGATCATTTGCACTCTTGCATGACAAGATGTTCTGTGCTTTTCCAAAATTAGTCTTCTCACAACAGGATGGTTTCCATGTAATGGTGTAGGACATTTAAATTTAGGGCAATCGTTTCTCTCAGAAAGTCCAGTCTTTATTTGCAAAATACCTACTTCGTCAGCGAAAGTTTTTAAGGAGACTATGTACTTATCTCGCACACCTTGAAACGATTCCGTTTGTACAAATTTTGTTACACATTGAAAAGCCTTACATTTCTTTGTACATAAGTTCTCCTTGTTCCTTACTTTTATGTCGACAATTATAACCGAATTTTTGGATCCACCCTATCATTCGACACAGCTGGTTAAATTTCGAAAAATATGTACAATACCAATCATCTACTTTTTCATTTTGAACTAACAACAAACTAATATTTTTCATCTTTCCTTGGGAAAAAAACAGGGAGCAAGAAACGAGATGGCAACGGGAAACATCTAATAAAGCAGAAATTGAGTGGGGTGTTCCACAAGGAAGTATTTTGGGACCATTGCTTTTTATAATTTACATAAACGATATAGTGAATGTAGTGAAGGTAACAAAGATGCATATGTTTGCTGATGACACTTTAATATATGCTGAAGGTGCAAATGTAATAAACCTGATTCAATCTGTAAATAGTGACTTAATAAGAATTAGCAAATATTTAGTTGGAAATAAGCTGAAGATAAATGTTGATAAAACAAAAAGGATGTTGTTAACGAATGATAGAAGTTATCAAATGATCAAAACAGAAAATAGGAATGTACAAATAGATGGGTCTGATATTGAACTGGTAGAGAATCTTAAATACCTTGGCGTAATAATCGACCGAAAATTAACTTTTAAAATGCATCTACAGATGGTTATAAATAAAGTAAGCAAAAGGTTGGATTTCTGAGAAGAATTAGTGCAAAGTTATCAAGTTTTGCTCGAATAACTTTATATAGAGCAATAGTTTATCCACACCTAACATATTGCAGCACCATTTTATTTGTCTCAAACCAAGGTGATTTGGAAAGATTGCAAAAGATACAAAATCGTGCAATGAGATGTTTATTAAAATGTAGCAGATTTGCCAAAGTCCGTAAAATGTTAGAATGTCTTAATTTTTTAAATGTTCAGGAACAAATGAAATATAATAGTATGGTTTTATATATAAAATTATAAATGGTTTGCTGCCTTCGTACTTGGTTAGCAACTTAATTAAAGTGTCAGATATACATAACTACAGCACAAGACAAGCAGACAATTACTATATATACAAGAAGAATAAAACGATAACCACAAGAAATGTATTTCATTATGGCGTTAAGATATATAATACATTACCAAAATCAGTTACAAATCAGCCTTCTCAAAAAAATTCAAGAGTAATTTAAAAAAATATATTTTAAGTTGTAGAAATGAAAACTAATTATATTATTAACTGTATTTTAATAATTTGCTGTATAGTATAATATTTTGTTTTATACTTTATTAACCTATATTGAGTTATGCAATAAATCTACTTACTTACTATTTCCCTCTCATCACAAGAAAATGTTGCATTGGGCCATTCGGTATCGGGTCATCGAAATCACTGTGGACCCTCCCAAAATCTTGACCGCAGTAGGTCGTTTGGAAAACATCTTCTACTAGGCAAATCAGCGGGGTTCATAGCCCCAGAAACCAGGTGAACTCAACGTTCGTATTTCCTCTACCCTGTTTCTAACAAACACATTCCATTGTTTATTTCTTTGAATCCATGAAATCACAGTTGATGAATCATTCCAATAAAATGTTGCAATGTTTGAACCTAGACATTCAATTACTGTTTTCATCAATCTAGCACCTATCAGCACTGCTAAAATCTCTAATCTAGGTATCGTATTCTGTTTGTTAGGTGACACTTAAACTTTGCTTGTGTCAACTGTACATTTACTTCACATTGTGTTCAACTCTCAGAAAAATTGCTGTTGTGTAAGCAGCTTTGCTTGCATCACAAAAGGTGTGTAAACTCCACCCTTCTCTATTTGCAGCATTTCCAGATACCCATCTTGGTATCCTTATAGCAGTTAGATATTCTAAATCCTCAAACCATTTCAAAAACTTGCTTTTGATGTTATCGTCGACTTCAACATCCCGCCTGATCTTAGTTGACCACGTTTCTTGAAGCAAAATTTTCCAGCCACGTCGGCTCCAATTAACACCTCAATAGATCCATTTTGATCATCGCTCAATCAAACACCTTTAGCAGCAAAATCATTTATCCACAAATTTTCGCGAACCAGTGATACGGGACCACAAATGACAGGTTGGTCCATAACTTCGAAATTACACGAGTAATCATTGAGTATACTCCCTGTATGTTTGTTGTGGTTTGTTTTGTATTTTTCTTAATTTTTCCTGGGTATTAAACTACTCAGAGTTTTAAAAATTATATTTATTTACGTTTCGATCATCCTAGGATCGTTGTCAAAATAATAAAAACTTCAAGTTTGACATTTATGACATAAATTGAAGGCGACTTTGATTTATTAATCTTTGATTTAAATACATTAGGTAAAAATTTTAAAGTTTAGAAGAATGAGTACTTTCAATTTGTGTTGCGCCTGGAAGCAGCTTTTAAGGTAGCCAATACGCTTAACGTGAAATCAGCTGATTAATTTTTATAAAGTTAAATTTCATATAAATTCAATAACTTGATGATTGGAACATTTAAAATTTTCACCTAATGTATTCAAATCAAAGATTAATAAATCAAAGTCACCTTTAATTTGTGTCATAAATGTCAAACTTAAAATTTTTTATTATTTTGACATTGACCTAGGTCATGGATCAAAACGTAAATAAAGACAATTTTAAAAACTTTGAGTGGTTTAATACCCAAGAAAAATTAAGAAAAATCATCGAGAATATTTTTAAACCTCACCAGATATCTATGATGTGTAACAAAATTTGATTCAGTCCCCCGGAACAATGCGTGTACAATGCGTTCTTGGCCCAATGATAAATATGCAAGTTGATACACTAGCTTTTGGATCACATATGACCTTTGCGAACCAGTGTGTATTAAAATAAGAACAAGACATCCGCCCTTTGTTCCTCATGTCCAAACTTTCAATGTCTGTAGCATAACCTCTGCATAAGCATTATTCAACAAAGCTTTTTCTACTGGAGCATGGAGATTTTCCGGCAAGTCAGTATTGTATTCCAATCGCTCTCGTTTTTGTTTCTTTAACTTCCGACATATAACAGCAACATGTTATCCCACACAAAATACATTTGACATGATAACGACATCTGTTAAATTTGCGAACTTAATTCATGCATAAAAAACACTTCTTTGTTGCTAGCAGTTTTCTCATGGCCTTGACAACCATTGTCTTTGCTTTTGGACAATCTTTAGTCTTGCGTAAAGAACTACAGAAAATGCAGCCAGCATTATCGATGGAATTTATCAAACCTGCCGCAGTAGGTACGCCTTTTAAATTCTTCTCAGATTTCTGTAACCTAGATGGTCTACCGTTATTTTTCATTCCAAATCCAGCCACTGCTAATGTTATTCGCTCCTCATTTTCTACCTCTTTCTGTAAGAAATTTATTAAGTTTGACAACTGATCTTTCAAATTCTTATCTCTATCACAATCAACAGATTTTTGCCAGACTCTTAATATATCCTCCGGTAGGCACAAATGTATGAGCGGATAAAGCATAGCCACATTTTTTTCGAATGTGACGTAAAGGGTTTCCAAAGCCCGCAACTGACATTCCATCTTCTCATATAACGTTGAAGGACTAACCTTCTTGTTCAAGTTCTGCAGTATAAACTTTAATAACTCTTTCACATACACCTCCGCTAACAAATCATCTCTTCCGAACTGAGCTTTCAAACTTTGAATCGCCTTTGTATAATTATCTGTGGTGGGTGGAAAACTATCCACCAACAGCCTTGCGCAAGGCCCTGGTACTGTTGCTTGTATTAAATATTGGAACTTGTCAGCTTCTGAAATATCAGTTCATGTTATTTTTTTCAAACTGAGACCAAAACGGCAACCAATCCTTTACATCACCTCCAAATCTTTTTAATTCAATAGAATGTAACTTAAATCAATGTTTTCTATCGTCATCTAGAGATGTTATTGCTAATGCTGTAACGGTTTTTCCGATTTTCTTGACTTTAACCTTCATCCTATGAAAATTTCAATACTCATCACGACCATCTATCTCATTTTGTAATCAAGTTTCATCTATTTCGCTTTCTATCAATAAATCATTAATTTGACTGTCTAAATTACACAATTCTTCATGTTTTTCTTCAAAAAATCCAAAGATAGCGTTTAAACTATCTACATCATGTTTAACAGTGTCGATTAATCCTATTAATTGATTAAACAACTTACTGAAAGATTTTCTTACAGAAGATCTGCTTTTATAACACTTATCCATATTGAATGTTACGACAAAAAACAGTCCTGTTACGGTCGCCAAATGTTAGAATTGCTCCGCGTTGTCTTCAATATTCCAGTGTAAAAAACGATCGATGTAAATACGAATCTCTATTAACTCAAAACACAATGCCAATATCCTCTTTTACAATGAAAAAAAAAGCATGAACTGACTTACAAATATCAAACTTTATATATTTTATTTATTTATTTATTTATTTATTTATTATAACGACACACACAGATAACAAGATCCAATTATGGAGTCACAGAAAAATAATATTACAATACTAAAACAATATAAATAAAAAACAAATAAAAACAAGGAGGAATGAATAATAGTAATCTTAGCTTAACAGAAGAAAAAAAAATGAGAAAACAGTGACGATGTAAGTACAGAGCTTCTAAGATGGCGTAAACAGCATACACTTTCTTAATGTTGTAAAATCCTTATCATTAGAAATGAAAATTATTGTACCAAGCAACTCCAAATGCAGTAATTGTTAATTTTTGATTATAGTCACAAGGCAGAAGGTATCCAATAAGTAAACTCCTGCAAGAATTAATGAAAGGTTCTATCATGATCTAATGTAAAGGGTCATACAGAGGACATCCCAGCCTTATTCCACATGAAAAACCAATCTTTCTTGTTCAAAAGGTCCAACTCTAACATGATTTTGTGCATTAAGGAAAACATTTTGATAGCATTGATAAACATCGTTCCAAAATTCATTAATTCTAAAGCATGATACAAAAAGATAGGATGTATTTTGTCAAATGCAAATTTCTGATCTACATTGAGAATTGCGATTGGAATGTTTTTCATATTTTTTTGACAATTACAGTACGATATAAGTAAAGACAATTATAAATTGTTTTCTTTTGTACAGAGTAACTTTGATTTGGTGCAACTATTGAACCAATGACAGTAGGAATTCGTGACAAAGTTTTAGTAAAAATCTCATAATCTCTTGTTAATAGTAAAATAGGATACCAATTTTCAATTTTTAACAAGTCTTCTGTTTTGGAAAAAAACAAATTACAGCATTTGTTGTTTGTTTGGGCAGTGTTTCATAACTGAATGCTGCACAAAAACCTAAAAATAGGCATTACCTAATATGTTCCAAAAGCATTTATAAAATTCTATTGTTAATCTATTAATTCCAGATGATTTATTTTTGTTGAGAGAAGTTAAAGTAGCTATAAATTCTTTATGAGTAAGAGGTTCATTGAAAGTAGTTTTATTTGTTTGTAACAGCTTTTTTGGGTTTTTATAAATTTCTGGTTCCAGGTTCACAAATGATGTGGCTCTGTTTTGATAGATAGGTGAAAAATGTTCATCAATTAGTGAATATAAACCAACTGGCTTTGTTATAATTAAACCTTTAGTGTTTATTAATGTACATAATGGATAAAAGCTCCTTGAGTTAATATTGCTGCTTGTCTGTCAGTCATTATTTATCAATTGTTGGTATTTAAGCATAAGACGTTGTAAATACAGGGAGTTTGTTATGGTTTGTTTAGTATTTTTCTTAATCTTCTTTAGGAATTAAACCACACATAGTTTTTAAAATCATTTTTATTTACGTTTCGATCCATGACCTAAGATCGTTGTCAAAAATAATAAAAAAAAAACTTCAACGCACACAAACAGATACTTAAATTTCGATTCAAACCACCCACACTGTGTCAAACAAGGAATTATCAAAACCATGTGTGATAGAGCAAAATTAATATCATCAAACGAAGAAATTTTAAAGAAAGAGAAATATCTAATCAGATGTACACTAATAGAAAACAAGTATCCTAAAAGAATAATAGAGACAGAAATGAATAAAGTCCCAAAAAATAAAGAAAAAGAAACAAAAACAACGATACGTACCAACAAATGCTCTCATACCATACAAAAAAGGATGTTTTCCAAACCTTAAATTATTGAATTTATTTAAAATTACCAATAAAAATTAATCAGCTGATTTCACGTTACGCGTATTGGCTACCTAAAAAGTCGGTCCCAGGACGCAACACAAATTGAAGGCAATCATTCTTTTAAACTTTAAAATTTTCACCTAATGTACTCAAACCAAATATATCGAACATCAATAAATCAAAGCCACCTTCAATTTATGTCATAAATGTCAAACTTAAAGTTTTTATTATTTTGACAACGATCGTAGGTCATGGATCGAAACGTAAATAAAGATAATTTTAAAAGCTATGAGTGGTGTAATTCCCAAAGAAGATTAATAAAAATACATAAGAAGTTGTTCGCTGATTCCACAGTAGGCATTTTTCATATCTTTAATAGTTGTGAATACATCTCAAATTTTCAGTTAAATTTATGTTACTGTATAGCACTTCTATGTAATGCTGTAAACTCATTTTGTCTGTCTATTCTGCCAGGAATATAATAAAGTTGTTGCTTTTATATTTTGTTTTAACCTTTCCCATCACTCAGAATTAGACTATATTTTGTTGACTAGAAATGTATACATACTGGTCGACATATTGTTTCTCCTCTAATAGTATGGTGTCAAATTTCCAATATAGGGCATCTTTCTTTCTTAAAAACGTTGATTGTAATTGTTACAGTCAGATGATTTGAAAATGATGTCTGGATAATAGTAGAAGTAACACTTTAAAGTATATTTTTACTACAATAGAGTCGGCGTCGATTCTTGATGCTGATTTTGAAATTGTCTGTGACATGAATGTATAACCACATTTTTGAGAGTTGAAATGTCGCTAGCAATCTATTAAGCATATGGAATTTAGGTATGCTGTCTCCCGTTCTGTTGATTTGTGCCTATCTAGAAGTGGGTCAAATGTGCAATTAAAGTTTCCACCAATTAAAATATTTTCAAAACTATTAGTATGTTTTTGAAATTTTTCTTAAAGGTTGCGCTACCTCTTTGGCAATCCTGACATCATGCAGGTATGCAAATAGTTAATGCATATATGAAACAATTCCTTATTAATTTCTAGAGCTACCAGTTATAGGTAGGAATCATGAACTATCTCATGTGAGACCAAATTAATTTCTTAATCATTGTTAATTGCAATTAGTGTTCTAGAATAGTTTGCAGTTTAGGGATTTATAAAATATTAATAGTTTCTTATAGTGGCTGTGGGTGGAATTTCTGTGAGTAATAGAATGTTGTGTGAGTTGTTGTTTAAAAATGTTTTCATCTGTATTCATCTGCGGTGTAGTGTTGCTCTTTGGTGTTGAAAGTAATTATTTTGAGTGAATTCTGTACTGCCATTTGGAGCTGACAAATTAAAATTACAAATGTGAATGCCTCAGTCTGGTTTAAATATTTGAATTACTAGTAGTACTGTTTTCGGATAGTTTTCGAGATCTATCACTTGGTTGGATTATCAACAGTTCAGACTGTGACTCCAGCAATACAGAATTACTATTGTTTGTATAAAATTTGTTTTGGGCAGTGATTAAGCGTTTTTACCATTTTAGCAACTGGGTAACAAATGTGATAGTGACTTTTACCAACTAAATGACCCCTGAAATATCACTAGAATATTTTTCCACAACTGCTAATGGTACACTATTACTTTTAACTTCCTTTACAAGCTGTATAAAATCAATACAGGTTAAGAGTTGATTGGATGATACTTCCCACAACCGTTCAGTACCATTAAAGCAACCTTACAATGGCAATTTTTTGATTTTTATTTATTTAGCATCTTTATTTTATTTTGAAAAGCATTTTCATTACACTACTTGCAGTCTTCTACTGTAGTGTATTACTACTAAGCAATGTGTTCATAAAGTTTGCAGTTAAAGCATCTCACTTTCTCATCACTTATAATACAATATAATATCATCAATAGGTCTTCAGTCCTAGAACTGGTTGGATGCGTACCCTCATTGTTTCCTACTCTGAAATAATCTACACATTTCGCTAAAATTTGCTCAGTCTGCATCTATACCTATCTGTGTGCAAAAGTCTGATTTCGGTCTACCCCTAACCTATCTTTTCCTATCTCTGCTTGTAATATATCCCGTACTATGTCCCAGAAATACCTTACAGCGTATCCTGTCTTTCTATTTCTCCTATTTTTCGTTTTCCACAGATATAATAATATAATATATAATATATTTATATATATTGCTGTGATATACTTGTTAGCCCCACGATTGGGTCGATATAAAATGCTGTGTTACTCTAGCCCCACGATTGGGCATGTCATAAAATGCTGTGTTAATTCTGCCCCATGGTTGGGCAGAATTATAAAATTCTGTATTAACCCTTATATCACACAAGCACTTGTGAAAATGTTAATTTATAATTTTCTTTTGCCTCGACTAGCTGATTCAATTAAATAAAGCAATTTCACAGTACACAGTATAATGATTAAATATTTACAATCTTTTTTTAAAAAAATCTTCTCCCTTTTTGAATTATTTACATCTATTAGATTTTTAGAAAATGAAGCCAGCAAAACGAGATTTTATTACATTTAGAGAGCTGTTGAAACGTTTCAGGATGTCTATAACTTTTCATAAATTTATACAAGCAACTCCAATTTGTTGGCTCTTACACTTTTAAATTATTTTTGAGATTAAACAGTTTTTAAAATAAATCATATCAAAAATATATCTAACCTGAAGAGATTCAATAGGTGCTCTGCATTCCAAGAATTGAAGTCGACATCCAGCCAAAACTTAGTATCCAAATCGTTATTCCAATGAAAGGTTTTTCATTTCCGTAATAGAATATTAACCATTTTCAGAGATTATTAAATTGTTTGGACAGACAGCATTTTCCAGAGTTTCGTATCCAAAATTATATTTAAGATCGTAATGGATCGTTATTCAAAGTTTTAAGAGGAATCGTAACGTTATTTCGTTTGTAATTTAGAACGTGGTTCAAAATGTAATTTAGAACATAGTTCTTCAGATCGTAATTATTCAGAACGTAGTTCTTCAGATCATAATTATTCAGAATGTAATTTAGAACGTATTTAATCAGAGCCCTGTTTTATTTATTATTAGAAATGATATAATTTCACTAAATCTTATCTACTTACGTCTTTTTAGAAGTACGGCTCTCTGCACAATTATACACTCTTTAAAATAATTTTCACTTAACTTTTCACGTAAATATTTATCACATTTAAGTATAGTGACTGCCCAGTTTCAAAAGTATACTAACTCAATATTCAATTGTTATGATATTTATAGGATCGGCCCCCTTTAGTTTCTGATTCGTTGATTCCACGTGCTGGACGAGACCAAGTGTATTATCACTTGTTATTTTAGGAATTTTACCACTTTTCTAGTTCAATAGCATGACGTGATGCTCACTTTGTAACGTAAATTCTTATTATACCTATGCATTTACTTCAGAAATCCCAGGAATCTTCATTCAATCAATCACGTAGTATTATTGTTGTTGGCCTTATTCTAATCTAAATTGAATAAATTTGGTGTTTGTTTATTTCCTAATAAATTGGATTTTTGAGCAAATGTGATACTTTTAAATCACGTACGCTTTTCAAATAATGCATAATTTCTAAGTGCGTTTAAGATGATATATCCACGCACTTTTTGAATATTTGTCTAGCCAATTCATGCAGGTTTTTCACTAATTTAATTTCAATGCATTTCGTTACCTTTTCAAATTCTTATCTTTGATCATAGCAACTCTTGGATATCTGTTTTAATCGTTTGTACTGCTATATACAGTGTGCTCTCAACTAATAATATTTATAATGACCTATTTACTCTTCTAATATCTGTAATTCTGTGCTTCTGTTGTTTGGACGTTTCTTCTGTTTGTTCTACGACCCCTATGACTTAACCTACCCCTAAATTAACCCTATAATTACAGCAATATATATATATATATATATATATATAATATATAATATAGTATTTCTCGAATTCATACATTTGAAAAGTTTTTACCTGTACTATAAAAAAAAATTAATAATGATATTGAAATGCGATTTATGGAAATTATTAGATGTCAAAAGAAAAAGCTTGATTTAAGGGTTTTACAATTATAACACCACCAGCCCATTCACAGCTTACTCAACTTTAAACTTTTAAATGAGATCCTAAATTTTATACTACAACGTAATAAAGCTGTTGAAAAATGCAGTTGTTTGGTGAAAAGATAATTAAAATAGGTTAATCCGTTCTGTAGTTATTAATTAAAAAGCATTTTAATTATGTAAAACAAATTTAAATAAATTAATCTGGTTACCTTAGGTTTTATGAAATACAATGCTGCAGCAAATGTTTAAAATTCATCCGAGCTGTTGCAAATTTTGTTTTATTTTTAAATAAATGAACAGCTTAATTTGTCATTTCTGTAGTGATAATAATTAATTAGTAATTTAAGATTGGTTTACAATTTAGCTGAGAGAGTGGAGTTAATTTTGATTTACGAAGCCGAGAATGGCGGTTATCTATAAACTTTACAACTACAGATGTATAGAGTTTTTGGTGACTAAGTGTAATGATTCTGGATAAAATTATCACTTTAATATCGAAATCAAATCAATTTTGAAATATTGTTGCTATGGCTCTAATCAAGGTTTTTGCAATCTTTTTCATCATCGACTTTCGACAATAATTGACTTACAAAATACATACTAAACTTTTTCATGAAGCGTAGTACTATACAGAGCAATTGCTTTACTTGAATTGCAAAAATTCTGTTTTTTTTTGTCAAATGGACCAATTTACATATTTTCTTACAAATTATTTTTCGTGAAAAATGCATAATAAATGATATAAGGTTTTATAGGTGCAAAACAAATCGTTCTTAAGATGTTAAATCTTATTTAAAATTTTCAAAATAATATTTTACTGAAACCTCTAAATAAAATATTAACCCTCAGGTCAGCCAATATTACAATTTATAAATGATTGCATTAATATTGTTTGATGTTGGTTAAATAATTACACGATTGTTGTATTCCCTAGCAAACAATACATTTTTTTTGTAGAATTAGCAATTTGCAATATATCTAGTTCTTGTGTCAATTTTTTATCCAATTTCATGAGCATGAATAGGTACATACGGAATTAAGTTAAAAGCTATTTAGTGGCACAGTTACAAATTCAAGAAAGTTATTACTGAATAAGTCTTTCTGTATTTAATACTTTTCACGATATAATTTCTAGGTTAATTGTACATGCATATACCTGTACTAATCACTTCCTGCCCAATTGATACCTCTCACAAAAGATTAATATGTCAATTTTATTATGGTTTACAATGACACCATTTAAACTTGAAATGCATGGTATGGTATGATTTTTCAACACTGTCATTTAGGATTACTTATAATTCTTTTACAGAACTTTTAAGTATGGCATATGTGTGATGTTACATGTATTACCAAACATTAATAGCAGTATAGAGTTAAACAAAACTAATTTTAGATGTAATCAGTTATCTCAAGTTTATAACATATTACACACTATCCATGTAGTAATTTTTGAAAACCTTTATAGTATAACATTATTATTTGAGCATTATATTATTAATATTAATAACTAACTATCATGAGGTATGGTTCAACAGAAAACCTTATTCATATTCAGAATGTATCACAGATAATGGGACGGTCTCCTACATCAAAACCGTACAATTAAAAACAAAAATTTTAACTCCATGTAGTGTGAACCAGTAGTGTCTCAAGAACACGTGGCATCTTAAAATTAGGTATATTTTCTTATGGAACATCCTATATTTAGCTGCAATTCAGAATTCTATGCAACAAATAAGATCACGTTTCATTAAGGTTCTTTATGTGTATCTATTATGGTTTTAAAAAGCTTTCAATTTTTCAACAAATGTAATATATTTTTAAAAAATATTTTAAAAAATGGTACTCTTGAATATTGTACAGGGTGCTCAAAATGTTATGTTCTTTCATGATTCGTTAATGTTATTATTTTTAATGAAACACACTGTATTTTATTTATTAAGCACATAGACCTTTTATATTTTTATCAAACCACTACAGCGTTCCCTATATCTAAATATTAAACTTTTAATGTTATGCACAATTTTTACAAATTTAACATAGTTTTTGTTAAACTCAGTATTTAATCAAGTACACTGTGGTAGCTTTATGATAATCTGTATAATATTATGTTAACATATTATTAAATCTAGAATGCTGCTGTCACTTAATGAAACAAATTTGTTATTTAAGTTTCAAGTAGACTTAATATTTGCATCTGTTAAAATGAAACAATATTCATTTCAAAAAAGATTTGATATGACTTTAGTAATTTGAGAACAATCTCCTAGCACCGAGAGTTTATGTTGGGAAATATTTTGATTTGGAAAACTCCGGAATGGAAGTATTAGAATGCTTGCTGAACAAGTTTCAGGATACAGGTACCTTTACTTACAAAAAGGTAACTAACTATAACTAAATCAATAACCAACAATAACGACAATGATTTTGAAGTGTTGCAGTCTTTAATTAAAAATCCAAATACAAATACCAATTAATCGTTAATGAAACAGGTATAAGTCACAGCAGTGTAGCGAGAATCATTAAGATGCATAAATATTATCCATTATATATATAATGCACTAACATTTATATGGGTGGGTTTTGACATGCATATAGAACACTGCTTATAGTCAATGGATCGTGTAGGCGAAGATAGTAACTTTTTTTAAAAATATTCTATTTTCCGACAAAGCACCATTTCATAATACCGATTTAATAAATAGATATAATTTTCATTATTATAACACTGAAAAGAAACACTTGTTTTGTACTATTAACGCTCAAAATCGTTGGGGGTGTTTACTTTTGTATGTTTATTTAGCAAGTGGTACTTCCTAAAAAAAAAAAAAAACTGTATGGTTGTGAAACATGGACAGTAGGAGAAGCAGACAGAAAAGAGATAGAAAGCTTTGAAATATGATACTATAGGCGTATGATTAAGATATCATCCACAGGCAAAGTTAAGAACAAACAGGTATTAGAAATGATGAGGAAGAAAGAAAAAAGTGAAAAACTGCTAAAGATAGGATATATTTGATGATAGGATACATACTAAGGCATGCGGGAACAGCATGGAATACATTAGAAGCAGATAAAAGTGAAAAAGAGAGACAGAGGTAGTTCTAGACTACTGTACACAAATAGTGAAAGAGGTAGGCTGTGGGAATTTGAGAGAAATGTGTACGTTAACTCAGAATAGAAAACAATGTATGCGTCCAACCAGTTCTGGAATTGAAGATCTAATGATGATGACAATTACGTATCAAAAAAATATCAATGCTTACTTGATTAAATACTGATTTTAGAGAAAACTACCATGTAAATTTGTAAGAATTGTAAATAGCATGAAAAGTTTAACATTTAGGTATAGGAAATGTTATAGTAATTTGATAGAAAATGAAAATATGCTGAACAAATACTCACGAAAGAACATAATATTTTGAGCATCCTGTACAACATTCAAGAGTACTAAATACTATAACCGAATGAACAAATATCCAACTATTTTACGGTACAACGATTTTTCTCAAATAATTTTTTTCTGAAATTACACATATTCTTTTAAAATATCATATGTGTGCAAAAAATCGAAATTTCTCAAAAACCACAATAGATAGGCATATGAAACCTTAATGAAACTTGATCTTATTTGTTAGATAGAATTCTAAATTGCAACTAAATATGGGGAATTCCTCAAGAAAATTTAACTTTCATATGCCACGCTTTCTTGGAACACCCTGTGTACTAAAAAATATTTTTAAATTGTAGTCTCTATCGATTTACACAATGTGGCATTAAAATTTTTTTAATATTACGGATTCGACATAAAAGACAATCCTGTTACTCGTGATATACTCTGTATACTTGCAATATTATATATTTGTTATTTCATTATTTTCAAAAACCACTTACGACTAAAACTAAAGTTAGCATTTGCTTTAGTTCATATGTTACTATACATAATGGGGTTATTAACGTAAACTAGGAAAGCACTATCAGTATAATATCCAAAGTTTATTTTCAGGTTATTCAGACTTCTTAAATGCAACTCATGCTTACAATAATTTTGTAAAATTTAAATATGTGAATATAGCATACAAATTTCAAAATCTTAAAAAGCTCTACATAAAAGCAAAGTTATTCATATACCAAAATACAAAACAAAAGCTTCGTAGACAAGTTTAATGTTGTAAATTGGGCAAAAGCAAGTTCACAATATTAAAGGTAGGTATCTATGATATCTAATTACAACGATGTTAATACAAAATTTTTTTATTATTATAAACTCTCTAAATTCGGAAAGTTGTTTCAGTGTTTAAAAATCTAATGAATTCTCTATCTTCTTTAACAATAATGTACATACATTTAGTATTTTATATAACGTTATTATTAACCCTTGGTAACATCTCAAATGTTCTATAGTTATTTCTAATATTTTGTTGAAAATTTAGACATATTCTGTAACTGTAATTTCACATGATATTATTTTGTCTAGTTTTCTTGAATCTAAATAGTTACAAAAAGTATTACATTTAATACCCTATTTCCACATAATATCTTCTTTTAATGGTAGTAATTATAGTTATTTCTTTTTTTAGATATTAATTATGATTTATCAAAATAAATAAAACAAAGCAATACAAAGCCCATATTCATTGCTTTTTAAAGTTCATATAATGCTCAATTATTTTGTAATTGAATTCTCTTTAACACGTTTAAGTTTTATTTTTATTTAGCTTAATAGAAATTATAAGTTTTTAGAGTCCACATCATTACAATTAAATCTTTATATTGAAAAATTAACGTACCAGGATATCCTAATTTAGAAAGAATACAAGTGAGAAAAATACATCTTCAGAATATGTAGCAACAAAAAAATACTTAAGTACAAGAGAATGGAAGATATTGGTTTATAAATTTAAGCCATTTTTACCATTTATCAAAACAACAAACGGCTTAGAAATGTAAAAAAAGGTTACTGATGTGTACTAAATAGAAATACATAGCAGCTCAATAATTATTTTTAGCGATCTCTATCGACAGTGTGCATTTAACAAATTACAAATTAAGCAGTTCCAAAAATCAAAAAAATGTATTTAAAATATATTAGATTAGTATAATGCTTTTTTAATTTTACTATTTTTCAAAGTGGCACACAGAAAAGAAGAAACATAAATGCATAAATTAAAACAGATGAGCATAATTTTCAAATTAATTCAACAGATGAACACATGAGACCACAAATCCATTATCATAACGAGAAATGATACACCTCCATAATAATAGAGTATGTTGTGTTATTTTTTACTAAACACTACAGTTTGTACTTAAATTATAGCAAAAAATTAAATACTGTGCATGTTACTGATGTTCTTAGTGGGTCTGAACTGTTAAATTTTATGTTTCTCAATTGAAATGGTCAATTTTAAGAATTCAACGAGAAAAACCCAAAGCACATATTACTAATGTACAAACTCTTATACCACCATCATTTATCTGTAGGCAAATGTTAAATTATTCTCAATTAATGAGATCTTTACCTAATGTTACCATGAGAGTGTTCCAGTTACCAACGGTAAAAATTTTTTAAACAAGTAACTTACAATTACATTTTAAAATAATAAAATGTTAATGATGCAAAAGTAGTAACTTACTCTTTCAATATATACAAAATATTCTTATTTTGTCAAACAATGTAGGTAATTAATTATTAACAAACTTATATAAGGAATATCAGTAGTCAGAATTTTTTTGAATAAAGTCATTGACCTTGACATATAATCTGATTTATCTAGAATTACTGTGCGATTACCTTTATTGTATTACATGTGAAAGGTGAAATGCATCAACAAGTGGCAGAGTAGTTTCAAAAACACATGAGCGCAAATATAATGTCGTATTTAACCGTTTTGAAACAAAAGAGCAGCACTAGGTGAATTATCCCTCCATTAAATTGGAATTTTGTGGCGTAGTTAGTGCAAGGAGGCTTTCTGTATTAGAACATTGAGGGAATAATTGCAAGCAACATTGTTGTTCTTAGATACCCTTGAATTACGCAGTGAGTAGATAGTACATACATTTAAGAATTCAATTATACATTTATAATCTAAAATGCTTAATGGTTGTTATTTATGTAATAGGAATTAATTTAAAAGTGAAAACAGTTATTGGATTGGACGAATTAGCAACAGAAGGAACAAATAGTAATTTGAAATACGATTTATTAATTTAATTTAGGTTAGTAATAGCATAAAAACTTAAATATTGTGGAGAGTACAATGATATAGCACAAAATTGGTATTTAACTATTTTTTTTTTTTTTTAACACTGTCAATAATTTAGGAGTAGTTAAGGTCTTATAATTAAATATAAAAGCAGGAAAATTTGAAGTGTACATAACTTTGTTGATGGCTTAGATTTAAGCTTTTTTTCTTAGGATTTATTTTAGTAGTACCTGGCAAGATATGAGATTATGGATTTGTTTTAAAAAAATATATTTGTGCGTGTACTGAAATTATTCTTATATTATAAGAGGTTAAGTTTAGGTTGATTTTTATTTTAATTGATTTACGAACTAGTAAAGCAAGTGATTTGTAAAGAAATATTCAGCTACCCCAGTGATAATCTTATTTGAAAGAAGTATTTTATTTTAAGAAATTTATTTAATTAGGACCAACTTTAAGACAGCAAAGCAAGAGGGTTTTATGCAGAATAATTGTCTTCCGTATAAAACGGACATCAAAAGAATTGCTGAGACAGACTGTTTAACGCCTCTAGATTTTGACAGAAGGAAGATGTTTCAGGGTATGTTAACGTAACATAGAATTTTTGCATTTATGCCTTGTTATTTATTATTTTTGTATTTCTTTTTTTCTTTATATTCCTTTCTCATTTTACCCTAGGAACCCACTTTCACACCACTGCAGTTAGCTAACGCAACCCTGAAGCAAATCAAAATTAAATTCTTTTAGCACTTGTTTCGCCCATAACAAAGTATATTTTAAATTCTCCCTGTATGTTTGTTGTGGTTTGTTAAGCATTCTTCTTAATCTTTTTTGGGAATTAAACCACTCATAGTTTTTAAAATAATCTTTATTTACGTTTCCATCCATAACCTAGGATCATTGTCAAAATAATAAAAACTTCAAGTTTGACATTTATGACATAAATTGAAGGTGACTTTGATTTATTGATGTTCAAAATATTTGGTTTGACTACACTAAGCAAAAATTTTTAAAGTTTAAAAGAATGATTGCCTTCAATTTGTGTTACGGCCTGGGACCGACTTTTTTTAGGTAGCCAATACGCTTAACGTGAAATCAGCTAATTAATTTTCCTTGCGATATTAACATGAAATACAGCCTACATGCATGATTTCTATTTATACATACAATAACTAATTACATAACAATAAGCATATCAACAACCCCTGTAAAACAGCATTGGTATCTGACAAGTGTAAACCCGCAATAGGGTTACCTCAAAACCATATACAATCTCCGTTGAACAGTATTGGTATCTGACAAGTGTAAACCCGTCTTAGGGTCGCCTCAGAACCATATAAAACTTCATAAAACAACATTGGTATCTGACAAGTGTAAACCCACCATAGGGTCGCCTCAGAACTATGTTAAAATCTGCCAAAGAGGTAGCCTAAATCATAATGTGTTTCCCCCTCAAAAAAACAGCTGCTTAAGCCTTACGGTAACGCAATCGCACACTTCTTTATTACCATCCTCTCAATTGTATAAATAGAAACATGTTAAAAAATGTTTTCTAATCCACAAATTATTGAATTTATATAAAATTCACCAATAAAAATTAATCAGCTGATTTCACATTAAGCGACATACCTAAAAAGTCGGTCCCAGGCCGTAACACTAATTGAAGGCAATCATTCTTTTAAACTTTAAAAATTTTTGCTTAGTGTAGTCAAACCAAATATTTCGAACATCAATAAATCAAAGTCACCTTCAATTTATGTCATAAATGTGAAACTTGAAGTTTTTATTATTTTGACAACGATCCTAGGTCATGGATCGAAACGTAAATAAAGATTATTTTAAAATCTATGAGTGGTTTATATTTTAAATTAATATAAAAATATATACAATTAATATAATGTCATAATCGTTTGGTAATATTGCATCATAAAGATGTTCACAAAACAATATTAGAACATTAGACTAACTCAGGTATAGGAATAAATGTATTACAAACAAGTATCATTAATTTTATTACAAATTTGCCATTGAATTTTCATGTTTTAGTTAAGTAAAAATAAATTATTTAAAATTAAAAAGTTATATCATTTAAGTATTTTTAGTAATATTTTCTTCTAAGAAATATACTTTTTCGGAAATAAAAAAAGTACTTGAAATTTCTTAACACCATCTCCAATTTTTTGCTGGTTTTCAATCAAAAATATATTTAATATAGCGCAATAGTATTTAACTTTTATTTAAACATTGATGTTATGAACATTGGCCTTTGGTCAATTGTGTTTTTTATTAAACTCTTTTTTTAGATCAAATTAAATAACTGGAGCAGTTGCCAATCTTGCCAAATGTTAGAACTGCATCATCATCATTAAGTCTTCTGTTCCAGAACTGGTTGGATGCATACCTCCATTGTTTTCTATTCTGAACTAACCTAGACATTTCCTGAAATTCCTACAGCTTACATGTTTGACTATTTGTGTGCAATAGTCTAATTTAAGTCTACTTCTACCTCTCTTTTTTCCTATCTCTGCTTCTAATATATTCTGCACTATTTCCTCATGCCTTAGTACATGACCTATTTCTTCTATTTTTTACTGTTTTCCACATATTTCTTTCTTCCTCTACCATTTCTAGAACTTCTTTGTTCTTAACTTTATCTATCCATGATATCGTCATCATATGTCTGTAGCACCACATTTCAAAGTGTTCTACCTTTTTTCGGTCTGCTTCTCCCACTGCATAGAGGAATAAATTGAATGGTTGCTAGAAATAGATATAATTTTCTATTTCAAACAACTTGATTTATTTAACACCAAACTATATAAATTCAAAGACATTTATAATTAAATCAGTAAACGCCTTTACTGTTCAACAAATTGTATTATTTAATTGTTTTTACTCACATCCTCACATAGTTTCATTTGAAATGAAGTTTTGCTAACTTGTTTGTAATATATATATTCTTATTCAAGAATTAGCCCTAATTGTAATAATGTTTTTATGAACACCTATAAAAACCAATATTTCTGAACAATTGTTAAATTTTCAATGATTTTTTTAATTAAAAGTGTTGGTATATTGATTTATAGAAATGTTTTCAGTGTAATCCATAATGTTCAATAAACACTACATATTCCTCATTTAATTACAATTACATTATTTAGCAGAGAAAAATAATTTTATAATTAAAATTTGTAAATAGAATTTTTAGAACCACAAAATATAATTGAGTTATTTAAAGAAGTAAATAAAATTTAGTCATGTTAAGGTTTTATTCGTTATTGTGATAATTCGATGCCTATTTTTGAAAATATTTCTTGTTAAAAAAATACACCTGGTTATAATCACCTACAGAAAGTGGTGTCTGTCTCACATTTATAAAATTCAAAATAGTAAAAGGCATATGTATATTAGATAGCAAAAAATTCATTGTTTTATTGAAAAGTCAAAAGAAAGATCAATTTTTGTAGTAAATTTCATCAATAATTTGATTTTTATAACCCGTCCATTCCATACTGTATTTAAAGTTTAATTGGTAAGTTTCAATAAGTTACCCATTTAGTTTGTGCATGCAAAAAGTGATCAAGATTCTAAATCATATATTTTTATCATATATAAGGTGAAAAGTTTTTTATTGCAATTCTACACCAAAATTGAGATATATGCATCCAGTCAGTAAAAGAAATATTTTTTAATAACAAAATATATTTAAAAAAATTATTTTAAAAATCAACTGTATGAGGAACATTGAGAAAATAAACAAAATACGAAATCGCATACGAAAGTGAGTGGATACTTTAATAGCCAATAAACCTATAATCATAAACTACAAGAATTAAACGATCGTCAAAAGAAAAGATTGAAATTATGAGTTTTGTAAAACAAGTCTGTGATTTGGTTTATAACACTGATGTTTTAAAAAGGTGTTTTCAAAGAGATATTGAAAAAAATTATTATAATCATTTACTACTTACAATGAAAATTTGTTGACTATCTAAAGTGCATGTTTGGATCGATTTTATTAATCTTTGATTCGGTGTTGGCATTCTTGGAAAGCGAATAACAATGATTTATGGCTCAATTTGAATAATTCAAATACGACATACCTTATATGACAGATTTATTTGTCAAATTTAACAATATCGATAAAGTGACAAGGTTACAAAACACATCAATTTTATATTCGGTACTGCGGATTATTGTACACAAGCTGTTGATTGCTTTCCATTCTTATTTAGTAGAATGTGGATTTAGTGCAATTGTCATTACAAAAAAAACTGATTGGGAAATTAGTGCTTGAAGATATAAATGTTACTCGCAAACATACAGCTAAACATAAATAATGTCAAATTATATCCCATTAAATTAATCCATTTCATTGAAAAAAACATATGTTTTGTAGTTTTAAAACAAAAATTATAACGTCGATAACTACTACTATAAATATTAAAACCTTTTAATTTTAATTTTTACATCATCGTTTATTGTTTAAAACATTAACATAAATTTACAATTCCTATATTACACAGATATCTAGAGTTATTTCATTTGGATGTTTGTGGTCAATTTTTTGCTACAAGTTTTACAGTTTCGAGCTGTATTATAGTTTGATTCGGTTTTAGTACATCCACTGGTATTATTACAACTGATTATGATGATGGCTAAGATTGCGATATTTATAATTAAAATCTCAAATTCAATGTATTTTAAATAAAATCAAATTATTTTATTTCTGTTTGGTGTACAAAAAATAATGTTTTAACATAAAGCTAAACACACAAGTTACCATGATCCTTTTAACCTTTAATATTGCTGCATGATTGGTATATATATATATATATATATATATATATATATATATATATATGTTATGTTCGTACTCGACTTTATTCTTAATTAGTCACATTTTGAAAACGATCACTTAAGAATTCTGACAACCTGATTATTTATATTAGCTAATTATTAAATACTCACATATATGTATATCGACCTTAAATATTTAGGTATCTCCCTTACCTAATTTGTAACTACAAGGTACCACTTGAATTAGGTCGTTGATTCTTTCTTAAATCTTCTACTTGTATAAGCTGCAAAATAAGAACTATAGTTAATTTAATTAACAACATCCAAAAATATATATTGCTATGATAATATGGATATATAGGGTCAGAAAGTTAGTATAGTTCACATAAACAACATCAAAGTCAAGGAAACTAAACATTTGAATCATAAAAAGAACACAATTCGTTAATTATGCAAAAAGCAAATATCAAACACACTGTATAAAATCTACAACTACCTTTAGTCAATGAAGGGGAGCTGATCTTTAATAATTTAACTACATTTAGTAGAATAATAACTCAAGACGCAATCCAAATCATTGTAGAAACAAGAATACATTCAGAAACTTTAAATAAATACAAATTAGAAGTACCTAAAGTCAAACAAACATGAAACGAAGTTTTTTAAACTCGCCGCATTAATGTAAGAAAATAATCATGTGTACTCACTACGAACAGGTTTTGCAAAACAAGCATATTTCAGAAAGTAAGGACCCAATAAAAAGGCATCTAATTTAAGTATCAGTTAAAGAATCCCATTATAAAATTTGCCTACGTGATCTTTTTAAAAGTAAACTTGACAAATTCGAATAAAATCCAGCATATGAGGAAAACATACATTTTGGCATACGTGCAAGATTAAAGGTAATGGCTAATAATTTCCTATACAAAATATGAAAACATGATATTGAACGGTACAAAGTACCATAGCCAACAAACTCCATAATATAATACTTTGATGTATACATGATTTGGTAAGAATTGCAACAAAATGTAAGATAGGTAACTTTGTGTAAAAAAGACAAGTGCAACGCCTCAACCAAGATAAATGCGACCAAGCCAATGACAGCACGTGGAAGGGCTTGCCTTTATAATATATTACACCAAGCGAGTGATGGTCAATTTCTAATTAACTGAAGCACGAACTGTACTAGTTTGTACAAAAATACTACACAAAGTTCAAGTGTGAAATTAAAACCACGATTTATAGGTGAAAGTTAATAATTAAAAATTTTTAAATACAAGTGCACATTCCAATATATAAGTTCGCCGTCGACATAAGACGTAAGTCCAAATTTGAGGGACGGAATAATAAGATCTGTATGTGTAACAAAAACTATTACATTATTATTAAACTATTGTTATTATTAAAGAAAGTCTTTCGAAATGCTGAGAAATTACATTTCATGGACAGTTCCTGTCAGTGCATCTTAGATTAAATGAAATAACACGTAAGTTTAATAAATTTTTATTTTAGAAAAGTTAAAAAAAATTTTTTTATAATCGATGAGTATTTTGCATATTTGAGCGTGGTTTTTGATTCTGAACAACATTATATAATAACAATTTTCGAAATTGTCAAAAATAAAGGTACTTTACTCTTGCGCCAAATTCATCTTTATTGATATACCTCGTATATGACTAATAAATTTTGAAATGTGAAGGTTTTATTTTAGGTTTCAAAACAAGCAGAACTTTTTATAAAGAGTAACTTTTTTTCCTAAAACCAAAAATAAAAAAGTTTTCCATATGCTGCCAACTTAAGTAGACACACTGTATATATATATATATATATATATATATATATATATATTGCTGCGGGATTTAATAGTAGTAAAGCCCCACACTTGGGAAGCCATTTTGCTATGAAATTTAATTGGTTAACTCGAGCTTTTTTTGCTGCTTATACCTAAAAACTTTAAATTCATCAGAGAAGTTCGCCATGGCTGATCTGCTGCTATCTGAAAAATACTCTACTATTCTACCAAAGAAAACTCGATTATGGCAACTCGCCTCGATTTAATCAAACAAAAAAATTCTACACCAAGAATCTTAATTTTCTAGTACTGTTTAAAAATAAAAAATTTTAGTGTTACAATGTCTTAACGTAGTAAAAAATTTGTGAGATAAGGTGATTCTGATTTTGAGGTAACTGTTCTACAATTGGCAGGATAATGATGTAGCGAATTCTACTTGCGATTCAGGCGGCACTGATGAACTTGTTCCTTCAAAGAGTGATAAAGTAGTTGAAAATTTGGTAGGGGTAAATTCATTTACTAGTAAAAATGAATTTGTCGGTTCAGATAATGAAGAAAAATATAACGTACAAGTTTATAGTTAGAAAGAATGGATTCCGGTGAAAATGTAGTTCTCCAGCACAAACAAAAGTGTTATGTCACAACATCATTCGATTTACTCCTGGGCCAAAGCAGCACATTCAAAATATAACTGTTTCAAATATCTAGAGTTATTTTATTATGAAAAAATTGTTGCATGCGCTAATAGGGAAGCAAAAAAAAAAACAAGATAGTGATAACAGTACAGGTTGGAAAAATATTCAAGTTAATCAGTTGCATACATTTTTAGCAGCTATTGAAAAGCATCAAAAAGAAAATTATTTTTGAATAAATGTTCAAATCGTATGTATCGAACTATAATGACCGTTTTGAAAGTACTAAGATGGTTTCTTAGATTTGATGACGTGTGTGTGTGCTACTCACACAGAAATTGTTAAACTGCCACCAATAACGTGCATTTAGGAATTATTTATTAAACAATGTAAAACAGTTTTATTACCAGATATGAGTATAGATGTTGATGAACAGTTATGGGGATTTTGTGGGCGTTGTGGTTTCATAAAGCATATGTCCAGTAGTCTGACTACATATGACATGTAGTTTTTCTTATTTTGTGAAAGTGCTTCTGGTTATGCTATTGAAGAAATTATTTACTGATAAATATGCTCAATGAAGCGTTGCATAAATAACAGTGTCTAGCATTATTTCTAGTATCAGGAACAGTTCTCGCAATTTAACTGTGACAATTACTTTAGCAGTGTAGATTTGTTTCAAAATTTGGTAAAACAAGATATTCATGCAGTAGGAACACTTGGCCACAATAAAAAAGAAATACCCATATTTTTCAAAGCTTCAAAAGAACATCCAATACACTCATATTGGTTTTGATTTAATTAAAATATGATTGTTGTTAGTTATATGTCAAAGAAAAACAAATTTATTATATTCCTATGCACAATGCATCATGATAGCAGTATAAATCAAAAGACACCAGAGATTATTGAATTTTATAATAGTACTAAAAAAAGGCATAGATCATATGGACGAAATGGTTACTAAATATACCCACAAACGACAAACAAAATGATGGTCATTTGCAGTGTTTTCTAATATTTTAAATATACCTACTATAAAAGTATTTACATTACATATTAAAGAAGAGCTAGTTTTGAAGCTCAAAAGAGCAGTAGGCGTAGGAGCTTCCTAAAAACTCTCAGAAGCTTTAGTTTTAATCACACACGACTAGACGAACACAAAATCCATTTTTAATAAAACAACTGTTGAAGTCCTAAAAATTTGTATTATAATTCCAGAGGTGCCACCTAGTAAAAAAAGACATTTTATTTGTTCAACCAATTTAAGAAGAATGAGCAAATAAATTTGTTATAATTGCAAGAAAGACGTCTGTAAAGAACGTAGTTATATAGTATGCAATAGTCTGAGTTAAAAATTTATTTTTTCTAATGTAGAACAGATCTATTTTATTACTCATTTTCTATGCATTTACGGTAAAAGCAACGTTTGAATTTATATTTTATTTGTTTATGACTACCATTTATTCATTATACACGCTTTGTGTTTCGGAAACTCACTATATACAAAAATGTAAAAATTGTCGTATATGCGTCCAAGGGTTAAAAAAGCCATTTATATTTATGACTAGACACAATTATTTACTGTTTCAACAAAGGACATTTAAAAAATACTACTCCTTCTAGCATGCATGTTTATATTAATATTATTGAAAACATTTCTTTTCTATTTTGTTTTAGCACATTAATGTTTGCATACCCACAGTACACTTTATTTCTGTATCAATCGGTTGATTATATTTGCATAACGGTCACTTTCAAAACACCTGTAATGAATGTACTACCAATATCTCAAAAATTTGTTATAAATACAATAATATTTATAAAAATATTTCATCCACATATACTTTAATAACAAAAATGTCGACATGATTAAGTTATTAATAGAAATTACCTTTTCAATAGGTATACAAGAAAGTTCACCACCAACGCTTGGTGGGGGAAGAGTTGGTGATGCAGCTGTAGGGCTAAGTGGTTTATTTGCTTTTTCTTGAGCTTCTCTTGCACGTCGTTCTTTTAATTTTAGTGAAAATATCGCTACAGAACGAGCTCGTTTCATTAAACTTTGCTTCACGCGTGTTTTCTTTGCAGCTAATTCTTCTGCTGAAGCTAAACAAAATAATTTAAATAAAATATATTAGCAATTTAAGGTTGTTTACTTACACTTCACTTGATCATCAGTTTCTTGACTTGATATACTACGTGTACTATCACTAAAATTTGTATCTGCTAAATTTGATCTATTACGATCATTTGTGTTATTGTGATTTGTGTTGCTTCCACTAGGAGAACGAGGCCTAGGCGGCCACACAGGACTTCCACGCAACAGATCCGATTCTGAGCTAGATGCATCCTAAAAATAAAAATAATAATAACTATATATGTAGTGTCATTTATAACAAACTTGCTTATAACGATCTATCCATTCTAACAATCTCTTTTTATGTCAAAAAATTCCACAATGTAGATATTACTTTTATGCATAATGTATTGTAATGAATAGAGGGGTTGGATATATAAGCTATATTCCGTGTGATTTAAAAGGTGATATTTTGAACAAGGGAACATTTGGAATATATGAATATAGATTAGATTATGTGGAATATAAGAAATAATAGTACATAGAAGAGGCAATGAAAACTGTCAAATGCAGGAAGACATTTGGAATTAATATGCAGAGACAAAAAGATTGATATGCTTAGATCTGCAGATGATATAGCGGTATTAGCGTCTAGCAAGGAAAAGTTAGAAGCTGCTCTTAATGAAATGGAAACGGTTCTAACAGAGAGATACGATATGAAAATTAACAAAATTAAAACTAAAGTTCTAGTATGCAAAGGTGGGGAAAATAAATCAAAAACACGAATACAAGTATCTAACATGAACTTACAAAAGGTTAGGGATTTGTGCTACCTAGGAAGTCAAATAAGGCAAGATGGGAAAAGTTCAAAAGATATAAAACAATGATTAGCACAAGGTCGTGCTACATGTAACAAGAAAAAGCAACCACTGTGCTCAAAGATAACAAACATAGAAACAAGGAAAAGGATTGCTTAAAACATATGTGTGGAGCGGAATACTGTACGGTTGTGAAGCCTGGATAGTAGGAGAAGCGGACAAGAAAAAGGTAGAAGCTTTTGAAATGTGGTGCTACAGACGTATGATATCATGGATAAACAAAGTTAAGAACGAGGTACTAGAAATGGTAGGGGAAGAAAGAAATATGTGGAAAACGGTAAAAAATAGGAGAAATAGGATGATAGGCCACATACTACGACATGAGGGAATAGTGCAGAATATATTAGAAGCAGAGATAGGAAAAAAGAGAAAAAGAGGCAGACCTAGGTTAGACTACTGCACACAGATAGTAAAAGATGTAGGTTGTAGGGGTTTCAGGGAGATGTGTAGGCTAGCCCAGAATAGAAATCAATGGAGGTATGCATCCAACCAATCCCAAGATGGATAAACTAATGACGAAAAAATAACTGTGCTTAAACATAATGATTATTATAAGTAACTACAAGAATTGGTTAGGCAATATTCTCCAATAATGTTAAGTGTGTGAAAGGATTTACTGGAAAACCATTATTTCGACAAATGTCTAAGTGTTGGGGAATCTTGGTAGCCACAGGTTGCATAACCCCCTTCACTGAATCTCAGTGAAATAGGACATAAAATTAGAAAACAATAGAAGGGGAACGAGCTGTATACACATGCTGTGTGAGAATTTCAGGGAACTATGTAGGCTAGCTCAGAATATAAATAAGTGCAGGTACGTGTCCAACCAGTTTTGAGACGGAAAACCTAATGACGAAAAAATAAGCGCAGATAAATCTGATGATTAGTATAAACAACTAGTTGTTGGTTGCGAAATATCTGCAACCAATGTTGACTGTGCGAAAAGATATATTGGAAAATATATTAAATCGGCAAATGGTTAAGTGTTGGGGGAACTTGGCAGCCACAGGCTGCTTATCTCCCCTCACAACCACTTAAAGTCGGAGAAATAGGATATATAATTGTAAAACCAGAGAAGGTGACGGAACTGTATTTAACAGGAAAGAACAACGCCTATGAGGAAAGACAACAAACATAGAACAAAAAGAAAATTGTTGAAAGCATATGTGTGGAGCACAGCACAGTATGCCTATGAAATACAAGCAGTCTGAAACGCAGACAGAAAAACGGTAGCAGCCTTTTGAAATGCTGTGCTTCAGATGTATGAGGACGATAGCATAGACAAACAAAGATAATAACAAATAGGTTATAGAAATAGTAGAGGAACAAGGATATCTGGGGAAAAAGATAAGAGAAATAGAAGGGCAGAATACGTTCTAAGGGATTTTTGGGGAATAATATGGGATATATTACAAGCAGAGATAGGAAAAAAGAGGTAGATGTAGACCTAGATCAGATAGTGATAGATGCAGACTGTGCAAATTTCAGAGAAGTCTGTAGGTTAGTACAGAATAGGAAACAATGATAGTACGGGTCTAACCAGTTCCAGGACTGAAGACCTAATGATGATGAAGAAATAATAGCAAGGACTCTTTTTGGAACTTCCCTTGAGACATTTTGGTATAGGGTGGTCCTCGTACTGAATTCTTCTCGGTATTTCTACAAATAACCGAGTTTGCAACATCCAAACAATATTAGTTATAATATAGTTCTTGCAATTTCTAAACAGACTTCCACCATCAATATTTGTGATGTCATATATTGGCGTCGTTGCCACTATCAAAATAGCAATTCCTCGTAACTACAATAATGCTATCGGTACAAAATAGCTTTTGCATTTATTTAGTAATTGGTGACGCAATGTGGTTTGTTACTTTTTAAAAGGTAACTTGTAAAATGATTTTATACACTGACAAAATTGCAGTCTAAGCTGTTTAGTTTAATAATAAATGTTATGTTATGTTATGTTATGTTATGTTATGTTATGTGAGAATTTGTACTACTGAGCATAATTTAAATATTTTAATTGAATGTTTTTAACGTGTTATATATTCTTAATTAAATAGCCATACGCATATTATACTGGACATTGAATAATAGCCACCAATAATCAAGTCTTCCAGAGGTTATGTTTATTAAACTAAAGTAAGAGGACGAACAGTTATGAAAATTTGTTTTTAAGTTTGCTGGATGTTAAACAACCCAAGTCTATTATGAAGAGAACAATTTTATATGTACGCAAGAATAACACAAAATACGGGACAAAAACTACGCAAAAGGTTAATGACAAGAAATAAGAACGCCAATGAAAATGTAACATAACCAATACAAGTAATATTAGTTGTCAACAAATGCCTCAAACGAAGGCGGCAACATTGCAAAATTTGCAAACCGAGAAGGAAACTTTTTTCTGGAGTTAGAATGAGACAAGAATATCATTTGTAGTTGATATGGCATGACGTCATTTGTGACGAAAGTTTAAAGTTTAAAAGTTTCTGTATTAATAAATTCCACCAACAGGATCGAGTTATTCCCATTAAACAATATAAGTTTTAAGCTTCTATAAATTTTAATCTACGAAAAAATTATTTTGCATCATGTTTGATCCCTAGTTAAAGGTTATCAAATTCATGTCAGTTTTTAAAGGTTAGAAATTATGTCATCATTGTAATTAGTATAGCCCTGATTTTGTTTTCTAAAAAGAAGTGATAGTGCCGATGGTCTCATAGTCTGGGAACAAAGACAAGTAATATATACTTTTGTGCTGACTCAAATCAATGTAAAATCCCGATTTCTGATTTTAGATCGACAAAGTATGTCCAATTTTGATTCATCCGTTCAAAGTTTGCCAAAAATACCTCAAGCAGATTCATTCTTCAAAGAACACTCTATTTATAACATTCAGATGCTCAACATACCGCTTTGGCGGATTAAGTATCTTAGTTAGAGCAAGGCAAAGTAATCTATGTTTGGATAATCCCCTGCCAAGCAACTAAGTTCTATTTTAGGGACTTCTTGGTTAGCATATATTCAATCCTGGTGTTGGAAACATGAGATAGTTGGAGTCCATAGCTATATTGAAACAAATAGTCAGTCACCTGATAAATGGAAATAAAATTTAAATAAAAAGATGCTGGAACTATACTGAAGTTGAGGTTAGTACATAAACCCAGATTTAAGTTTATAAACGGAAAGCACTAACCATTAAGTCTGTGTTTACATTAAGTTGTTATTTTTGTAGATTTAAGACACATTGGATTTTTAATTTTAAATTGTACTATATATTCGTAACAAAACGTGTGTGTTAATGATGTATCAAATTTTGTAAAGACTATATATTTGGTTTTCCATTATTGTAAACAGTATAATTGCAGTTTTGCCGTAATAAATAGTTTTGTGATGATTTAGAAGTGTGATTGTGTATTTTCAGGTTTAACACTTACTTTTAGAAATATTCTTTGCAATTAGTAGTCTTAAATAAGTCTACGTGTTTTTTTTGTTTGTTTTAGATTTAGAATAATATTGGTTTTAATGAATTTTCAGATATATTGTAAGCCAGAATCTCTCTCCTGATCTCCAATTTTGACAACTCCTTGTTATTCATCCTAAAGCTATTCCCTAGCAACCCTGCGAGATTAAGTGGCATCCAAGGTATTTCCTGATCAAGATAATATTTCATATCCAATAGCTTCTGGAACTGTCGTCAAACACTTACACCACCCATCTCACTGAGATAGTCGGCAAACAACATTATTGTTAGTACGGTCGTGGTTTTTGATATTTTAACAAAACAGAATTTTTAGCAGAGTACTTCACTGAACTTTATATCAATTATATGCTAGATACTCGGAAGACCAAATGCTGTATGCAACAGGTTTAATTATTTATTAATGATAGTGGGACTGGGTGTTTATTTGTGTCCTTTGTATTGTGTTTGTATTAGAGATTTTTATTTTTTATTCATTTTGTTATATGGGATTCATTTATATTTTATAATTGTGAATAAGTTAAAATTATATTACATGTAGCATATTACTTGTACAGCTATGGGTTTGTTTGGTTGTGGGGTATTGTGATATATGTACTGAAATTGAATTAATTTAGAGAACAGCGACTGTCGAATTGAGAAACCACAGTGAATCATCGTTGTGTGCCATATTATAAACAGCAAAATAAATGTTACTATTGAGCAAGTTCACACGTAGTTTTCGCAACTGGGGTCAAATTACTACGATTTATGTAGTCTTGATTATATCGAGATATTGAAGTATTGTAAATTCTATAGAAATGCATTGAACAATTTGTAGACCAAATGAACCAAAATAAGAATCATTATTTATATTTGAAAAATAGATTAATATCTGTTTTTGAACTATTGGGGTTTAACAGTTGTATACTTGAGCTATAAGAGAAGAAGTTTATTTGAAAAGCATTTCACGTATAAGAAATGACACACAATATAGGAGTCTTTAACATTTTATTTTAAAGCATTCAGGAAGTAAAATTTCTTAATTTAAAAGTTAGGGACTTTAATACTTATGAAAATCCCCATTTAATTAGTGCAATTCTGCTAATGTTGTGAAACCCTGAGATTAGAAACATTCACACGAATCCCTGTGCCAGGCTTATCATTGTAAACGTAAGCACTGACATAAGATCCGGTGTGAGAAAGCATTTACCTTTCCATGAACACCAACGAAGGACATTGACCTTGGATGGTGGCAGAAGACATAAATAGTTAGGACCACCGATTATTCGAAAAAGCTCTTGATCTTACTACCACAGATACTGATTCGGTAAGATATCATACCGACAGTGCTAATGCGAATATTGTCACCCCACGTACCTTACCTTTCCTTTAACGTCTCGCAAGGGGAGCTCTACTGACAAAAGCAACAGCAACTCTTAATATCAGGACCAAGCTGAATGAACTGTGCCACCCTGAGATTAATAACAGTAGGATAAAACCAGGGTAAGTGTTTTAATATTTTTAAATTACTTGCTAGGGAGTTATTGTTAATAATAAGCATTTAATTGTAATTAATTTGAGATTGGGTTTGTTATAATTTGGTGCTACAGTGTAGCGGCCATCTTGTTAAAAAAAATTGTTGCTTTAAATATACGGGGTGCCAAATTTAACGTGTCTACCATTGGTAATTCGTTTATTCTTAGCGATAGAAAGTAGGTTAAATGGGAAAAGTGTTAGCGTATTTCATTATCATTTAAGGCAACTAAACACGTTTTTTCTATCACTTTCGGTTTAGCAGGAAATGTAACCAACTTTGAAATTCTCAATGGAACAACCTGTATATTATAAGAGTTTTGGATAAGAAATACCTTTGGCTTTATAAAATATAAGCATTAAGTATACCTAGAATGAAAAATAACAGAGATATTTGACATTCCTTGTTTTTACTTTTACAAAAATCATACTATCCATCAAAACAATTGACGACAAAAAACAATATCAGTTATAATCAGATGTCACTTTTAGTGTTTGTTCTAATTTTAAACACTATTATTACAATATTCTAAAATGAATTTTTCAGATACTGAGAAGGTGGATATGCTAGAAGTGTATTTTTCATACCAAAAAAAAATTCTACCAATGCATTGTGATTGTATTCAGAACGCTACCCTCAGAGAAATCTCCCAAGTACAAAAATATTTTCAAGGCTTGAGACTTCGCTACGAAAAAGGGGAAGCTTTAATAAATCTGGACAAAAACAACAACCACATATAGTGACTGAATTAGTAGAAGAACAAGTACTTGCTTTGTTTGAAGCTTATCCTCAAATGTCTACACGGCAAGCTGCAACCAAATGTGGTATTTCCACAGAAACAATTCGCCTAATTTTAAAAAGTATCATTATAAACGAGATAAGATTATATTAGTGCAACGTGTACATCCAGGAGATAAAGATAAAGATAAACAAGTGCAGTTTTGTAACTGTTTGTTAGATAATATTAGAAAAGACAGAACTTTTCCAAATTACATCCTATGGTCAGACGAATGTAATTTTTCTAATAATGGCATGTTTAACCGAAAAAATAATCATTATTGGTTTACCGTCAATCCACTACAAAACAGAGATAGGAATTATCAGTGGCAAGTTCTCAATTAATGTTTGGTGCGGAATTTTCGACAACAGAATTATCGGGCCATTTTTTTATAACGGAACGTTATCAACAGGAAGATATCTAAACTTTTTAAGAAATTATATGGAGAACTGGTTGAATAACTTGCCACTAAATCTACGACAAAATTTGTACTATCAGCAAGACAGTGCACCTGTGCATAATGCTGTTTTAGTAAGACAGTACCTTATCCAAATGTTTGGTAATAAATGGATAGGAACTCATGGTCCTTCAAAATTTCCTTCACGATCGCCCCCGACTTAACCCCACTAGATTTTTTCTTATGGGGTTATTTAAAAGACATCATTGATATTGATATATTAGCCGACGCTATGCCTCTTATTATTTCAATATCCTCTTCAACCTTATTTACTACATTTTCTACAATTTCAAATTATCGTTAATTTTTCCTATCTGGTCT
Source organism: Platerodrilus igneus (assembly GCA_036346225.1). Lineage (NCBI taxonomy): Eukaryota > Metazoa > Arthropoda > Insecta > Coleoptera > Lycidae > Platerodrilus > Platerodrilus igneus. Next base: position 90,115 of record JARFIW010001125.1, read on the forward strand.
CGACCAAACAAATGTTTAGCAGGAGTAAAACCTATTGATCTATTAACACTATTGTTAAAGTAAAATTCAACATCGGGTAAAACTTTATCCTAAGTCTCCTGTCTTTTACTCACTAGTTTTGCTAACATTGGGGTTAACATCCTATTTATTATTTTAATTTGTCCATTGGCACGGGGTGCTCCGGTAGCAACTGCAATATATTGCATCTCTAAACTTTTCAAGTATTCCTCAAATTTGCTTGAAGTAAAACAAGACCCACGGTCCCCGTAACAATTCGTTTAGGACAACTGTACGATTCAAAGAAAGATTTTAGGTACTTTAATAGCTTCATCAGCTGAAGTAGTCTTGCATGGATAAAACCTAACAAATTTAGTAAATGCATCAACAACTTCAAAAATATATTTATTTCTACATTGACTGACAAGTTCTAATGGACCATAAAAATCCAAGTGTAAACATTCAAAAAGAGAATCGCCTTTGGGAATGTTGTGCAATAAACTCTTCTTCTTTTCAAATTTCGGATTAAATTCTATGCACTTCAAACAATTCTTTATATAACTTTTAATTTTACTTTTTAGATTTGGGAACCAATAAGTTCGAGTAATTACTTCGTAAACTTTATCTACACCAACATGACCAGTTTCATTATGATAGGTATGCAATACATTATAAACCATATCATAATGGATGTACAACAACACTTGACCCTTAGTCTTACGATAAACAAGACCATTTCTAAGTTCAAAAAACGAGTGTTCAGAATTCTCTTAACTGGGCTTTTAGACGCTGAATATCCGGATCGGTTGTTTGTTTCAAAGTCAAAGTTTGCTCAAAAGTATTGCCCTCTAAGGCTAATATATTATGAATGCGACTCAAACAGTCTACGTGCCTCATTCTTGGGTTAGATCGATGCTCAATCTCATAATCATAATTTTGCAAAAGTAGACACCATTCTCATAATACACGGCATAACTTCTTTTTTGGACAAGGTTAGACGAAAACTATCACAATCAGTTTTGATTTTAAAATGAATACCCTGAAGGTAAGGATGAAAACGTTTAATGGCATTTACAATAGCTAATGTTTCCAACTCATAACTATGATATTTTGATTCTTGTTCTGTGGTCCTCTTACTACTGAAATAAAAAATCGGATGCAACTTTCCATCTTGCTGCTTTTGTGAAAGAATTGCTCCAAAACCTAATGCATTCGCATCACAATGCAATTCAGTTTCACTTAAAAAGGAATATATTGCTAGAACAGGTTGAGAAACCAATTTTGATTTTAACATTTCAAAAGCATTAAGTTCTTCAGTACCAAACTTGAATTTAGAACTTTTTATTACCAAGTCATAAAGTGGCTTGGTGATTATAGAGAAATTTTCAATAAAACGTCGAAAACAACTGACTAAGCCTAAAAACGATTGTACTTGCTTAGTGCACAAAGGGAAATTCTGTATACTCTGAATATTATCCCCATTGGGCCTAATACCCTGCTTATCGATGCGATAGCCTAAATAATCAATTTCCTCAAATAAAAAGTAACATTTTTCAAAACGCAATTGAAATAAGTTATCGACCAAAAGAATTAGAACTTCCACTAATATTTCAAGATTTTCTTTCACAGTTTCTGTGGCGATAAGAATGTCATCGAAAAAGATAACAAGCTTTTTCTGTTGTACTACATTTTTAAAAATTTTATTAATAAATCGACAAAAATTATTAGGACTTGTACTTAAACCAAAAGTTGCCTTTAAAAATTCAAATTGCCCAATATGTGTAATAAAGGATGTATATTTCACTGAAAAATTAAAGTTTTTACGTTTAAAAGCTGGAGAAAATCTAAAAACTGTTTTGCAGATGGTTAACTTGGCTGTCACTCCCAAGGAAGAGCAAAGGATGGGTCAGGGTTGATGTTTCTTTAGTTAAACACAAAATAATTCAATTTAAAGTTAGACGCCACTGTATCTCACAAGTATTAATCAAAAAAATTAGGGCAGATGCAGAAAATCCTTTCGTAGCTGATGATTGCAAATTCTTGTACTTAAATTCTTGAATACTCAATCAGATCTTTTTAAAATAAAAAAAAAATACCAAAATAATAATATATCCATTCCATAATAAATAATTTGCATTTGAATAATTTGAAAATATTTCAAAATGATACACCATATCAGGGTGGTAGTCTACAATTTAAACCATACATAATAAGTATTTTTGTTATGAACGCAGTCACAATATTAATTATATCATACATGCAGGGCAATGTAGTATATAGTAGATGAACTAACTACGAAATGACTTTTAAAATAGCATATTTGAACATAAAACATATTCAAAAAAAGAAAGTGAGTATTTACAAGGTTAAGTTGTTTACTATTAAATATTGATAGACTGTTAAGTTTTTTAAATATTTTTTATACAACTGCGTTAATATAGTTAATTTATGGTTTCAATATAAGTACAAACTTATTTTGCTACATTTGTCATCAATAAATTAAGTAGTAGTCTTTTTAGGATAGCTCCTTATTCGAACCACTGCGCGTTTAATACTTTATCATGAAATTTATAAATTAAAATAAAAAAGATTTTTAATTGTTTTATACTGTATTTTCCATTTCGAATGGACCTGCACCTTGCCGAAGTTCTAGATTATTAGAACAGGTGAAATGGCTTGTGTGTTCTAATGACCAAAGTAGTAGGGTCGTTAGTGAGGAACCAGACTAAGACAGGTCCCCAAAAAAAAATTAATTAAATCGACAAATGTTCAAGTGCTGGGGGAACCTGGCAGCCCCAGTATAACACCCAAGAGCATTTTTAAATTAATTTAATTTTCAAATAATATTTTCGACCAATCACAAATAATTCTATCTAAAATATAACCTATCAATGACCATGAATTAATACAGTTATCCAATCCTAGTTCGACTTTGGGGTGACAATTGACACTTCAAATTAACATAACCTATCTACTGAAATCTAACATCCCGTGAAATGTAGAAGATTTTAAATTAGGCGCCAAAGGGAAATACTAATTTGTTCTAGAAAATTCCAAAACCGGAAATACGTAATAAAATGTTATTTTTCGTGATATCTATAAAAATATTAACAGGAAATAATTCAGAATATTGCAGAATAACTTAAATTTAATTACAGGGCAGTTTCAATTAGCAATTGCAATAACAAAAATGGATTTAATCATTAACTTAAAAACGCGTGTAGGAATGATACACAATTGTGCAATATGTAAGGTTTGTAATTGGCTAGAACAATCACGTGATAAAAGGTATATAAATATGGGGAGTGGAGAAATCCAAACACACGAAAACACACACCCGACACACAAAGACAAAAAGACAATACACAAAAGCAAAATATGTACGAAATAAAGTAAAAAAAGTAATTAGCCCATAGTTAGGGCCAGTTACGCTGCAATGGCGCGTCACTATCGTGGTTATTTGACAGCGTAAATTAAAGTGAAGTCTAGGTAATAAATATAAGAAGTGAATACGTTTATTACGGGACGATTAGTGGATTTAAATAATGAATAAAGGACAGTATAATTAGACGACGAAAGGGTTAAGTTGTAGGGCGGTTAATAGCTGGAGACGTCGGCTTGTTAACGGCATAAAAGATGATAACTCAACAGACTTTTATGGCTCAATTTTGATTGATTGGTGGAAGTTTGTATTTTGGAAGTTGGACTCCAAACCGTAAGTTGGTATAGAAGTAGCGAGATATCCAGAGTTCCAAGCACGAAAGTTATCAATAACCGTGTTAACAGTTTCAACCCTGGTGAGAATAAATTACCTCAAAGGCCTTGTGCAGAATGGAGCAATAGTGGGTATTGCCTACCCAACACAGGTATTGAGTGAATCTTTGCATACATGGTTCGAGAAAACGGACGTGTATTTGCATGCATACATGAGGTTTGCAAGTATGAATTTATATATAGTTATATATATATATATATACTCTAATTTAGACCAGGGTAGAAAATTAATTAACGACATCAAATAATTTTAATCACCGTGTATAAGGAAGCTTTGGGTAATAATACGCTTCATTTAAAGGCATATTGGATAAATTCGTGATTTACTTCTAAACATACGGTTTATATTGTTTAGATAATGTTAATCACCGTGTATATCAGAGCAGTGGAAAATAGTACGGTTAATTAAAGGCCTACTGTGTAGATTTAAATCATTCAATTAGAATGTAGGTTTTGTATATAATCATAATCAACGTGTAGAAGGAAATAATGTAAAATTTCTTTAGATAATAAGCATTATTAAAACCATGGAGCATAAAAATTTATTCGTTTCGTTAAAAATAAGGGGTTTAGATTATTCACTGAACGCTTTCTATAAAAAGAAGCCGAGTTAAAATGTTCAACTTGTATTTAATTTAATCTTTCCAAGTACTAAAGCTATCGAGAAATTATAACGACGTGGGGAAGTCACGTAAAAGCCTTCAGCGTATTAGAACTAAGAACACCTGCAAAAATAACGATGTATATGATAGTCGATAAGCTTTAAGCTATATGAGTGCAAGTAAGAAAGCAAGTTTGTGGTATAAAGACAAGCGAGAGGGAATGCATTGGTAGTTAAATGAGGGGGAAAATGTAAAACAAGAGCACAGGTTGTAGATAGAACGAACAGACTAGATTGGCGAGTAAGGTTGAAATAAGATGCAAACATGAGAGGTGGAAGCATAACAATTTCTATATAAAATTAATTAGTTGTTCGCGGACGTGATGTGAGGCGTGTGTAAATTTCTTAGATTTCAACTCGGACAAGTGCAAATTTCAGAAGAATCATTGTGCCGAGCCATCAGAAGGGAAAATAGAATGTGAATTTCTGAAAATAGTCCGTCACGGGACAAATTCGACTCGCAAGCGAGCCATTATATAAACCCGTGCTGATAGGAGTTTTGCTCTCTTTTATTTTTGATTATATTCGATACTTCAAGCGGTCTCTCTTTTATTTTTGATTATATTCGATACTGCAAGCGGTCTCTCTTTATTTTTGATTTTATTCGATACTTCAAGAAGAATAGATGGTGATTACGGGCTACGAAACAACTTATTATGCATTAGTGCAATTAGAGAAGATAGATAAAGGTAATAAAGTCTAGTTATATTTGCGGGTATTACGGTACCAATTATCCAAATTAGTAACGATAAATAAATAAATAGAATGTATGCAGTTTTGGTATAGCGTGAAAGTATTATGAATTTCATTGCTATTTTTCGGGAGTGTTAGTAATCAAGTGTTATTCGTAAACGTGATTGGATCCATAAAACAAGATTTAGATGTACATAGATGAGTTCCTAAGAAGCCCTGAAACCTTTTAGACGAATGGTGGTGTAGAAAAATTTTAAAGGCGGCCAGAAATCCGAGGACGTAAACATAACCCAGCTGGAATGGTGGGATTAGCAAGGACGATGTACATTGGAGCCACGAGTGCATTAACCTTCAGGTAACTTATGCATTGTTGTTCAATCTTAGATGTTTTGGTGTGTGTTGAATATCTTTATAATTTGTTTGATAAAGATGGACAGTAGTAAATTTGTATAAACAACAAATTTTGAATTTGAAGGTAAATTTTTCTTGTTTAAGTAGAAAGGAGTATTTATCAAGTTTTTGATTATGATGAAAATTTGGGTCTGTCTTTGAGCTCAACTAGACTAACCTGTTAAATTAACGTAAAGGGGTGGGAGATGCTCCCTTTTATTCAGACTCAGGTCTGCAAATATTGTTAACTTAATTAGTATGCATCCTACAAGGACTCTAATTCTGGATGCAAATTAAAATGATGACAAATTTGAACTTGAAATTTTATGATGCTGAAATTTATGCTAAAATTTAATTTTGAAAATTTAATGTATTGTGAATATTAATGTAAATAGAGTTAACGTTGATGTTTGTGATAGGAATGTGTTTGTTTTTTTATGAATGAGGATGAAAGTTTTAACTAGGTGAGCAGCCGAGGCGGAAGGAAAGAGTCAAGAGGCTATTATCAGAAGAGATCCAACGGACAAGAGAATCACAGCAATTCTTGGCACAGAACGTGGGCAATTCAAAAACAGCGAGAATCACAGCAATATATATATATATATATATATATATATATATGTGTGTGTGTGTGTGTGTGTGTGTGTGTGTGTGTGTGTGTGTGTGCGGCGCGCGCACTTTTAAATGAATATGTTGAGTTGCTAGATTAAGATTGAATTTCTTGGACTTTATTAACGTTACTACTTTTTATTATGAGTGTTGTAGAGAATATTAAGAGTTATTTGCTATGTTTCAGTTGGAAGTCAATCTGTTTAAATGTAAAATTTGCAATGTTTAGTAGAATGTAATTACCCGATTTAAGGGGGCTTTAGTTAAATAAGAGATACTGATTTTATTGCATTCAAGTATGTCAATATAGTAAATGTATATATGATAATTTTGAGATATATAATTAAAAGGGGTTTGTTGAAATACATTTAGGTACAGATACTTTGTAAACTTTTGGGTAAGTTAACTCACCAGTATCGGTTTCAGAATTCTAAGCCTATCCACCCTGGGGCATGTCCATGTCCTATCCGCTGTAGAGTAGCCGAGGCGTTTGAAGAAAGTAGAGTAAATACTATTGGAATAGGTAAGTGGACCCTTATATAGCAATTTTGAACCATAAAAAGTGATATAGAATTGGTATTCGATTATATATGTATTAGGTAACTCGGTTCTTGTTTCTTTGACTGCTACATATAGGTCAGGAAGGGGGGTGAAGTGTTACACCAGGCTGCTTACCCCCTTCACAATCACTGAATGTCGGAGAAATAGGATATATAATTGCAAAGCAATACAAGGAGAACGAACTGCATCTAACAAGAAAGAATAGCGCCTATGATGAAAGACGACAAACATCAAACAATAAGAAAATTGTTGAAAGCATATGTGTGGAGCACAGCACGGTATGCTTCAGATGTATAAGGATGATAGTATGGATAGACAAAGTTAATAATAAATAGATTATAGAAATAGTATAGGAACAAAGATATCTATGGAAAAAATTAGAAGAAATAGAAGGGCAGAATACGTTGTAAGGCATTTTTGGGTAATAGTATGGGATATAATACAAGCAGAGATAGGAAAAAGGAGATACATGTAGACCTAGATCAGATAGTGATAGATACATTGCGCAAATTTCAGGGAAATGTGTAGATGAGTTCAGAATAGGAAACAATGAGGGTACGCATCAAACCAGTTCCAGGACTGAAGACCTAGATGATGATGATGATTGTATTTTCGTTCATGTATTTTAAAGAATTAAATAGCTAATAAAAATTTTGCATTTTTTTTTTAGTACCGTAAACTAAGCTGTTTGCACAAACTGGATGCGTACCTTTTGCAGAGTGCCATTATTATGCTTGCCAAAAGACAAAAAGTGCTACCAAGAATTTCATAAAAAATAATTATAAAATTATACATGTTATTTGATGAATAACCTTATTTGTGCGTGGTTTATATACAGAACCACCTTTTAATTTGCTCTAATTATGTTATAGTCTAAATCATGAAAGAATGCATTCACGTCATAGTTGCTGAATTAAAAAACCACATACTTTCAAAACTTATGCATTAAGTATACTCCAATAGATCCTTTAAGAGTATGTCGTTTTTTAAATCAGAAACCTATGACGTGAATGCATTCTTTCGTTATTTGTACTATACATGAAATTAAAAATTGTTTTTCCCAGTAAATACTAAGTTTTTATAATACATGTATTCAAAGGTATCGTTTTTTTTTAAATAAACTTTAACTTTAATCTCTCTGCCCATTTACGGTATCAACGTTCTTGCCCTGAAATAGTTAAGTAATTAAAGGTTAATGTTAAAGCTAAGACGTGAATAGTTTCTTGTAAAAATATAGTCGTAGAGAAAGTATAGTTTTTTACTAGCACATAATTTAGTCGTTACTTATTTGAATTGCTGTCACTTGCACGCTGCACGGCTCGTGACCTGAGCTTTGCTCTCGTGAAGAATGGCTATCATTATACGCTCATTGAAAAATATATTATTCTGAATGAAATAGGCCCATTTTCACATAAAAAAGCAAATTTATACATTATCTCATGTGTAATTTCAACAAATTATCCTAAATTGTAGTTTTACTGTTTTATAAGTAAGATTTAAATTTTTATATTTGCTCATTTTTATAAATTTAATTATGTAATGCCAAAAAGACAGGTAATAGGCAGTCAAGAATATAAATGAAATAAAGCCTACCTTTGATGCAATACAGTCTGTACTTCTATGAATATCAGATTCCTCTTTTAGTCTACGAGTCCATTCAGCACCTCCACTAGGTCCAATGGTTAAGTGATGACTATGTTCACCCTAATGTCACATGTTTAACATCAAAGTAGATTTGTTGTTGCATACTAACCTCAAGAGGAGTCCACTCTTTTGATTTTCTGGGTCTAAACGGAGGTATTTCTTGTATACTATCAGGTGTAATAGAAAGTGGGTGAAGATGGGTTTTACTAGTTGTAAGAGTTGAAGTGCTTGGTAACAATACACTTGGAAAATTGAAAACACTCGTCTTCTTTGATGCCGAAATTTCTTGCTGTAGCACTTCCGCTTCTGCATCTCGCAATTTCGCATCAAGTTCTTCAGGCAATGTACTTTTAACAAGGTTGTGAGTAGGAGACACCGAAAATCTACAATCCAACATTGTTAGAAACATAAATAATCTCAAAAGAACAAACCTTCCAACACTTTTAGTCAGTACATCAGGTGATATATGAGCAGGTGAAGTTGAAGTAGAAACACGGTTCATTTCACGTCTGGCCCATTCAATTTTGGCCATTTCTGTCGCTAACCATTCAGGTATTTCAGGTATTGCGCATGTAATTATAAAACGAATACTTAACATAATGTGCTGCAAATTAAAAATTACTGGAAATAGCATTGGCAGCGAAAACTTACTTCTAGTGCAACAATTAAAAGAATAGTTTGTGTAGCAGTCATATCGGGAAACATTCGATGTACTTGACCAGATAAGCCAATAAGAGCACAATTTACTAGCACAGCCACAATTCCCATATATTCCATACAGTTCTAAATAGGAAAACAATACATCTAAGTTTTTAAATATGTGAAAATACATACTTGCCAGGTACCGATATTTGGAACTCTTTGTCCAAAAGGTCTTTGACAAATATAACCTAATTTGAAGGCATCACTTCGTATTTCTATAAGATTATTAAACATAGCACATAAAGCCGCAAGAGGAAAAGCAGAAGAAAATAAAATTACATAACCTAATTGTATAGTCATTTCTAAATGGTCTGCAAACGTCCCATCGTACTGTAAAACAAAAATATTGCAGTACTATTCACAATAAAAAATAATCAAACCGTACCTTAAATAAAGAACTTTCAAATTCTGCCTGGCTCATACTACGCTTCTTAGGATGGTCTGAATGTAATGTACCTTCTGTTCCATCAGTATCAACAATACTTGGTGGGGGGTGCGCTGCAGTGGGTGTTAACACTCCCCATAAATCAAAACTCATTTTGGCAAGTCGCATGTGTTCCAACATATAAGGCCATGCAGATTCCTTTAAATTTCCTATTATTTGACGTACTATTAACAGTGCAGCTAATTGCTAAAAATAAGTAATTCTGAATTAATGTTAAAAACTTTTTGAATATGCATTTAATACATAACTTATATCAATGATGTAGAACAGAAATACGACGGGTAATTAATCTATCCTTAGACTACTATTGAAACTATTTTAATAAATAATGGATACAAATACTTTTAAATTGTAATATTAGCACATCAATAAATAGAGCCTTATTTAAATTCTAAATGCTGCCTATGAAAGTTCAGATTCAGTATTAATTTATAAAATGAAACTTGGTCTCATTCAAGAATATTTTGTTAGATATTTAAACGTTAAGGCTAATATTGTAAATTATAATATTAGAACTAAACATTTGCTTCCGCTAGATAATAAATTGTGTACTGATGTAAAACAACTTTCTAAAAAAAGTTGTAATAGTTAATATTTGAAAGTTCATTAACTGAAATTACTTCGCTGCAAGAAAAAATGCAAAATTATTATTTCTTGCAACAAAAATGAGATATCTGGAAATATTTATATAAGCTGTGGAAATATTGTCATGTTGAATACAAAAAAAGCATAAAACAAATATGCAAAAGAGTCGTTTAACCGATGTACATAATATCCTCTTAATATTAAAATTTTTCCCTAAAAATGAATAATTAAGTTTATCACATATATCCAATCCATCAAATCAAGGCCATGACATCATAAATAGTAATTCAGGCAGCCAAATTCTTAATCCTAATGCGTGTAAAAAAATCTAGTGTGTTGACGTTATATTTCAAAGCATTCTGGTTTTTGCAATTGGTATTGCAATGCACTGTTGCCAAGTCTATTTTGTTTGGTTTAAAGTTACATTAAGTTGCTGAACCAACCTTCGTATTACTGTCAACAATCAGTTATGTTACTGCTGTATTGATTTGTCAGCCAGTTCCGTAACATAGTTGGTATGCGTGTGACTACAATGTCCTAGATCCCGGATCAAATTCTGAGATGGTCCGCTTGAAAAATGTTAGGCAAACATATTTCACAACAATATGTCGTAGTTCGGATGATAGGTAAAAATGGAAGTTCTGTGTGTGAGTGTTATTACGCACGTTAAAAATCCCTACCTTCTTTGGAACAGCAAGGGTTTTGCAAAATTCAAAATTTCCCGGTTAAAAAATACTCGCTCCCTGGCCAATATAGTACCCTTGGAAGAACCATTGGAAAATCAAAGTAGTATATTGATTTGTCATTAGCTTCGATAATTTCCTGAATATTATTGTAAATTAGTATAAAAACAGTTCTTATTATAACTACTTTTGTTTTTGATAATTTAGTTGTGCTATTTGCAAATACACAAATGCCAGTATCTTTAGACAAATGGTGTAAACAAATTTATTTATTTAAATAGAAAGAAGTTTCCAATATAAATAACGCAGATTAAATATTAACAAGATTACCACACGTTTTCTTAGTTAATCATAATAGTTCAAAATAAAACATACAATTGTGTTTAAAAATCATCATCATCACTAGGTCTTCAGTCCTGAAACTGGTTAGACACGTAACCTCATTGTTTCCTATTCTGAACTAACCTACACATTTCCCTGAAATTTGCACAGCCTGCATCTATCACTACTTGATCTAGGTCTACATCTATCTCCTTTTTCCTATTTCTGCTTGTAATATATCCCATAATATTGTATAGTGTCAAATTTCCACGGTTCATTTTAATAAATTTGTAATGCATCCACGACCGCGGTAAGAATAAATGTTCAATGAAAGACGTCACAATTAATGTATCAGCGCTGCTAATATTGCAAATAGCTTATTCCCCACTGAGAGAGGAAATAACACAACAAAAGAAGTTCAGTTAGAAAGAATTGCTTGCCAGATGTAGTCAGATAAAATTTCATGCAACAAAAGCACGATGAACATTTTATATTTGAAGTGGGCAATTAGAATTGCGTTACTATAGTGATGTGATAGGATAATATTTTGTATAAATTAACACGTATTATAGTTTAGTATTGGTTAGTGTAATTGCTTTAAAGCAAAATAATTTATGCAAATCTGTTTTAGCAAGTTGATTTTGTTGGTCTTTTGGTTCCTCACTTGATGCAGTTTAATTTGTTTGTTTTATAGTTTATCAGCTGATGCGAATGTAGTTACAAGTTTTAAATATTTCTGAAATTAATATTACGAGATTGCGCGTGAGATGCTGAAAATATTTCGTTTTTCCTAAGCGATAGAATTATTTGGTAAAATTCCTCTGCAAAAGAAACTGTTCGGTCTCTTTGTCGCACCTTGTCGTGTTTAATTTTAAGTCGTAAATTTGTAGTAGTAAATCTAATAATAAAACTGTCATCCCTTGTTCCCTTATAGCCTGTCGTAAAAATTCCTTGTGCATGTGTAAATAAGTGGGACTAAGGATAGTGACGAAAAACACTCTCTCATCGATATCGAAGCAGAACAGTCGGTTTTTCGTTCGGTAATGTGAGTTCAAAAAGTAGTATCAACAAAGAAATGCGAAAAGTACAGGCCTATAAATATGTTGGCCACAATTGAAAAGGTATTAGAAACAGTATTATATAAGCAACTGAAGCAATTCTTGGATGAGACTAATATATTAACCACCTATCAGTCTGGTTTTCGAACGAAACACTCGTGTGAAACAGCGATTCAGCTAATTATAAATGACTGGAAAGAATCAATGGATAAAGGAAAGGCGGTGTGTGCAGTCTTTATAGATTACAAAAAAGCATTTGAGACTATAAGTAGAAATATTCTCATTCAAAAATTGGAAAAATATGGAGTTAAAGACAATGCGTTAGAGTGGTTTAAAGACTACCTACAGAACAGGGAGCAAGAAACGAGATGGCAACGGGAAACATCTAGTAAATCAGAAATTGAGTGGGGTGTTCCACAAGGAAGTATTTTGGGACCATTGCTTTTTATAATTTACATAAACGATATAGTGAATGTAGTGAAGGTCACAAAAATGCATATGTTTGCTGATGACACTTTAATATATGCTGAAGGTGCAAATGTAATAAACCTGATTCAATCTGTAAATAGTGACTTAATAAGAATTAGCAAATATTTAGTTGGAAATAAGCTGAAGATAAATGTTGCTAAAACAAAATGGATGTTGTTAACGAATGATAGAAGTTATCAAATGATAAAAACAGAAAATAGGAATGTACAAATAGATGGGTCTGATATTGAACTGGTAGAGAACATTAAATACCTTGGCGTAATAATCGACCGAAAATTAACTTTTAAAATGCATCTACAGATGGTTATAAATAAAGTAAGCAAAAAGGTTGGATTTCTGAGAAGAATCAGTGCAAAGCTATCAAGTTTTGCCCGAATAACTTTATATAGAGCAATAGTTTATCCACATCTAACATATTGCAGCACCATTTTATTTGTCTCAAACCAAAGTGATTTGGAAAGATTGCAAAAGATACAAAATCGTGCAATGAGATGTTTATTAAAATGTAGCAGATTTGCCAAAGTCCGTAAAATGTTAGAATGCCTTATTTTTTTATATGTTCAGGAACAAATGAAATATAATAGTATGGTTTTTATATATAAAATTATAAATGGTTTGCTGCCTTCGTACTTGGTTAACAACTTAATTAAAGTGCAGGTATACATAACTACAGCACATGACAAGCAGACAATTACTATATATACAAGAAGAATAAAACGATAACCACAAAAAATGTATTTCATTGTGGCGTTAAGACATATAATACATTACCAAAATCAGTTACAAATCAGCCTTCTCAAAGAAAATTCAAGAGTAATTTAAAAAAATATATTTTAAGTTGTAGAAATGAAAACTAATTATATTATTAACTGTATTTTAATAATTTGCTTTATAGTATAATATTTTGTTTTATACTTTAATAACCTATATTGAGTTATGCAATAAATCTACTTACTTACTTACTAGTTTGTCAAGGGTCGCCGATTTTATCGAAAAACCCCTAAAAAACACAGTGCAAATGCAACGGAACACGTACTATAATCTCCAATACAGTCCACTTAGTTGAGGAGCAAGGAACTGCAGCTTAGAACAATAAAAGTGCACGGAGGTAAGTCCATATATAAAATTATAAGACCCCCCCGTTGAACAAATGGCCTTCATCACCGAATTATTTAATTAATTAATTAGTTCCTATCCTTTAAGCTCCTCATCTCAAGTTTGAGGATCCATTCGAGGTCATGCAACTTGTATAACAAAGAGGTTGGAATTTGTGGGAAACCTTAAATGTTTTGTCAGGCGAGCACTGTAATTAGTTGCATTTGTCCATTAATAATTTAATTTCGTAGATTAATTCGTTGTAGCGTATTTGAATACGCATTGTTTTTACATTAATTTTTATTGTCGTTCATTAATCATTAATCAAATATGGTTATATCAATTGATAAAGCTATTCTTGAAGCTAGATTTGTAGTTAAAAGGTTGGATCATATATACAGTAAAATTAATCAACCGGAAAATGTATCGATTACTTTAATTAGGGCATCGATTAAAAGTGTCGAGCAAATTGAATTCAAGTCTTTGTGCAAGGATATTTTCTTTGATGAGGAGAGTGAATAATTGGACGAATTCTCGGCCCTTAGGGTGAAAATCGATGATTATCTATTAGATATTCGCATTATCGCTGAACAATGCGAATTAGATCGGGTAGAAAATAAGCCAAAGGTGGAAAATATGAATAATTCTTTGTCGCTAAATAGTGGGGTTCGCTTGAAACATCTTTCTGTCCCACGGTTCTCGGGACGCATTTCAGATTTAGAGAGTTATCATACAATTTATAAGCGATTGATTCATGATAATGTCAGTTTGTCACCCGTAGAAAATTTTGCCATCTTGTTGATACACTAGATGAGTCGTCGCGTGCCTTAATAAAACACTTGCCATTAAATGATTATGCATATGAGGAAGCCTATAAAATCATTACTAATCGTTTTCAGTTCAAGAGGTTATTACTTTCAACATATTTTAATGCCCTCGAAAAATGTCCTAAGGTCAGTTCCTCAGACTCGCATAGGGAACTCCGGCAATTAATTAGTTGTTTTGATGAAAATATATTCGCGTTAAGGCAGATGGAAATAGATTTATTAGATTTCATGTTGTTTAATCTGTTATCAAAAAAATTAGATACAAACATTTTAAAGCGTTTCGAATTAGGAAATAATGACGAGATTCCCTCGTTCAAAGATTTAAAGTCGTACATTGAAAAACAATGTAAAGTGTTGGAAATAAATGACATTTCTTCAGGAACATGCTTAAAATCTCAAGATTCCGTGAAAAAAAAAGAAAAAGGAAGATCTGTTAGCACTTCGGCTAAAACTTCTTTAGTTGGTACCACCAATGATGGTAAAAATTGTAGTTTATGTCTAGCTGTGCATCCCATTTATAGATGTAAGCAGTTTCTCGATAAAACCCCTCAAGAAAGATTTGAGGAGGTGAAGCTTAAAACTCTTTGTATTAAATGTGTAAATACTTCACATTTGATGAAAAATTGTACGTTAGATTGGTCTTGTAGAAAATGTCATCAGTCCCACAATTCGTTACTCCAGTTCAATAAACGAGAAAAATCGATGTTTCCACTTAGACAAACTCATCGTCAAAGGTCAGCGTCTCCTCGGAGAGCGGTGCCTAGACTTACTGCTACTAGTAGACCCAGTGAAGACAATCTGTCGTCATCGGTTGTGCATGAACAACCTGCCACTAGCTCGTTGTTTTCGACGTCATTAGAACACACAACCACGCTGTTAGCTACGGCAATGGTGTCGGTGCTAGATTATACAGGAAAATTGCAACCTGTTCGTGTAATTTTAGATAACGGATCCATGGAAAGTTTTATGACTGAAATGTGCCGTCAGAAATTAGGTTTAAGGAAACGGAGAGCCAATGTCACTGTTCAAGGACTTGGCTTGAATTCGTCGTTGGTGTCTGGTGCACTATCGTGTGTAGTCAGCCCCTCGGGAGCACGGACTCCAGCATATGAACTTGAGTGTTATATTTTACCTAACATTTGTAATCGATTACCTTCGTCGTCGATAGGGGTCAAGGAATGGTCGCATACTCGAGGTTTGACCTTAGCTGATCCTAATTTTAATATTCCTGGAAAAATTGACATGCTACTCGAAGCGGAAATATTTGCTCAGGTTTTGTTGAACGACTCTCGTTGGGGTGTCGCTAACCAGCCAGTTGCTATTAAAACAACCTTTGGTTGGGTTTTAACGGGAAAGGTCGTTTCTCCGAATAGTTCTATTACGTCGTTGTGTGCTTTCGTTGAGCCCTTAGACAGCGACATTCATCGATTTTGGGAATTGGAAAATATTCCCTTCAAGAAACACGTTTATCCCGAAGGGGAAAAGTGTGAAAAAGAATTTGTGAAAAATTATAGACGTAACAAGGACGGTCGTTTTGTAGTGTCCTTGCCCTTTAAAATTTCGGAACCCTCATTCGTGGGTATGAGATCGATTTGTATTAAAAGATTTTTGTCGTTAGAACGTCGTTTGTTAAAAAATCCTGAATTGTATTCAGATTATACAAATTTTATGGAGGATTATTTGACAAGCGGTCACATGGTTCAAGTGGAATCGCCTGAAAATGTTTTAATATTTAATATTTCTAAAATTAATATTACGAGATTGCATGTGAGATGCTGAAAATCTTTCTATTTTCCTAAGCGATAGAATTATTTGGTAAAATTCCTCTACAAAAGAAACTGTTCGGTCTCTTTGTCACACGTTGTCGTGTTTAATTTTAAGTAGTAAATTTGTAGTTGTAAATCTAATAGCAAAACTGTCATCCCTTGTTCCCTTATATCCTGTCGTAAAAATTCCTTGTGCATGTGTAAATAAGTGGGACTAAGGGTAGTGACGAAAAACACTCTCTCATCGATATCGAAGCAGAACAGTCGGTTTTTCATTCGGTAACGTGAGTTTGTCAAGGGCCGTTCATTTACATTTCCAATGCCCCACCCAAAAGTACTACATTGGCCAGGAGGCGAGTTTTTTGTTGCCTGGAAATTTAGAATTTTGCCGAACCCTTGCCGTTCCAGGCAAGGTAGGGATCTTTAACGTGCGTGACAACACTCACACACGGGACCTCCATTTAACCTCTCATCTGAACCAGGGCATAATATTTGTGAAAAATGCTCACCTGCCATTTTTCAAGCAGTCGGCCGTGTCGGGATTTGAACCCGGGACCTTGGAATCCGTAGTCTTACGCTTACTACATTGATCCACGGCGACGCCGTTTGTCAAGGGCCGCCGACTTTATCGAAAAACCCCTAAAAAACACAGTGCAAGTGCAACGGAACACGTACTATAATCTCCAATACAGTCCACTTAGTTGAGGAGCAAGGAACTGCAGCTTAGAACAATAAAAGTGCGCGGAGGTAAGTCCATATATAAAATTATAAGACCCCCGCGTTGAACAGAAACACATATTTTGATGCACAAGCAGAAAACAACATATCAAGGTCGGTTCCTTTTACAACGTAGGTAATATGTTGACACCTGTAACACTTACATGTGTTGAAACCATGGTCAGTAGAAAGCTATTTTTGGAATGAACACTTCGTGGTCTACATAACAGAGGGCAGGCGTATACGCGTGTTTCGTAATTACATATTGTTTGAAATTTAAATTTTGAATTTTAATTATGTAGAGCATATATTAAAATATGTGTATAGTTCGTACATTTCACTAAAAATTTTAATATACAAACGTAAGAAAATTCAAAAGCAAGATCCATTTTTGTCAATTAAAATTTGTCAATTGATAACTTAAATCACACATAAGTATATAAGGAATCTATTTAAGAAACAGCTTTGACAATATTTATAAGCCCTGCTTACATTTTTTTTTAGTTGTGTGAACCCTCATCAAAGATCTTTGATCAGATAGGGTCAATAACGATTAGTATATCAATTATAATTTATTGAAAAGCATTACTTGATTTGCATAAAAAGGTTAGTAATTGTGTTATTCAAGTCTGTAATTTTTTGTAAACATTAAAGATAAAGAAAGTATTAATGAACAACCCAGTGATCTGTTTAATAAAAATTGTAAATTCTTAAAAGAAAAAGAAAAGAAATTTATTTATTTATTTACGGGAAATCCCCATTATTAAACAATATTTTCTTCCAAAATGTATAACAAATACTAAAAACTAAAATAGCTCTAAATTAATAGTATAACTAGTGACTATTGTTCAATTATACAAGTCCTACAGCATAACAAATACATTTATATTTCTACCGTGCGAATACATTTTTTAAATTTAATTAATGAATTACAGAAAGGGTCTACTTTTAACTTATTAAATAAATGTAAAGATCTGTCTAAAGGTATGTGCGTCCATAATTTGTAGAATGAAAAGGAATACTAAATAAATTATGGTTACGCAAAAGTCTATTAGGAACATTAAAATGAATTCTCTCGATAAGTTGTAAACAGTCAATTTTCCCATTTAGAAGTTTATACACAAAAATCAAATCGTTACATTTTCAACGAGTTTCAAGCGTTTGTAAATTTAAGACATTAAGAATACTCGAATAATCGTGATTATCAATAAATATTTTTAGTTTATAAGCACAGTAACGTAAAAATTTATGGTGAATTCTTTCTAATGTGTACATGTGTATCTTATACATAGGAGACCAGATCAACGATGCATACTCTAAAGTTGAAACAACCAACGACATATACACGCGTGTTAAAGCTTCTATAGATAGCTCGGCACCATATCTGAGAACAAAACCTAGTATTTTGGAGGCTTTAAGGGAAATATAGTTTATATGATCATTATAATCAAGTTTGTTATCTAGTATTATGCCTAAATCTTTTACAGAGTTTACAGAGCAGAGCAAATTTCCATTTATAAAGTAACGACTATCAAATTTTTTGGATCTGTAGAAACTCATATGGTAGCATTTATTGATGTTGAGTGACATATTGTTAATATTGCACCAGTTTATCAAGCAATTTATATCTTCCTGTAAAAGTCAGCATCCTGTTGTGAGTTTACAACTTTATAAAATTTAAGATCATCAGCGAATAATAGATACTTGCTATTTGCAAAGCATTTTCCTATATCGTTGATGAACAGATTAAATAATAGGGGCGAAATATGTGCTCCTTGAGGAACTCCAGATGGAATGGGAATACTTCTGGAACTGAACGAGCCGATTTTGACCTTTTGTGATCTGCCTGTCAAAAAACTCTTTAACCATTCAAGTATATTATCACCAAAACCCAGCCATTTTAACTTCATCAATAGAAATTTATGGTCAACACGATCAAAGGCTTTGGAGAAATCTCGTAAATCACATCAACCTGACACCTCATCTCTAAGGCTTCCAAAATATCTTGATTGAAGACCATTAAGTTAGTTGTAGTAGATCTCCCACTATGAAACCCGTGTTGATTATCATTAATGATTGTTGAACAAGTGAAACTTAGTTGGTCACAGATAATACTGTCAAATAACTTAGAAATAGCTGATTGATTACATATGCTCCTATAGTTCTGTACATTACTTGCATCACCTGATTTGAACACAGGTACAATAAAGCTTTCTTTCCAAATATCAGGAAAGGTTCTACAATCCAGAGATAGTTTAAAGATTAGAAATAGTGGTTCGATAATAGTACATATACAGTTTTTAAGAAAAATGTTTGGGACGTCATCAGGACCTGCTGTTAATTTATTTGGTAAAGTTGATATTTTGTTACATATAATAGCCTTAGTAATTTGAGGATAAGATATATCATATTGAGTTATGTTGTTTGGTGTGCTCGTATATAATGAATTTTCTTCTTGAGAGTACACAGTTGAGAAGTAATCGCAGAACAAATTTGCAATATCTTCACCCTTAGTTTTTTGTTGGTCATCAAGAAACATACTATGTGGTAATCCATATAAAGAGTTTTTGTTTTTAAAAAATGCCCAAAAGGCTCTAGGATCAGTAGTTAATTTGTCATTAATATCATTAATATAATTCGCATAACTAGTTTTTGCAAGTATTTTACATCGTGTTCTTAGAGAAGCAAATGTTTGATAAGTAGCAATATTTGGATATTGCTTATATGCCACATGTGCAGCTTTCTTTTGATAGACGAGATTCTTTAGTTCTACTGTAAACCACTTAGGAAAGCTTGATGTAGTATAACGTCTTCGAGGTACATAAAGTTTTATGCCGGTACGTAACACATTGTAAAATTTAGAAATGGCTTCATTAACATCTGGAATATTTAAGAGAGTCGGCCAATTTATTGAGGCAAGATAGAGATTCAAAGCTTTGTAATCAGCATTTTAAAATCGTAAGAAGGTTCAGTATATTGTAGCTTAATATCATTAGTACGAAAACAAGATACTGCAAATGAGTATGCGTCATGATGTATGGATGTAGGAAGTAATGGATCTATTGCAGACTCAATAGCTAAATCATGTTTATTTGAGAATACTAGATCTAAATAAACATAATTACCATTTGGGATGCAACAATTTTGGGTAAAATTTAGAAATGAGTATCCTTGAGTGAGAACTATGGCCTTAGGGTCTTGTGAACAACTAACTGCTACACCTGGTTCTGAATTAAACCATTTTACATTGGGCAAATTGAAGTCACCGAACACATAAAAGGTATGCTTATTAAATCTCGAAACTAAGTCATCCATTACATCAATATGGCATACATACTTTTCAATAGGACTGGCTGGAGGAATATATACACCACCGACAATGAAATTCACATTATTGAATGAGCATAATAAATAAAGTTGTTCTACTGATTGTTGTATAAGTTCTAGTTGTTTCACTTCTATGTGGTCTTTTATAGAAATCTTTTATAGAAGTCTTTTATAGAAATCATTTAGAAAGGAAGGAATTAATTCCATCTGTATATAAATCAAAATGAAACATATGAATAGTAACTGTGAATAATCTTAGAAATTAATAGAGGAACTTTAAGCTTTCATATTTATTTCTTAAAACACTCAGGTTGAAATTAGTGAATCAAAGTTCAAAATATTTGCCTATAAATGACATCCTCTATTAGAGTTGTGTGTATTTTGTTTAAGGGCACAAAGATTGATCTTATTATTATTAATTGATAATTATGATCGTGCATTTATTACAGGTCCAGTGGTAATACCAGCAGTGTAATATATATTGAGGTCTGAGGTTTTTGTGTTAAAGAAAATGCTTGAAGGTTTTCTGTTTTCTCCCTTAAATTATCAAAAAATGTGAATCAGATGCAGTGGCGCCATATTAGTTTTGAGTCAAACAGGTCAGTGGTAAAATTTGCTCAGTATGTTTTAGACCCCGCCCTGCATGTTTCATACCTCTGCAGGAATAGACCCCGAGTTACTCTGGAAGAAACCTCTTTTTAGTGACCTTCAGTCACAGGAAGAGGCCAGTGTTATTCAACCCAGGGAAACCGCCCCATAGGGGAGTAAAAAGCTAAATATTCCCCAAGAATGCCATAGAACATATTTTGCCTTTCTATTTCTCCTATTTTTTTTCACAGATATCTTTATTCCCCTACTATTTCTATAACCTATTTGTTATTAACTTTGTCTATCCATGCTATCACAGTCATACATCTGACGCACAACACTCAAAAGGCTGCTACCGTTTTTCTGTCTGCTTTTCCTACTGCCCGTATTTCATAGGCATACTGTGCTGTGCTCCACACATACGCTTTCAACAATTTTCTTCTTGTTTCTATGTTTGTTGTCTTTGATCATAGGCGCTCTTCTTTCTTATTAGATGCAGTTCGTTCTCCTTGTATTGTTTTACAATTATATACCCTATTTCCACGACATTCAGTGGTTGTGAAGGGGGGGTATGCAGCCTGTGGCTGCCAAGTTCCTCCAGCACTTGAACCTTTGTCGATTTAATATTTTTTCCAATACATCTTTTAGCACAGTCAACATTAGTTGCAGATATTTGACAACCAACATTTGTAGTTGTTTATAACAAACATCAGATTTATCCGCTTATTTTTTCATCATTAGGTTTTCCGTCCCAAAACTGGTTGGACAGGTATCTCCACTTATTTATATTCTGAGCTAGCCTACACTGTTCCCTAAAATTCCCACACAGCCTATATACAGCTCGCTTCCCCTTCTATTGTCTTCTAATTATATGCCCTATTTCACCGAGATTCAGTGGTATGTGAAGGGAGTTTAAACAGCCTGTAGCTGCCAGGGACCCCCCAACACAGACATTTGCCGAATTAATAGTTTTTCAGTAAATCCTTTATCACAATTAACATTATTCGAGAATATTGCCCAATCAATACCTGTAGTTGCTTATAATATCATCATGTTTAAGTGCAGTTATTTTTTCGTCATTAGTTTATCTATCTTGGGACTGGTTGGATGCGTATCTCTATTGATTTCTATTCTGAGCTAGTCTACACATTTCCCTGACAGTAGTCTAACCTATGTCTACCTCTACTTCTTTTTATTTCCTATCTCTGCTTATAATATATTCCGTGCTATTCCATCATGCCGTAGTATGTGGCCTATCATTCTATCTCTCCTATTTTTTACTATTTTCAACATCATTCTATCTTCCCCTATCATTTTTAGTATCTCTTTGTTTCTGCCCGTAATATCTTCATCATACGTCTGTAGCACCACATTTCAAAGCTTCGACCTTTTTCTTGTCCGCTTTTACTGTTCAGTGTTGTGCTCCACACATATGTTTTAAGCAATCTTTTCCTTGTTTCTATGTTTGTTGTCTTTGAACACAGTAGTTGTATTTTTGTTAAATGTAGCACGACCTTGTGCTAATCTTTGTTTTATATCCTGTGCGGTATTCCCATCTTGCGCTACTTGGCATCTTAGGTAACAGAAATCCTTAACCTCTTGTAAGTTCTTGTTACCTATTTGTATTCTTGTTTTTTATTTATTTTCCCCTCCTTTGTATACTAGTACTTTAGTTTTATTTTTGTTAATTAGAACCGTTTCCATTTCATTAAGAGTAGCTTCTAACTCATCCTTGCTAGGTGCTAATACCGCTATATCATCTGCAAATCGAAGCATATCAATTATTTGTCCCTGCTTAGTAATTCCAAATGTCATCCTGCATTTGACAGTATTCATTGCCTCTTCAATGTACAAGTTAAAAATTAATGGGGATAGGACACATTCCTGTTTCACCCCTTTCCTAATGTTTATTTTTCTATGTTCCTGCTCTAATTCTATTACTGCTGTTTGCTCTTTGTATAAGCTTTGTACTAATCGTCTATTCCTATAACTCATTTCAATCTTTTTGAATATTTCGAACATTTTTTTCCATTTTGTCGAATGCTTTTTCCAGATCTACAAACCCTATATACACGCTTTCCCCTTTTTCTATTGTTTTCTCCATTACCACTCTGAAAACTAAAATAGCCTCCCGTGTTCCCCTGTTTCGCCTAAATCCAAATTGATCGTCCCCTAGTATTTCTTCGGCTCGTTTTTCCATTCGTCTTTGTACAATTCTAGTCGACACGTGTGCTGTCGAACTTATTGTTCAAAAATTTTCACATCTATCTGCGTCTTTCTTTTTTGGTATAGTTACTATGATGTTACGTTTGAAATATTTGGGTATCTTGCCTGTCTCGTACATATAGCTTACAAGTTGGAAGAGACGCTCTATTACTACTTGTCAAGCGGCTTTTAGAGTTTCTGTTTGCACCTTATCTGTACCCGGCGCCTTACCATTTTTCAGACCCTTTAATGCTAATTCAATCTCATCTCTATGTATAGGATATCCCAGGTCATCATTTTCAATGTCTGATTCCTGTTCTAATGCTGTTAGTTCCTCTTCTGCATATAAATTCCCTATATATTGTTGCCATCTACCCACTTTCTCTACATTGTCTACAATTCTTGCTATACGGTTTTATATCCCTAAAATTGATTTTAATTAGTTTGTATGCTTCATCTGTCTTTCCTATTTCCATCTTAGTTTGTACCTCTTTGCACTTTTCATCAATCTATTGTTCTTTAGCTTTCCTGTATTTGCGAATAATTTCCCATTTTATGGCTTTGTATCTCTGTTTTCTTGTTTCGTCTGATTTATTTTTGTATTTTCGGCTGTTACCTTCATTTTCAGAAATAATTGGTTAGTTTATATACAATAATTTTTAACTCAAATCCCTTTCGCGTGTTCAAAATTGTATTGCAATGAATAATAAATATCCTATATACTTTACTTAATAAACCTTTCTGCTCATTAAAAAAAAAATATCCTTTCTAAAAATTCCTTAACTGGAATTTACCCCATAATTAGATAGGCGAGAATGTCTTTCTAAGTATTCACTAATTAATGCAGATGTGTTTTCCCTTTTATTGCAATAAATTCGGGTTTTCCAGTTTTGAAGCCTTAACAACGATATTACTGTGAGCTTTGGTGCTTAGTTAAACAAAATTAATATTCATTTTGCTTTGTAATCTACACAAGTAAAAACCTGTCGAATGTTTGGTTCTTTCCGTTTTGGTTGAGGCGAATTTCTGGCACGCATTACAGTGTGATGAGTATTTAGGGTTTTTATAAAAACGGTACTTTTCGGTTTCAATAAATTAATCTATTGTTCGTAATTATTCTAGCTTTTTGCGGGGGACACGTTAGTCCCTTGAGTTGCTGCTTCTTGTTGTAATGGGAAGCCAAACGCGTTCTTCCTGAGCGTAGGCCCACCTACTCGCTGACGTGGACCAGCTACTGACTTAACCCCGACGTCAGCAACTCGAGAGTGCATTTTTTTTGTTTTCTCTCGCTACTTACTTTGGATGCAGCTGGATTCTTAAAACATGAATAAGCAAGATGATGGAAAATGCATTAAATGTAAAGGAAAAGTAAAAGAGAAACTTATAGGAGACAAAAGTTTTAACTGTGATTTATGTAAAAAAATCTTATGTGAAATCTGAGTAAATGATAATTTTACATCATCAGAAATTAGTCTTACAACTAAAAAAAGAAAGAACATTGAAATACTTTTGTGATTCATGCCTTACACATAGATAGATAGATAGATAGATAGATAGATAGATAGATAGATAGATAGATAGATAGATAGATAGATAGATAGATAGATAGATAGATTTATTGTGCTCAATAAAATGTTACATTTTTAACGCTAGTCCTATAAAATACATAGATTAAAAACATATACTATAGTTCTAGAGTATATGGCTCTTAATTCAATAAAATCAGTGTATTTTCAACACACATGTACCTGTTAGTAATATATTATAAACTTAAATTAACTTATAGTATATGGCTACCCTGGCTAAGAGAAATTGAGGTCACATAATTATAATTACTTCAAGTGAGTAGAATGCTTGCTTTGTTCAAAAATGCTTTTTTTGTTTTAAATTGTAAATGCTAGTAATGAATTTTAATATTATTGTGGTAGAACAGTTATATAATTTATATTGCATGGATAATTTACAATGAAGTATCTAGATTCTCAACTTAGCCTAGTGTATGGATTCTAAGTGTATTGTTAGTTTCGTATGTAATGTTTTGTGTATTTGTAATTCTCGATTATTTTGAAATTATCCATATTCTACACAGTGAACCAACAGAAAGAAAGGATCAAGATATGCATGAAAAAGTTAACCTATGTATGGAAAAAATCGAGTTTCTATTTGAAAAAGTAGAGCAAAGTTTTAAAAACCTAAATAAAAATTTAATAGAAATGCCAACAAAGTTACAAAATAAATCAATTGAAAGTAGTCATGAATTTGTGAAAGACGAAATCACAAGTAATGATGGTGGTGTACAAGCCAAACACCTAACTAAGCTACAGATTATGATGTTAATATCCCAAAAGCACAAAATCCAAGATATAGAATTGTAAATTGTAGAACAAAAATGATAAGCATATGTAAGGATTTTTTTATTAGAAAAAATACATTTTGCATTAAAATTGGCATAACCTAATCCGAAACAACTGATTCTACACAAATCTAATGGATAATTAAATCAATAATAAGTTACAATGGCCTGTAAGATTCTCAAACCTGTTTTTTTAGCTTCTTCTTGTGAGCTATCACAAAGACAAAATTTATAAAAAAAAAGTCGTAATTTGAAGAACTAAGACTAAAATTGTCAAATACATTTGCACTGAGACATAAACAAGATACTACAAAGAACTTAGTAAATGCAGAATTGCATTCAATAGTTCAACACTGATTATATCCAATGAAAATGGTTTTCAAGTTGAGTATTTACGTAATTATTATTTTTAGTATGCTTTTGGTGTTGTTATATCATTTTATGAATTTACTTAATGATAATCAGAAGTTCAATTTTAATTTATATTGGCCTACAATAAAATAACATGTTAAAGTCATTCTTATTTCAATTGTTCTATCATAGCATAATGCCTATTTTCAATAATCATGTTATTACAAATAAAAGAACTCATGTAGGTACATTGTTGAAAATTGCCAAAATACAATCTATTATAATATATGGAAACAATCTAAGAATGAAGTTATTCCTGATGAATGGTTTATAAGTAAACTTAAACGTTTATTTGACTATTCTAATTTTACAATCTATTGATATAGCATAGAAAATGCTTAAAAAGTTTTATAGATTATCAAAAAATTAAAAACAGGAAAATGCTTCAGCATAAAACAAAGCCATTATTTAATAGAATGTTACATAACTAAAATTCAATTAAACAAATCATGCAAATTTCTTGTATGGTTAATGTTGACAAAGCATAATAAATTCTTCTAATTTTAATGTAACTAACTACAAATTCTTATTAAACTATTAGTAGATTTGAAAGTCCCAATGGTATTAAGCACTTCCAAATTGAATAACCCTGTATGTATATAGTTATATCAATAATTATGTTAGATTGTAAAATTATTAAATAAATCGTATATTTTTTACATTTTCTGTAATTTGTCATTTCGCTTGATAAAAATATTTCAGAGAAATTTCAATTAATCGATAAGGCAGAAGATGGCAAAATTAATTTCGCACATGGGCTGCAGATACCCTAGTAATGGCTTTGTGTGCAGGCTATTACTTACTTTGACTATATTTCATACCACTAGGAGTTAGTAGTGGAATGAACTTAGATTTCTTAAGGAATCGGCTACTTATTATTATTATTATAACGACTTATTTGTATATACAATTGTGTAGAAACATAATATAAACAAAAACTAACATAATAATATAGTATGTTGGCCAAAATCTCCAAATAGAACGTGCCAAAGGCTCAATCATTATGATGGCAAAGTTTAGCTAGCTAGCTATTCTTACACTTAATCATCTAAATGACTAAGACAAAGACCAAGACTAAGACTTTTGAAAAATGTGTTCCATAATATGTTTCATAATATAGTGGTAAGAAAGCTTTTAAATGAAGGTTATTCCTCAGAGATGGAATGGTTTATACAGTAAGCTGGTGGATTACGTGAATTATTTCTATCGGGGTTATCTACAATCCCTAGGATAATACCACAGCAGAAAGCACTCAAAAATTGACAATTGTGAAAAAATTAAACAAAGCATGGCAACATGCTTCAGTTTGAAACGCCCAATATATTTAATAGGAAGATGACAATCACAAATTGCAATGTAAACAGATAATCATGAGAAAACTTTTCTTGCACTAGGATTCACATATTTGACATACAGCAGTAATAAATTATATCACTAACTATTACTAATGTAACTAACTGAAAAAAAATTACCTGTGAAATATAAAGCTAATTATGTTAGAAGTTGTTAGAAAGTGTAATGGACTTATTACTAGACAGATCGTATTTCGCTGATGTGCATGTGAATAGTATTCTACAACGGACGTGTTAAGTGAGGTGCACGAACTATAGTCTGTAGTTGGAATTTAATGTAAGAACACGCATTTCCATTATTTGTATTAAAGTATAATTAAAATTGTTTTTTAAAAACCGTTTTCCAAACTACCAAACCATAATTGGCGCAGTCAGATTGGATGTTCCGAGAAAATTTTATCGAAAAATTTTCGTCAGTTTCAACTGTTTACGGAACATTGAATTGCATTTTATAGAAGCATTCCCAGAGAACACTAATTGTTGGAGAGCCATTCTAGAAATCGAATAAGCCATCCATAGTGGACCAACACTCAGGTGCCCAATTTATTGTCTACATCGCGTAGCAGTCCCACGAATTTCTGAAACAAAGATTATACAAAGCGAAGGATGAAAGTATTAATTGCAATCTGCATGTAAGTACATCTTGAAATTTTAATCTGTTGATTTGTGCATAAAATCTTTTATGTCAATTGAATCGTTGATTGAAAACGTAAAAAACCTCCAACTATCAGACTCTAATACAGAAATAATAATGGAACAATTTAAAGTAGAGTATTTAAGGTGCGTGCCAGATTTTGATGGCAACCCAAATAATTTAAACGAATTTATTTCTTCCACAGAAAGTATAATAAACTCATTCGTTGATCCTACAAAACCAAACACCTTTCAAAACTTATTCATATTTAAATCTATTTTAAATAAAGTAACAGGTCAAGCCAAAGTCGCTGTTAATATACAACAGGTTAGCACTTAGACAGAGTTGAAAAATACCCTTCTCAGAAATTTTAGTGATCAAATGGATGATACTTGTCTAGTTCGCGATTTGGTGTTACTAAAGCAGGGAAATGATAAGTCTTTGGTATTCTACGAAAAATGTATTCAAATTTTAAATTTGCTGTGCTCATTTGTAATTGCAAACGAACGAAATGAAAACATAAAAGTAGCGAAACGAGAATTTTTTACTAAGCTGGCGTTAAAGTCGTTTCTTTGTGGTTTAAAGGAACCTTTGGGTAGTAGTATTAGAGCTATGAGACCGGACACCCTTCAAAGGGCCTTGCAATTTATTACGGAAGAAGATAACGTTAGATACTTTCAAAAGGACCAAGTACCGAATAACACGAGTAAACCTTGGGTAAATAATAATAAGTACGGGCAATCACCACCTAATTCTGATAAAAATAGATTCCCTTCGCAGCCGCTAAACATCCAACCTCGTTCAAATTTTCCACCACAAAAATTTCCCGCAAATGTTCAGACATTTGGAAGATCACATAATCAAACTTATCAGGGTCAAGCGTCCAGAGATGTTTTTAAGCCGAACCCAAATTTTAAACCCGCTAATCCGGCAACCCCTATGTCTACTTCGGCTGGGCAAACTTTTCAAAAACCCTTTCAAAATGTACCTAAACGATTTACATCGGAAGAATTATACAATCAAAAATCTGAGGAAAGTCAACCGGTAAGCGAAACCTTGCATTATCAGGATACTACCAATTCCAATCTAAAAGAATTTGAAAGTGACGATGACGCTTGTAATCAAAATTCAAATTTTTCAGGAGGTTCCGATGCGGAACGAGATTACGTAATTGATTTCAATAATCATGAAAGCAGAATAAGTAAACTTCCTTATATATACCTTCCCGAACAAGAATTATCGCTTTTAGTTGATACCGGAGCAACATCTTCCTTTATGAATCCCGAAATAGTAACCAAATATTGGCCAGAAAACATAAAATATGACCGAATTACAATTTCAAATTGTTTCAATAAATCCAGACAAAATTATTCCGTGTTAATTCCCAGTTCAAAAATTTTTAATGACCCTTCGAAAATGCTTAAATTTCACTTATTTAAGTTTCATAGAATTTTTAAAGGACTAATAGGTATGGATAATTTAAAGGAATTAAAGGCCAAGGTAGATTTAGAAAACAACCTTTTAATTACACCTCAAGCGAAAATTCCCATTTACTTTCAGGACCCGGTTAACGTTATAAATTCTATAGAAGTCGAACCCCTAATGGAAAAGCAAATTCAATTGAAAGTGTCAGTAGAAAACCGTGAAATTGTTATACCCTCAATAAAAACGGAACATACAGAAATACCTGAATGTTTAACAATAGCAAAGAACGATTTAGCGTTTACAACAATTAAGAATTTTTCGGATTCTCCTGTAGCCATAAACGTATACGAACCAATCAATGTCCTTCCTTACCAAGCGAATCAATTTGAACGCTCATGCGAATTAAATCATTATGACTCTGAGACAAAAAATTTTGATACCTCTCTCATCAGAACGGATCATATGAATTCGAAAGAGAAACATGCTGTTTTAAAATTGTGTAATAAATATTCCAAGATTTTTCATATCGATGGACAAAACCTTACATTTACAAATAAAATTAAGCATTCAATACGAACCACGGATGAAACTCCAGTCTATTCTAAAACTTATCGATACCCATTTGTTCACAAACAAGAGGTAAAACATCAAATTGACAAACTGTTAAAAGCCAAAATTATAGAACCTTCTACTTCTCCATGGTCTAGTCCTATTTGAGTAGTCCCAAAGAAACTGGACGCTTTGGGTAAACAGAAATGGCGCATAGTAGTTGACTACTGTTGCCTTAATGAAAAGACAGTTGACGACAGGTATCCTATACCAAATGTCAATGATTTACTGGACAGGTTGGGTCGATGCCAATACTTTTCGATACTCGATTTGGCCAGTAGCTTCCATCAAGTGGAAATTAATCCAAAAGATGTCGAAAAAACTGCGTTCAATACAGGAAATTGACATTTTCATTTCCTTAGAATGCATATGGGATTAAAAAATTCCCCCTCCACTCTACAACATGTAATGGACCATGTTCTACAAGGTTTATCGGATATCTGTGGAGCCTATATGGACGATATTATTTGGAGTGTTTCCCTTCAGGAGCACCTCACTAATTTAGAAATGGTGTTCAAAAGACTAGAGGAACCTAATTTTAAAATCCAGTTAGATAAATGTGAAATATTGAGAAAAGAAATCGCGTTCCTAGGACACGTGGTCAAGCCTGACGGCATAACACCTAATCCAGAAAAAATTAGGGCTATTAGAGACTTTCCTGTATCTTCGACTACTAAACAAATAAAGGGATTTTTAGGCTTATTAGGGTACTATCTTAAATTTATAAAAAATTTCGCTGACTTGACTAAACCCATGACAAAATGCCTTAAGAAGAATGCTAAAATTGAACATACCCCCGATTTTATGGAATGTTTTGAATTGTGTAAAAATGTATTAATCAATGAACCGATACTTCAATTTCCTGATTTTGAACGCCCGTTTAATATAACGACCGACGCAAGCAATGTAGCTATAGGTGCGGTATTATCTCAGGGGCCAATAGGTAAAGACCTTCCAATTTCATACATGTCTCGAACACTTAATGATAGCGAGCGCAATTACAGTACTATTGAAAAGGAACTTTTGGCAATTGTTTACGCAGTAAGATATTTTAGACCATATGTGTATGGGCGTGAATTTAACATAATCACGGACCATAAACCGTTACAGTGGTTGTTCTCATTAAAAGAGCCCAACTCGAAACTTTTAAAGTGGAGACTAAAATTAGACAAATATAACTATAATATTATTTATAAGAAAGGTAAACTAAACTCCAATGCCGACGCCTTGTCACGCGTTGAAATTCATACTAAGGAAATAACTCAGAATTCGATTGTTGATAATGATCAATCCCCCGACGAACCTGCTAACGATGAAATTTCAGATAACCAGTCTATACTTGTAAACCTTGATGAAGAAGAACACTTTAATGATTCCGAGGAAATGACGCAACACTCAAACAATGACGAAAACCTGATCCTATAAGTACCGATTTCAGAAAAAGCACTAAATTATGGTATTAATCAAATAGTAGTGACAATTGTAAATTTTTCACCTTGTTTGCCAAAAATTTCATATTATCGTGATCGACAAAGAATGCATATTCAACTATCAAAAAAATAATTTTGACACTGACTTAATCGATTTTATCAAACAATTTATCGTCCCCCAAATAACATATTATATCTATTTTAAGGACGACGACGCGTATACGAAATACTGTGAAGTACTAAAACGAAATTTTAATTGGCAATCTTATAAATTTATAAAATGTAACAAAATTTTAGAAGACGTTGAAGATAATCAGATCGAAGAAATTATAAACGCAAACCATGCCTCAAAAACGAACCATCGTGGTATTAATGAAACCCACGAGAGAATAAAATCTAAATATTATTGGCCAAATATGAAAACTTCTATCCAAAACCTAATAAATCGTTGTAATATATGCCAGCCAACTAAATATGACCGCCATCCCTTAAAAATCCCTTATAATATAACCCCTACAGCAACCAGACCTTTTGAAATGATTCATATTGATACATTTTCGGTGAAAAAAACAGATTTCTTACAATTATTGATACGTTTTCAAAATATGCGCAGGCATACCAAATTAATGCTATTAATTCAATCGAGGTTATGCAAGGCTTATTTAAGTTCTTTTGTCATCATGGAATTCCCTCCACAATAATGTGTAAAATAATATTTTAGAAGAGTTGTTAAAATTGCATAAGATAGATGTACACTTTACCTCATCAGGAAACCCAAGTTCAGATGGTATTATCAAACGGTTGCATTCCACCCTACTCGAACACCTAAGAATCCTAAATAAAATGCACCCTTCCCAAGACATGAAAACCCAAATGTTATATGCCATATTAGGATACAATAACTCAATCCATTCTGTGATTAAATTAAAACCAGTAGAGGTAATCAATGGTCATATATCAGACGACGACCCCTTAAACATAGATTTAGATGCTAGAATCATATCCACGTATGTAGACTCCCATAAACAAAAAACTAAATTGCTCTACGAATCTATAAACGAAAAGCTAATTCGAAACAAAGACAAGGTGGCATCTAAACTAAATGAGCGGAATAAGGATGACCCCACATTATCAGTAGGAAAAGCAGTAAGATTAAAAACCCCTGTAAATATTACTGAAAGAGATAAACTCAGAGATCGATTCTCTGCTGAAACAAAAATTAGCCAACTTGATGCAGTGACTAAAACGTTAAAGACCGAGAGTCGGCCAAACATTAGATATCATTTTAGGGGCCTACAAAAGCCTCGTCAAACAGACCCCAGTTGTTCAAAGTTCATAGATTCTGATTCTGAATAATGTTTCAGGATCACGCACGGAAGTGCCCAAGTAATCCTATGCAGTTTACAAACCAATCCAGGACTACTTCCAGTAAAATTAGGTACTGCAAAAATTCAAGAATACACCCACAAGTTGATACACTATTTCGATTTGGAACCTCTACTTCATGAAATGGATCGTTTGGATTCTCAAAGACAATATATCCTTAACGTCATCTACACAAACACTCTGTAGAGTTAAAGAATTATATTAAAATTCTCAATGCTGCGCAAAGCATGGTAGAATCAAAAATGTACGAGATAGTCCCATGCCGAAATTGACAAAAGAGAGGTCTAATTAATGGAGTTGGCTCAATTTTCAAAAGCATTACTGGCAATCTGGATGCCGATGACGACGTTCGTTATGACAACATTATTTCCAGTCTACAGCGTAATCAAAACAAATTAGCGAACCAGATTCGAAAGCAGAATTCTATATCTGTAGAAATAATCGAAAGGTTTAATAAATCTATCCAAAGCATAAGCCACAACGAGGCCCGCATTATGCTTATCGAGAGAGAAAATGAGGTCGTTGAAAAGGCTTTAGTGACGTCAAACGTTGTAAATCAAATAATTAAACTTTATCAAATAATTTATAGTTTACTACAAGACATCAAAAATTCTATAATTTTCGCGAAATTAAATGTGCTCCATTCGGCAATTATAAAAACCGAAGAAATGTTTGCTATTTTAACAAAACTAGAGGGATTGCTTTCCCCAGGTCAATTACCTTTTAAGATCGAATACGGTAATATTTTACCTTATGAACTATTAATAAAAATTCAATGCTATATCAGCAATTATAGAATTGTATTTGTTTTAAATTTACCAATCAATCATCCTCAAGATTTTAATCTTTATCATTTATACTCGATTCCAGTCATGTATCATAATTCTAAATTTTATACTATTTTACCTAAGACAAAATACATTGCTATTTCTGATGAGTTTTATGCACAAATAAACGAAAGATGTTTGGAGATTTTGGATAATGCTTACTATTGCAAAAAACTACCCCTGATCCCAAAGGGTAGCAACTACAACAGCTGTGAAATCAATTTATTGTATAATCAAACAACCATCTGTAACGTGCATTTTTATTAAGTTTAACCTTTTTACGCTTTTTCTCAACTAGTAAATACATTTCTGTAACTACTATTTCTATACTTGATTTTCAATTAATAAATAAATTGCAGGGAGCGAATTTTAAATAGGATTATTCGAAAATTACTTTCCAACTTGTTGAGAAATGATAAACCGCTTGTAATTAATTATAAATTGCATCGTTCTTGTCTGGCCGTCGTATAAATTTAGTTCCTGATGTGGATATACGAGTCGAGTTGATAGGCGATAAGTGGTTGTAATAACAACGATTTGATATCGACAGACGGGCAGTTGTCGTTTGGTTCTTTGTTCCTATACATTAATTACTTTAAAAATACGTTTTCCTTGTTGCTGTGAAATAAAGTGATATATTAACTGTAGTAGTACGAGTTTTGTTCTGTGTTCCGATATATTAAGTACGTTGAAAAATACTGCTTCTTTCTGCTATGAAAATAGTGAGAATTACTGTGTTATCAATTCTCATATTGTTCATGAACAATCACGCCGTGTTTTTAGTTGATTTTCTGTCGAAAGTAAAAGTAGTAGAGCTTGTTAAACTCGAGACACGTGTGCTTTACGGAACATTTGACGGACGGTTTTATTGCTTACGCGTGTCTTACTAATTGTTTTTAGTTGTTTTTCTTGTGAGATAAATGTTTTAAGGAACATTTGACGGACTTGTTTTAGTGATACACGTGCTTGACCCGTTATGGTTCTTTTTAGTTGTTTTGTCTTTTGATATTTAAACGGTGTGTGCGATCTAGTTTCGCGGTCCTTTTTCTTCGCAGAGTAGCGCATACTTTGGATTATTTAAATACAGTGATACTGTAGTTTCTGAATTTTCTAACAACCAAGAATCTAAAATAGACCAGTACTTGCGCAAATTTCGTTATTTGCGAAATATAACAGATTACCGCTTACAAAGGTATTGTTTGAAGTTTCTCACTGCTTATTGGGATGTTTATGAAAATAATATACATCTGGTCCCAGTTGAAATTAAACTAGTGCTACAGAATATTTCGAAATTATTGTCTTAGGAAATAGAATTTATCAAGGCTGCATAGTTCCGACGCGTGATATTGTCTGCTGCTAACCCCAGTGAAATACGTAGGTGTGATTAGTGTAACGTGTGATAAGTTCCATCAACACCCTCACAGTCAAGGGTGAAGTGCTTCGTTAGTGCAGGACATCGTTGAATCCCACACTTCCGTTGCAAGGAAGCGTTGCTGAAGGACTTTTGTAAGTTGAACTATTTCCTACTGGTTATTACTTTAAATATCTATTCGTTGCTTTACCATATCTTTGTCGTTCTGATACCTTTTACAATAGACTTGCATGCTATTTTAAAACATAGAAAAAAAAAGAAAGAAAGAAAAATCAATACTACTGGAATTACTCATACCAATGGTGTCTTATCTATTTATCTTTTGTAAACATTTTGTCTGATTTATGTTTAATTGGTGTGTGAGGAAACGTTTCTGCTACTCCCCAATATTACCTCACTTTGTACTAAAAATTTTTGTACTGCTTATACCGTTGTTATATTATATAGATTATCTAAACAGTTTTTTTTACATTCTACCAAGTACTGAATAACTTAGACTATGCATTGCTGCTATGCTTTTTCTTTATTTCAGGTTTGCTATTCTAATTTCTTTTATTGTAGGTACTGTTACTAACTCCTTACCGCCGCATACATCATAGGTCAGTCTGCTTTCTGCAACCCCCCCTACTCTCCGATTGAGCCCGGTCATTTCTTTGACTTTCTTTGTGTTACGTTACATAAATTTGGCGCCCAGCGTGGCTGCCACAAAATTTTCGTTAAAAAACTACCCCTGATCCCAAAGGGTAGCAACTACAACAGCTGTGAAATCAATTTATTGTATAATCAAACAACCATCGGATGCCAATCCGAAGAAGTGACGGTCACCTCCCCAAAATTATTCAATATTGCTGAAACTAATAAATGGATACTGATAAGTCCTGGTCGCCAGAAAATCCACGTCGAGTGTAAAACACAAAACGAAGTTAAAGATCTAATAGGTACGCACTTGATTATAATTCCAAGCGATTTCCAACTTACGATCAAGAAGAAAACCGTATATTATAACGAAAATGAAGAGACCTATACAATGACGTTCTTTGAGATCGATATTGCAAAATTAGCTGTTCGTAATGAAACGTTCGCTCTTCTTCAGTTGGAAAATGTTAATTTGGATGAACTTAGGGATGCAAACAGGAAATATCTCTACAGTAACTTTCAACTGGAATCCCAATCTGAGGTGAATTACCATAATTACGTAATTTACTGTATTATTGCTATCGCCCTTGGAATTGTTCTTTTCCTATATTTTAAAAAATTGTGTATACGAAGAATGTCAAAGAATAACTCGGCAAGGAAACCAGAAGATATTCCCATGAGTCAAATTTCGTCGCAGCCTGCAATTTGAAACTCGCACGGGAGGAATTATGTTAGAAGTTGTTAGAAAGTGTAATGGACTTATTACTAGACAGATCGTATTTCGCTGATGTGCATGCAAATAGTTTTCTACAACGGACGTGTTAAGTGAGGTGTACGAACTTTAGTCTGTAGTTGGAATTTAATGTAAGAACACGCATTTCCATTATTTGTATTAAAGTATAATTAAAATTGTTTTTTAAAAACCGTTTTCCAAACTACCAAACCATAATTAGCTCGTCAAGTGAATCAAATGCCCCAAAATAGTACTCATCATCATTTTGTTTTCGACCTTACTTAAGGTCGGTTTGGCGCAGCTCTAACTTCTTTTCTATTCTGTGCTAATCTAAAAAGCTCTACATACCCTTCACAACCTAAATTTCTAATAATTTGACTAATATAGTTTGGTCTAGGTCTTCCTATATCCTTCTATCTTTTTCCTATCCACCTGGCTCTACCTAGATATTAGCAACCTGATGGTTGTTAAAGAACTCTAACATGTTTACATGATTACCATTTATAAGGAAATGAAATATAACCTGGTTATCCGCTTCAAAAAGGAAAAGTGTTAAATTATCTGTTATGGTAAGGCTTAAGCAACTATGCATTTATGAATTAAAATGTCTATTTGCTGTTATTTATGTAATAAGGAATTAATTAAAGTGAAAATAATTATTCGGATAGACTAATCAGTAACACAATTGTGTATATTGATTTTAGAAAACCAATTTTAGTGGTAAAATTCTGTAGTGTATAAAGTAACAAAATTTAGGAAACCGAAGCAAGGAAGATTTATATGAAATAACAGAACTGCAGAGACAGACAGTTTGGGATCTTTCGATTTTGACAGAATAAAACCTTTCAGAGTAAGTGTTAGTGTAACGTAGTTTTCTGTATTTTAGTTAATTTATTTATTATTTTTATTTCAAATTTCTATTTTCTTTTATAATTTTTCCATAGGAACCTGTTCCTGTACCACTGCAGTTAGCCAATGCATCCATATATTGTTATGGGGTTCTCGCCATTTCAGAGCAGATCAAAATGTATTAACCAAGCACTTTTTACCCATAACAATACTGACATGTATTTCTTAAATAACCTTTTAATAGAATAGTGTACTTTCAACAATACACAAAATACATATTGAGCATAAGAAAACTTTTTAAAAATCACATACACAAAGTTTACGTTTCTGCAAATTAAGTAAATAATAATTAAAATAACTTACCTCTGTAAGGCGTGCCTGATCTTGAAGATAAAATGCAATGTAGAATAACGATAGAAACGAGTTGACAAACTGAAACTGTAAAAACAAAATTTAATAATCAAAAAACAAAAACTTCAAAAAATGGATTTTACTTGGTAACTGTCTATATGCAAAAATATTTTTAAAAAAATTCACATATTTATTCAATTCAATAACAAACAATTATTTAAAGATATAAAACTTGTAATCAACAAGCCTTTGTTTTACTACACTAATTATTGGAATTAACTTGTAACGATCTCCATATGCTCAAGCATATCTGTTAATACTTTATATTTAATCAGTCGATAAACAACATTTCAATAAAATCAAACTATGGCTAACCATTTTTTATTTGATTTATCAGTTGTAAATATAACTTATTTAGAATTTGTAATTAATTGCCAGTATACAAATATTATTATCATTAAAACTGCTACTTTTTTATACTGCTGGGTGTAAAGTTTTTATTTTCATTTGTTCTTTGCAGTTGGTGACATTGCTCTAGATAATTTGGTTTCTATTTAGAATTTTAAGAGTATTTTAAAGAACAATTACAAATGTTCAAGTTATTAAATGACATTATTGCTATGGTGCATGGTCATCAGATATTTTTTAATTAGAAATAACTAATAATTTTAAATTTAAATCTTAAATCCACAGTTTAATTTCAGATTGTAATTCTTCCACCTCAAAGCCCAGAAATGATTCTAGGATTTAATGTAGTGGTTTTGTACGTGCTGATATTTTTATCGCAAAAAAACCTTGTAGTTGAGATTATGTTCTCTTCCAACAAAGGCATTTTCAATAGTAAATCATTTTACAAAAGTCAATAAACATTATAAATCAATCCAGTATTGTGTTCATTTTTAAACAATGCTATTAATCGAGAAGTCGAAAATGTCGAGGAATGGTTAAAAATAGTTTTCAACAAATTTTTGAATGTATTAAGAATAACGAATGTTGAAGATAAAGTTGGAATTACATTCGCTGGAGGTACACCCGTGTCCAACATTAAGTTTGAATCATTGTGGCAACTACTAATTCATTTATATGAAAGTAACGGAAAAATCTTATTGAGGGTGATACCTTAAGTTTTAGTCCACTTCAAGGCCCTGACAAAATTCATAACCATTTTCAAAAAAAGTGCTCAAAACAGAGAAGTATAAATACAATCAAGAATAAAGAAAACCTGTGCTTATCGAGAGTGACTTTTAAACGAAATTCAGTGCAACATTTGCAAAATGCAGGACCAGGAGGCTAAGAAATTGATCCAGGAAGCAAATATTCCAATTCCATCTCAAGGTGTTAGCATAGGAGAACACTAGCTCAACAGTATTTTAAGCATTTCAAAATCATGGTTTATGCTTGTAGTTTCAAGGATAGATATATCTTATTTGAAGGCTCCGATGCACCTAACTAAATTAACTTGTTGCATCATGGATATCACTTTAATGTTATCACTTCTCTTACTGGAGTTTTCGATTGTTGTTACTTTTGCAAGAGATGTCATATTCCTTAAGAGCATTAAGATAACCACAGATGCATTGGTCAATGCCGTGGATGTTGGCAAGAGCCACCGTGTTCAAAAGTAAAAGATGAAACAATGTGCATCGATTGTAATTGTAACTCTAAAGATCAGCTATGCCATAGTAATCATAAGGCTTGTCAAAGATAAGCTAAAAGCAAGTGTGAATGTGTAAAAAGATACAAAGAATGTCACAAGATTGTACAGGCATCCCGAAAACTTGTTTATGGCAAAATATTTTGCAGTATATGAAAGATGCACCAACCAACGAAATATAATTACTATATG
Source organism: Platerodrilus igneus (assembly GCA_036346225.1). Classification (NCBI taxonomy): domain Eukaryota; kingdom Metazoa; phylum Arthropoda; class Insecta; order Coleoptera; family Lycidae; genus Platerodrilus; species Platerodrilus igneus. The sequence continues at coordinate 129,466 of JARFIW010001125.1, forward strand.
AAATTAGATGTCAGTAAACTTAAAATTATGGACATACTTTTTATTTTCTATGATACGGAAACTCAAAGATGACAAAAATTTGAAAGGGGAAAATACACATACCCTATTATTGCCACTCTGCCCAAAACATTTGGTCTCTTAAAGTTTTTTACAATGGTAAAAACTGAACAAAAGGAAAGTTTTTAATTTGCAAAGAGAAATGATAGAATACTGTCTTAGTGATGTAGACAATCGAACACAAGCACGTGTAAAATTCAGTTTGTGGAACAGGGTAACATATACCTACTTACCAAAGCAATAAACATTGCAGGAGCACGCAATGAAGTGTTTAAAAAAACTTTTAGGGACAAGTACTATTAGTATTTTCCCTCTAAAGATAGCCCGTTAGTAGTTGCTTTACGAAAAAATACAAAGAAAAATAGATATACAGCATGTGTTTAAGCAGAAAAAACCATTGTAGCCAGCAGCAAAGTAAAATTATACACCCACGTTTGAAAGAGCGGATCAGGACACTCCGCCGTCGCCAATTCGCCATCGTCACCATCAGTTCGCTGTCACCAGTTCGCCAACGTTGCCAGTCGCCATTGCCATTTTGCCTAAAGCAATTTTGTCCTTTACCATTTTTCATCAAAATAAACACATTGTTTTAACTATTTTAGCAAAATATTTATTAACAACAACTTATTGGGAAACTTTAATAGGTCAGAAATCAAAAAATTAAGCCGTTCACTTTTCTGCAGATTTTAAAATTTCAACTTTAGATTCGAAAAAACATCAAATAGTAATGATAAATAAGAACTTTGTCGATAAACATCAAATAGTAATGATAAGTAAGGACTATGTGGCACGATACAAATGAAAAATAATAAATACCCTACTAGAATCTGATTATGGGAAAGAAATCAATATAAACTGGCAGCTTGCAATTTTCTAGTGAACAGATTAATTAACTTTCCTTAACAGATTTAATAAGAAATTTGCACTTATTAAACAAATAGCAAGCTCAATGGTTTGTTTCTCTTCGTTTATTATAGATAATATTCTCAAAAAATGTAAAAATAGAAATAGCATCCTTATATCAACGACTTTGCAACCTAATACCACTAATGACATCGCCAAATAAGTTGAACTTCCTTTTTACGGCACCACTAAAGGTTTTGATAAAATGAAGAGATCTGTTCAGTCGCTAAACATAGGCACCATGCAATAATCACTATAAACAACCCTCTGAAGCTGATGGAACCCGGACACACTGGACGTGTTAATGGTGGTTCCTATTGTAAACTGTTTAACAGTTTCAGTATGATAAAAATCTATTATTTAACTTAAGTTGTTACGTGCCAATCGGCACTTAAACATGTTATTAGGTTAGTTTGATGTGCGGGAGTTTCGCGCCATATTTTCAAAAGACGTGGTGCGCGGGAATTTTAAATAGACTAGGCGTGTACTTCCGTTACGTCATAGTAAGTTCGCGCGGATGTGTAAAAGACAAGGAGTGGAGACAAAGTGGAAGTGTTTCCGTGACGCTCTACAACGTGGCTGTTTGCCCGAACCTTCAAGGAGTGTGGTCGTGCGGGGTATCGTATCTTCATTTTTATTATGTAGATTTCCTTTGTTTATCTTTGTTTTGTCTTTCCTAATTAACCTATTCCTTATCGTTCCCCTGCATATAGAAATATGGTACGACCTTGGAGCAGCCCACGACCCGAGATGAACCGGATGTCCATGCTCAGCCAACAGCACCGGAGCAGTTACCATCTTTAATTACTCCGGAATGGAGCCCTGAGGAACCTAGATAGAGGCCAACTTTGGTTCAACCCCGCAGAACGTTCGGATTTCCGGGGTAAGTAATACCGTGTTTAATTTGTTTACTGATATGAACTTTTGTTTAAATTTTTATATTTCCGGTTATGGCGCAATATAATTTGGGGTAATGATGACGTCATGGTAGTTGGCAACGCGGAATCTGTAATAAGGTTCGCGCCTCCGGCCGCCAGGGGCGTTAAATTGCTTTCGTATTCACTGCGCTTGCGCGATGTATTTATGAACTCTTAAACTGTATTACCGACTTCATAAACTGTTTTATCGACTTCTAAATGGTAAGAACTATCACCATATAAATGTATCCCCCAAAAAAATTGTAAGAAAGTATGGGGTTTGACAAAAGTAATATGATTATTTGTTTTCGGCATGGGTAAAGCTATACTAGGTTTCAAAAATATAAAATGATTGTGAATGATTTCAGCAACAAAATCAAAAATATTGTGAATAATCTCTTTTGTCTATCGTCGATATATAATTCGAACAATATGTTGCAGTATTAAAGTTGATCTACAAGTTGCGGTGACATGGAGCGTTCTACTGTTTTGAGTATTACTGGTAAAGAAAAATTTTGTAAAGACGGTTATTAGTATGTGTTTGATGCGCTTTCTAAAAGCGATACCAACATTAAATTTTGGCGTGTGAGGAACATGAACGATGTAAAGCCACAATTCATACAAGTGGTAAAGAAATAATCAAATGCGTAAATATTCACTCTCATGATGATTCAGCCGCAAGAACTTACATTCAAAAAGTACCCAAATCAAGAAGTGTACCACAGAAACATTGGAACAAATCTGCCAAATAATCAATGCCTGTAATGAACATATATAACATTGCTGCACAGGGTTCTTTACCAAACATCAGTGCATTAAAAAAAAAATTAGACGACAACAAAAGCAAATAAATAATGCTCCACTAAACCCCTCTAGTATAGAAGAATTGGTTATACCTGAAATGTATAAAACATACCGATCACGCCTAAGTCGTACAGAAACTTTTTACGATACAAAGATAGAAAACATATATTGGTGTTTGGTCGAGAAAGTTGGCTTGAACACCTAACTGTTGATACATGGTTTGCTGATGGTACTTTTAAAATAGTCCCTTTATTATATTCTCAAGTTTACGTCATAATGGTGAAAAACAATAAGGTGTATCTGGTAATATATGCTTTATGACCAAATAAACAAAAACAGTCATAGGTACGATTGTTTGAGATAATAAAGAATTGACGACCGAATATAAATCTATCTACCATATATTGCGACTTCAAAACAGCTGTAATTATGACTATCAATGATTGTTTTGTAGGTGTTACAGTTAAGGGATATTTCTTTCATCTTGTTCAGAATATGCGAAAACTGTGTAAATTTGGCTTAATCAGACTTTATAATGAAGATCCGGGATTTTCTTTGAAAGCTAAAATGATAATAGTGCTTTCACTTGTTCTCATTGACAAGTTAGACACCACAATTGAGGCTCTAGCAAACATTTTGCTGCTGGAGCTTCTATGGGTTGTTACGTGCCAATCAAATTGGCCCTTAAACATTATTTTTAGGTTAATTTTGATGTGCGGAAGTTTCGCGCCATAATTTCAAAAGACTCGGGGCGCGTATTTCCGTTACGTCACAATGTGTTGCGCCAGATCGCGCGACGCGAGTGGGGTAGGGACAAAGTGGTGAGAGGTTTCCGTTAGACGCTTGAACGTGGCTGTTTGCCTTTGATCTTCAAGGAGTGTGGTCGTGTCAGGTATCGTATCGTACCTTATCTTTACCTATGTAGATTTCCTTGCCTGATTGTCTTTGTTTGTCGACCTTTATCATGTTCCCGTCTTTCCCTGCATAGGTAGGTAATGTGCAGCCTTGGCGAACCGTACTCCACGACCCTAGGCGAGCCGGATGTCCATGTTCCGCCAACAGCACCGGAGCAGTACCATCTTTAACTGCCTAAAAAGGGCCAGCATGCCGCCCTTATGGACGTGCTGACGCCGTCTTAACTTATCCTGAAGGACGATTGGCGATTGTGGGAATCTGGACCTATTATGTGAGTACTTCATAGTTTAATTTGTTCGCGGATATAATCAATTGTCTTTAAAGTTATATGTTTTCCGATTATTGCGTCTTAATTTTGTGCATTGGTGACGTCATTGGCAGATGGCCGCGCTAAAGCCTGTGTAAGCTTGGAGCTACCGCCTGCCGTGGCATCGCTTTTTCATCGTGCTTGTGCGATGTATTTATGAACTTTTTACCTGTATTTATCGACGTTTTTTAACTGTAAGAATCCGTTTTTAAACGTAAGAGGGTATTAAACTGAATGGAATACAGTTACGTTCGAAGGTCAAATCGTAGAGGAGACCGATGACGTGCTGCTCTCTATGAGGTAAAAATGTGAAATTTATACCAAGGAACGTTGGCAGATCAAGATCGCACAAACAACCACGCTGAAACAGCATAGAAAAGAATACAAACAGAATTAGGTATGTACCAGGAACCTTCTGCAGTAGTTATCTATACAAAGTGGAATTAAAATAAATAATAAAAATTATAGCATAATAAGTTACGTCTCTTCATTTAGGAGTTCAGTATCCTACTTTATGGAAGTTTATTAATAGTCTTCATGCGGTGCAGGAGGGTCGGGATATATATATTACAAGCATATTCTAGCAGGCAATCCACCTCCATCAAAACTAAGACGATACAGAGAGGTAGTTAGAATATTGCATATGGTGTGAAATTTCCAAGAGTATAACATTATTGAACATCTTCGTGGAATTGCTCATAACTATCAGATGGGTCCGTAAACCTTAATATGAATTCAATACCTGCAATAAATGTTTAATAGATACTTAATAGCTATGTACATATTCATTTCTATATAGTTATACTTTTAAATACCTAATAAAATTAAATTAAAAAAATTGTTACTCCTTAATTTTTATTTCATTTGGTAAATAAATTAATTGGCACCATGACCTGGACGTCGAACTGGCTACGGCGACCTGGCGACGGCAGAGTGACGACGGCAACCTGGCAGCAGCGACCTGGCGATGACGAAGTGTCCTAGACCGTTGGAAGATACACTCTTATACACAATGATTATAACCCATCGGCATTATGAGAAATAAAAGTCAAATGAAAAAAAGGGGGGGATAATTTAAAACAGAGCCTATTGTTGAAGCAGCCAGTATAATTTTGATTTCCATATAATTTAATAAGATATTACAATTAATGGGAGTTCTATGAAAATCGTAAATTTAGAAATCACAAAAGCAGCGTTTTCATTCTGTACAATATATTTGAAATGAAACTCAAATCCATTAATTATTTTGAAAATCACTAACTCAAAAGGACACATATTTCAATATATTTCTCATAACATATTAAGAGAGTTTTTGTACATTAAAAATATTCTATGCAATTATTTATTTACATAATTATGTTACAATATATGTAAGATGCAATAAAAATCGAGCTTACAAAGTAACACAAAGGGAAAACTCTAAATGTGTAAAACCCACAGAGATCATATTACACCTCAGACATCGTTATACAGAACACTGTATTCATTTATGTATTTATTTATATCTCAGTTATGCGGAGTTAACAAAGAAACGAGGACAGTCGACAATTTTAATGTCAGGTATATATTAAAGGTCTGTCCCCTTTAAGGTAGAGAAGTGGGGATCATGATATCGCAAGAGAGTTACTTGAACAACAGAATTGCAATTTCTTAAAAACCATTAGCACGAACAGATGTGAGGTTAGACTGAGCGTAAAGGTTTAATATGCCGTAAACACCTTATTATAAAATAATAAATAAGAGTCCACATGTTTGAGCACAGATTTTCGGGATAACCTAAAACCCAGAGGAGAATGGGAAAGTTGTTTCCCAGCAGAATATTTTGAAATTAAGACCCCAAAAAAATAAAATAATCTTTTGGTTCAATGGAATTCAGGCCGTGAAAAGCAAATAAACTTAAAGTATAATTTAGCGTTTATATGGCATTGCCAATGTGTGTTGTTACATTTTTAGGAATATAAAATTTAGACATTGTGAATTCAATAATAAGCAATTAAGATATTTAACCATAAAAATGAGATGTATTACGAATGGACTAATATATTGAATTTTACCAATTTTTGTTTAATGTATGTACTTTGTTATAGAGATATGTGTAGGTTACTAACCTGTATATTAATGTAAGTATATTTTAAAATTTGATTTATGCCTATTTGTTCATAGAAACGTTTTATTTGTTGTCAGATAACATTTTGAGAGGACATACATTGCCTCAAGTGAATATCTTAAAATTTACAACCTCGTGGTTTACATGTCCGTCGGAGGAAATACTATTAACGTGGACGTTGTTAACGCCCTTTAAACTTGATGGAATGAAAACCTAAAAAGGTAAGTGATAGTAACAACATAGCCTGAAATTGCACCTAAGCAAAAATTCAATCTTTATGTAAGTTTGTTTAATTTTCGGCCATTTGGTACTATAGGAACCAACTCCTGTTCCACTATAGTTGGCCTGTGCATTTGCATTTTATTGTGAGATTCCCGCTCCTTTCAGGGAATTCCAAATTTAAAAACTTAATGCTTCAAACACATGCAGCAAGATCTCACCAATAGCTTAAATGCCAGATATGGGCAAACTCTAAATAAAACAAAAATATTGAGGGGCAATTGGTATAAAGTTAGTGAAATATGGAAGCATGAATTTTACGAAGTGCTAGAGAAGAACAGTCATCTAAAATAAACACTTGCACAACCATCCACTTATGAAATATTTGCGTTTAAAACAACATGATGCATTTTTTGAAGGACGGAATATACTAAGAGCTACTATAAAACTGCATCGTTTTTCTATTCTTTGTCACACAAAGCAGAAGTCAGCGAAAATGTTCAGTAACAGCAAAACAAAAATCAGAAAACATAAGTTCCTATTTATCAGAGATAGGCCTAGAGATGAAAAATTAAAAGTGATAGCTTAGAAAAGTTGCCAGGGACAAATTAAAGTATTACCTTAGGTAGAGGTATGGGCTAGGTCATAAGCAATTTTGTTAATGATTCCCAAAGAAAAAGACAACTAACAGGGCAGCATAGCATTTTTGAATGTTAACTAAAAAAAAAGAGCGATAATACTGAAACTCCCAAACTATGAAAATAATAACTACCAAAAAGTTCATTCAAATTCCAAATTAATAACACCCAAACGTCCATTACTTATAGTTGAATTCAACCTGAAAGAAATATGACACAATTAAGTTATTAGCAAAAGAGCACTGTTCGTGTTGTCACAATATTTCAGATTTACAAAGATATACAAAACAATTGAGAAATAGTCGCACACTAATGGTGCTTTACTGCTTTACTTTAACAAAAAAAAAAGTAAATATTTCTCCTTAATAGATCGATTCGTTCCGAATGGACCTGCACCTTGAAGAAGTTCTAGATTACTAAAACGGGTGGAACGACTTAAGCGTTCTAATGAGCTTAAGCGCCGAACCTAAGGTTTTAACAAATTGGTGGGGTCCTTAGTGTGGAACCAGAATAAAACAGGTCTTCAAAAGAAGGCAGCAACTCTTTAGTACTTAGAGAGGCAGAGACCATAGGGGTCGGTATGCCATTCTAAAACACACATTACTGCGATGTGGAAGACAACGAGAATCCACCACATTACCTCCCAAGTACATAGTGTACTTAAATTGTAATTAACATGATGACATTCTCTGGGGTAAAAGATTTCGGAGTTAAAATAGTTCCCCATTCGGATCTCCAGGAGAAAACTACTTGGAGGATGTGATCGAAATGTTCAAAATAAGAGTCGGAGCGTGGAATGTCAGAAGTATGAAGCAAGCAGATAAGCTAGAGAACCTGAAAATTGAAATGAATAGGTTAGCATTATACATCAGCGAAGTTCAGTGGCCAGAGGCGGGAAATTTTTGGAGTGCAGACTTTAGGGTAATTCATACAGGATCAGAGGAAGAAAATTCGGGCGTGGAGATAGTTATGTGAAAAAGACAATGTGTAAAAAATTACTTACAGAAGATTGAAAGAGTACTCATGGTTAGATTAGAATCTAAACCGGTAAACACAGTAATAATACAAGTATACATGCCCACCTCTAGCTACAGTGATGAAGAGGTAGAGGCGATCTACAAAGATATCGAATACGTACTAAGAAGGTAAAAGGACATGAAAATTTAGTAATTACAAGGGATTTTAAAGCAGTGGTAAGTAAGAGTAGGGAGGGAGCGGTAGTAGGTTTATTTGGTTTAGGTATGAGAAATAACAGAGGAAATAGGCTGATAGAATTTTGCGTCAAGAACAATTTAATCATCACAAACATATTATTTCAACATCATGCTAGAAGACGATACACGTGGAAGATTCCAGGAAATATAGGAAGATATCAAATAGATTACACTTGTTAGACAGCAGTTTAAGAATCAAGTACAAAACTGTAGAAGCTACCCAGAAGCAGATATAGCCACTGACCACAACATCTTAATTATAAAGGTCACTCTTAAATATAAAAAATTGAAAAAAGGAACGGAAAAAACACTTTGACCTTGAGAAAAAGATAAAAATATCCATGAAAGATTTGAAAAAAGTCAAATAAATTGCTGAAAATATCGGGAAAATTTCTTATACTAAGGAAGTACAAACAGAATGGAATAACAGTAAATCCAGCTTAGAAATGGCGGCCAGAGATACTGTGGTGGTATAGACAAAAAGAAAATACAAAAATAGATCAGATGACGCAGGAAAACAGAGATATAAGGCCATAAAATGTGAAATTATTCGCAAATGCAGGAAAGTCAAAGAACAATGGATTGATAAAAAGTGAAAAGAGATACAAAACTAAGATGGACATAGAAAAGACAGACAACGCATCCAAATAATTAGAATTAATTTTAGGGACATAAAGCCATTAGCAAAAATAAAAGGGAGGTGGGAGGAAACGTCATTAGAGATGTAGAGAAAGAAAGTGATTAGATGGCAAGAATATATAGGGAACTTATATGCAGAAGAGAAACTAACAGCATTAAAACAGGAATCGGAAGCTTCTTATAATGAAATGGAAACAGTTCTAACAAAGAGAGACTATGAAAATTAACAAAAATAAAACTAATATGCAAACGAGGGGAAAATAAATCGAAAACAAGAATAGAAATAGGTAACGCGAACTTACAAGAGATTTAGGATTTCTGCTAACCTAGGAAGCCAAATAACGCAAGATGGGAAGAACGCAAAAGATATAAAATAAAGATTAGCACAAAGTCATGCTACATTTAACATGAAAAGGGAACTAATGTGTTCAAAGACAACAAACATAGAAACAAGAAAATGATTGCTGAAAGCATATGTGTGGAGCACAGCATTGTACAACTGTGAAATAGGGACAGTAGGAGAAGCAAACAGGAAATAGATAAAAGCTTTTGAAATGTGGTGCTACAGTCATACAATGAAGATTTCATGGACAGACAAAGTTAAGAACAAAAAAGTACTAGAAATGGTAGAGGAAGAAAGCAATATATGAAAAACAGTAAAAAATAGGAGAGATAGGATGATAAGCCACATACTAAGGCATGAGGGAATAGGGTGGAATATATTAGAAGCAGAGATGGACAAAAAGAGAGGTAGATGTAGACCTAGGTTAAATGTAGGCTGTGAGAATTTCAGAGAAATGTGTAGGCTAGCTCAGAATAGAAATCAATGGAGGTATGTGTTCAATCAGTTCCAAGATGGAAAACCTAATGACGAAAAAAATAACTATACTTAAACCTGATAATTATTAAAAGCAACTACAGGTATTGGTTTTGCAATATTGTCAACTAATGTTGATTGTGAAAAAGGATTTACTGAAAACTATTAATTCAGTAAATGTCCAAGTGTCGGGAGATCTTGGTAGCCACAGGCTGCTTAACCCCTTTGACATACTATTGAATCTCAGCAAAATAGAGCATAAAATTAGGAAACAACAGAAGGGGAACCGAGCTGTATCTAAGCTGTGGAAATTTCAGGAAACTGTGTAGGCTAGCTCAGAATAGAAAAATGTGAAGGTTGTTACGTGCCAAGGGTCACTTTAACATTGTATTTAGGTTAAGTTGTTGTACGGAAGTTTCCCGCCATATTTTCAAATACGCGAGACGCGGGAATTTTTAAATGGACTAGGCGGTGCTTCCGATACGTCAGAGTAGTGAGTTGCGCAGTGTGTTTATCCCTAGAGGGGTATAGCAATACTAGACAAAGAGTGGGGTCGAGTTGGGGCGACGCCCTGAATCGTGGCTGTTCTCTTATGATCTTCAAGTGAAATAGTCGTGCCGGGTGCCGTATCTTACTATGTAGATTCCTTTGCCTTGATTATCTTTGTTGTCTTTACCTAATTAACCTCTTCCTTATCGTTCCACTACATTTAGGATGGATCCGACCCCTGGAGCAGCCCACGACCCGATGTCCAGGCTCTACCAACAGCACCGGAGCCGAGGCTACCGTAGCGTGACTTCCTGCCGGATACCGGATTCCTCACGTGAGTAAATTCTCTAATTTTCATTGTTCTAATTTTATGTAAATTTTCCTAATTATGGCGCAATATAAATTATCGGTGACGTCATGGTGGTTGGCTACGCGAAACCTGTAAAAGAGGTTTGCTCTTCCGGCCGCCAGGGCGTAGCATTGCTGTTTATCCATTGCGCTTGCGCGATGTATCTTATGAACTTTGGTAATTGTATTACCGACTTTTAGAAACTAACACCAGTGCAGTGGAATAACAAACTTTCACCAAAAAGTAGTGTTATAACAATGGCGCCTTCAATGTGTTGAGGTTATGAACTTTGGGGGTCTTTTATCCTTTGTTTTTAGGTTATAATAATTTCCTTTGTTTTTTATAAACTTTTAATGTATTTTCAATGTTATAAAAAAAAATAGTTTTTTCACTTAAAGCCAATTACCGAGTATCTATAACCTTGAGTTTTATACCCGCATTTTGGAACACGCCACATTCCTAAATGTCAAAATCAAGTTGCTATGGCAACTGACAAGTGAATACCGCCATTTGGAAAATATAACTGGTTATATTATAAAATGTGTTTTAATATAATGTTCTTCTAAATTTAGAATGTGTGATCTGTTTGTTAACTTCAATTGTGTTGTTGTGAGTGAGTGGTTTATTTTCGGATTCAAATATGACCTTTTGGAAATTAGCTAACCCTATTATTTTTTGTTACGCAAGTAAGTATATAAATAATTAAGCTTTTATCTTATTTTATGTCTTTAAACAATGTTTATTATGGAGATTATCTATATCTATTAAATTTAAAAACATAACTCTTCCTGTCTTTTAAAAAACCGTGTTTAAATTTCCTTGTATGGTTAACCAGTATAACCTATAAATGCGTTTTATAAAGCTTTTGCCTTAGATATACTAACGAAATTACCTAGATCATATTTTTACCTTTTAAAATGTTGTAATAAAAGGCATTTCTTTATATCTGTGCCTTTGAATATTAAAGTAAAGAAATTTCCGTTAACGTTATTATTTAAACTCATTTACGATACTTCTGGATAACTTTTGCAATATTGAAAGGACATTCCAAAAATTTGGTATACCTTTTATATATGTATCGTGGAATTTTTCTTTCATGTTGCGAGTTTGATTTTGTCTGACTGCATATTTTTTTAGTTATTGAAATTTCAACCTACCTTAACATCTATTGAGCGAGGTTTACAGTCGGATTTGGTCGTAGCTCTGTAAGTCTAGAATGAGGCCCATTGGCCAGTCGTATAGCATTGTAACTCTAGACGAGGATTCGGTTGGTAAGTTGTCGCTTTAATTTGTAAATCATTTTTTAATAATGATGTTGAAATTTTCCCTTATTGGGTTGGAAAGAACTCAAATGAGAACTTCCCATCCCAGTAAAAATATGCTTTATAGAATGTCTATTGCTGTTGTCTCTTTACATATCGATTTGAATCTCTTTGAATGCCTTAAAATTGTCTTTAAAATCGTTTAACTTTACGTATATCTAAGAGCTTGTTACGTTTACTGCTTTGGCAATGTACCTAATGTTCGTAGCTTTCACTTGGCTTAATAATTTAAAATAACCCGCAGGTCGTTTCGCAAGATGGAACTTGCGTATATCTCAATTTATTTTTGACGTTAGGCATAGGCCTGGCAAATTAAATATCGTACCTAATGTCTTATCTCGTGACGTCGTCTCTCTTAACCTTACAAATTTAATTCTTGATACCTGGTACCTTAATATGGTTAAATCCTCACGATTTACCTAATATTTTTCTGTTTTCACCATCAATTAGTAACCTCAATTACTTATTCCTTCTCTTATATAGTATATAACCTCTTACACGTTTAACTTTACTTACCTTAAATTAGCTATCTTTTTCTTTTGGTTGACTTTCCCTTGACCATACCGTTAGTTATATATCACTTCATTCTCTACACCCCCCAATATAACTCTGTCGTTTCATTTAATTAACCCTTGAACTTTTCCTACTACATATTGTTCGGTTTTTAGTATTTCTCTTATATGGTTTAATTGTGTGGTAATTGTCGTAACTTTGGTTGAAATAACTCATTGAATTTTTATGATTGGTTTTAGCTGATGTTGAGTGGATGATTTTTTTTCTTTGCGCCAACATAGGAGTCATGACCTATGCCATTGTAAGAAATAGTTCATATTCGCAGTTGCAAAGACTAGGACTACCTATTCCATGTGTTTTTCTTCTGAATTATTGCAGTCGCCCACATTATACTACATCATTATTTCTTTCTTTTTCTACTAAATCTACATAACTTATAAACTTTTTTTTCATTCTTTTTTATTGAACTTTGTGGTGAGATGCTATTGCTTCTCATTGATATCTTATTAAACTCTCGGTTGTTTTAGCATATTGGGACAGTGTATCTGTATTTAACTGCTTATAATTGGGCATTTTTGTGTGTTTAGGGTGCTACCGTTATGAAATACTACCTTAAAACAGTTTCTTTTTGTGTGTTTGTATCTGTAATGATACTTTTAAGTTGTTGTGTCTACCTTTGTCTGATTCTCTTATCGTAGTCAATGCACTCGTTAGGAAAATGATCGTACTAGCTCTCTTAGGAGTCTAGTAAATTTTAAAAATGTGTATACCTTATCTTGTCGGATTAATATCGCAGGTGGTCCTTCAGACTGCGCTGTGTTTTATAGGGACAACTCTCTACCTTCTCTTGGACGCTTGTCCAAAAACTATACTTTTTTCTTAACCCGCTATCTCCGCTATGCCTTATTCTTCTCTCGGTGGACCTGTTCTTGTCCCGGAACACCCGTCTGCCACATAAGAATGATGTTCCCTCATTCTGAGCTACTGACCACACTGGTTGGTTGAGTAGCGCTTTGCTATCCACCTTTCCCTCTGTCGCTTTTGCTCAATGCGAGCCCTTCCTCTACTTTCTTCTACATAGAGGTGCCTCTTATGCACTCCAAAAAACCAACCTCCTTCTTTTTACCTTTCCTATTTCTACTGCCTTTTCATTTCTGTTAGTCACCGTGTGGTTGCGCGGGAGGTTTCCACGGACACCTGGACCAGGTCTCTGCGAATCTTTCGTGGGGTCATGCGGTGCCGCTGTCAGTGCATGGGCTCTGGCAGTGAAGGGTGTATGAGTGTGTGAATGTGTGAGTGAATGAGTATATCTTATATACCGAGTGGATATCGGGTGATAGTTTCACCGATATCGATCAACGCCGGGTGCAGGAATGCACCCAAATGTCTTTGCCGGTCCCCCGTGCTGTTCGTGTGAACGGACCTGCTTCACGGGTCTCTCTTTTTAGAGGGCACGGGTCAATCCCATTTAAACGGCTCTACTGGAGCCACTCTTTTGTTGTTATCATTGTCTTGGGTAATAACTAGGCCAATATCTTTGTCTTCTTTATTATCTTTGACAATACCCTTAGTTTTAATATCGTTATCTTATTGATTACCTTTAGTAATAACTTTAGTTTAGTATCGTTATCTTACCGATTACCGTTAGTAATAATTTTGGTTTAATTTCTCGTTATCTTACCGACTACCGTTAGGAATAACTTCGAGTTATTTCGCGTTATCTTACCGGTTATCTTTAGTAAAACTTCTGTTTAAATTCATGTTACCTACTATCTCTTATAATCACTTTTACTTAATATCGCGTTATCTTATCGAGCATCTCAAATAATAACTAAAGCTTAATACCGTTATCTTATTCATTACCTTTGAGGATAACAACTTAAGCTTAATAACATTATCTTATCTACTATCTTTAACATCAATTTGAGATCTTGCCTTATCTTTTTATTGTCCTAACGTGTGGTATATATGACCAGACGTGGGAATTATTTTTTTTCCTGAAATTTAAGTGAAAAAGCTAACCCGATTTAGAAATGTAATTTGTTAGGTTAGCATATAAGGATTTAGTAGGCGGTACTTTTGGTAAATTTGTTGATTCACAACTATGTCATGGACAAGTTTTAAATGTGCATCATTAGAAAACCAAAGTACCAGTAACAAAATTTGCTAGAGTGCAGAGTGACTCACTCTATGAACATTTTTAAATTTGGGCACTTCTTGCCAAAAAGAAGAATAGTTTTGATGCAACACTCATGTGTGTTTGCACATAACAACTTTTATGTTAGCTTTAGTTAGATAGGTTTAGATAGTTTAGGCGACTTGTCGCACCCGTGTTAGTTTAAGTAGTGATTCATGCTCCCCGACAAATTTGTGCTGTCGATAATTAGTGTAGTCAAAGACTATCGAGCTACCTATTCCGTTTCCTGGTACTTCGGTAGACGTGTTATCGGTCGAAAAACCAGGTGGCGCCTTATATAAACATTTTGTAGGTTTAAGCTAGGGTTTTATATAGAGTAGTTAGGATTTAGATTTTAAGCTGTTACTGTGCTAACAGACTTTTTCTTTTTTTTAAGTTTTTTCTTTTGTGGCTTTGTCGCGATTGTTACGTGCCAAGGGTCACTTTAACATTGTATTTAGGTTAAGTTGTTGTACGGAAGTTTCCCGCCATATTTTCAAATACGCGAGACGCGGGAATTTTTAAATGGACTAGGCGGTGCTTCCGATACGTCAGAGTAGTGAGTTGCGCAGTGTGTTTATCCCTAGAGGGGTATAGCAATACTAGACAAAGAGTGGGGTCGAGTTGGGGCGACGCCCTGAATCGTGGCTGTTCTCTTATGATCTTCAAGTAAAATAGTCGTGCCGGGTGCCGTATCTTACTATGTAGATTCCTTTGCCTTGATTATCTTTGTTGTCTTTACCTAATTAACCTCTTCCTTATCGTTCCACTACATTTAGGATGGATCCGACCCCTGGAGCAGTCCACGACCCGATGTCCAGGCTCTACCAACAGCACCGGAGCCGAGGCTACCGTAGCGTGACTTCCTGCCGGATACCGGATTCCTCACGTGAGTAAATTCTCTAATTTTCATTGTTCTAATTTTATGTAAATTTTCCTAATTATGGCGCAATATAAATGATCGGTGACGTCATGGTGGTTGGCTACGCGAAACCTGTAAAAGAGGTTTGCTCTTCCGGCCGTCAGGGCGTAGCATTGCTGTTTATCCATTGCGCTTGCGCGATGTATCTTATGAACTTTGGTAATTGTATTACCGACTTTTAGAAACTAACACCAGTGCAGTGGAATAACAAACTTTCACCAAAAAGTAGTGTTATAACAAGGTACACGTCCAATCAAGACGGAAAACCTGATAATGAAAAAAACACTTAAACCTGATGATTATTATAAACAACTACAGGTGTTGATTTTGAAATATTTTCAACTAATGTTGATTGTGCGAAAGGATATATTGGAATACTATTTATTCGGCAAATGTTCAAGTGTTGGAGATCTTGGTAGCCGCAGACTGATTAATTCCCTTCTCATACCACTGAATATCGGAGAAATAGGGTATATATTTGTAAAGCAATAGAAGGGAACCAAACTGCTACTAACAAGAAAGAGCAGCAGCTATGTTCAAAAAAAACAAACAGAAAGAAGGAGAAAATTGTTGAAAGCATATGTGTAAAGCACAGCACAGTACATCTATGAAATAGGAGTAGTAGGAGAAGCAAATTATCACATACTCATATTAATTTGTTGTAATTTGATTTGATTTTCTAACAAATCGTCATCAATCAATTGACATTGAATGAGTACATCTGTATTTATATAATATAGTGCAAATGTGACATTGTACAGACAAAATAGCTGCAAGAATGAACATAAATAAAAGCATTTATCGCTAGATGAACCTAGCATGTTCAGATATTAATGCACATACATACTCTGCTGAATATTCCTGTATTAGTAGACAGCTTAAAAATTAATACTAATGTATTTAAACATTACGTGATGAATTTTAGAAAGTAAAAACAAATCTCGAATTAGAATTATAAATGTTTTTTAAATAAAAAGTAAAACAGAATACTAATACTGAAAACTTGCAATGTACATTGTTGAAAAACTAATATAATATTAAAAATTAGCATTAAATGCTGTTTATTTTATCTATCATTTCTACAGTGTATTTTAAAAGAAATTTATAGTGTTATGTTTAATCAGTTTATACAGAAATAATAAATTATCATCCCTTATGACCCTAACATTGTTTCTAGGGGTATTATAAACTAGTACAAATGTTTTAGTCAATACATTTTATTTCGGTAACCGAAATAAAATATGTTACTTTGTAGTAACTATTCAAGGATGGGGGAGACTTTGTAAGCAAGTAGACGCATCACTTTATAACGAACAATTTTTTTACATATGGAAAATGTAAACAAATATGTTGCAATCACAGGTGACCAAACCAAAGAACACCTATGCTGCCCTCCTTGACAGGTTGACTTTATGAAAAGCTAAGTAATAGTAATCTTAATATTAATCAAAGTACAAAGAGTTCTTCCAGACATATCACAGATTCCCTTAAAAATAAAGTTGAGGATTACTAAGTTCCATTTTCTGCAAAAATTATTCAACCCAAACATAATTGTTATATCTCAAAGTGAACTTCAAACATGCAGACATAAGTCTATTTTGCTACGATAATTGTGAAAAAAAGTAACAGATTAATATCTGATACACGTAATCTATTCAAACTAGTTACCAAGTTTCTATTATTGAGTTTATTTTCTAAAAACGTTGCAACAAAATTTCTACATATTAAAATTGCAACCTCATGTGAATCACTTCAGTGTATAAGTTGAATACGAGTTTCAATCTATAGTAATACATAGTATTACTTTACTTTCAAGAGATGCCATTTCTGCAGAGAAGCTAATTTTAATGAAAGTAGTGTTCACATGCATCATATAAATTGGAGACATATGCTTAAAAAACAAATTCAATGAACTAGCCAACGCCTATTCAAAATTGTATCATATTTGGCACTTTGTTTTATTGAGTACTATAGTAGAAATCTTAAACAAGTTGAAAATGCAAGGCATTGTCGCAACGAACTTCCAAATGTAGACTTACTTTAAAACAATTTAAAGAAATTAAAATTAATATGTTGTAATAATTATAAGTATTCAGATAAAATAAAAATTAATTCCCCGGGGGGGTCGGGTATCCGTGGTCAGATTTTGTGGGGGGTACCATATTTCAACTCAGCTATATTAGGGGAGTCCAAATATGTATCGCACATTAATTTTGGACCTATTTGAAATTTTAATTTTCACGACGGAATATCGCGGGGGCACGGCGTCCCCGTGGCCCGATTTCAACTCACATCAAAACTTAAGCTCAGGACACCGAGCTGAATCGATTGATGTATCACACATTGATGTCCGACCATTAGAAAGGCCTCGGACGGACAGACAGACGGACGACAAATCGATTTCATAAACGAACGAAGTTCGTTGAAAAATGCATTCGTGTCATTAATTTACAATGTAATTCAGGCTATATACCAGCATATACAATTAGCATACTTAAAACAAAAGAGAAAAAAAGAATATAAGTAGCATGTGTTTTCCGCAAAGTAGCTTAGTAACGACATACGCTGTAAAATTTATGATAAATAAGAAAATACCTTACCTTCATTATATTTATATTAATTGAAGTCTTTAAATTGAATAGAGTGGTTTCTAAATACATCATTTTTAATACAACATAACCTACCCTTATACTCCATCTTATAACATGGGCAATCTTAGAGTTGCTAAACAACAAGTGTCTCTTACTGCAAGGGGTTTAGAATCCGACCAACACCAGAAAACATCCCATCAATGGGTTAATACATCTATGCCACCGTAAGAGGGTCTGTTCAAATACATACACGTCAACATTAGCTTTTACCCGTGCTTTGATTTATATGATAGAGTTCGTGTTTTAATAAATAAGGAAATTGATAATTTATTTAGACTTATTTGTAATCTAGCATACATGAAGTTAATTCTTTCGTCTATTAAGCAGGAAGACGGGATATTTGCTAGGTCAAGCTAAATTCACTCAATTACACAGTTACACTCTTTATCTGCTTATTTCAATTTTCTTGTTTTCGTATACTATCAACGATTTATTAAAAAACTTCTTTTCAGAACTATTTGGTTTTAATATGTCGACTAGAAGAAAGGCTTTATGTTAGCAGGCCCAGCGACTTGAGCTGAACGTATTACACTATTTTCACTTGGAAAAGTAACATGGCAGTCATTTAATTACGCTAAATGTTACACGAGAGATAAAATTTAATAAAAGTTTGTCGATTTCGTATTGGATAATTTTAGAGAGTAGCTATTACCTTGCAAATCAGTGTTCATACTGTTGCAAATGTTAAGTTTTACAGTACCGCAAATGCACAATTGAAAAATCCTGGTGAAAAAGATCTCTCAAAAAAATAAAAACAAGTAATCTACCAAATTGTGTTAAAATGAGTATAAGAAATATTTTATAGGAAATGTATGCACAGAGAAAGCAACTGGAGTTTATCTGTACAAAATATATTTATCATCATCATTAGCTTTTCAGTCCTGGAACTGGTTAGACGTGTACTTCCATTGTTTTCTATTCTGAGCTAACTTACATATATTCCTGAAATTTCCACGACCTAAATTTTCACTATCTGCATACAATAGTCTGATCTCAGTCTACCCCTACCTATCTTTTCCTATCTCTCCTGTAACATATACCGCACTATTTCCAAATGCCTTAGAACGTGTCTTGTCCTATTTCCCATATTTTTTTATTTTCCACAGATATCTTTCTTCCACTAGTATTTCTAGAACCTCCATTTCATTAACTCTGTGTGTCCATGCTATCATCATCATACATCTGAAGCACCACATTCCAAAAGGCTTCTAGCTCTTTCCTGTCTGCTTCTCCTACTGTCCCTTTTTCATAGCCGTACACTGCCGTACTCCACACATATGCTTTCAACAATTTTTTCCTTGTTTCTATGTTTGTTGTTTACCAACATAACAGCTGCTCTTTCTTGTTAGATACAGATCGGTTCCCCTTCTATTGTTTTCTAAATATTTACTCTATTTTACCAATACTGGTAGTATGTGAACGAGTTTAAGTAACCTGCGGCTACCAATATCTCCCGAAACTTAGACATTTGCCAAATTACGAATTTTACAATAAAACCTTCCGCACAATTAACATTAGTTGAGAATATTGCAAAACCAACAACTGTAGTTATTTATAATAATCAGCATGTTTAAGTTCAATTATTTTTTCGTCATTAGGTTTTCCATCTTGCAACTGGTTGGGTGCATACTCCATTGATTTCTATTCTGAGCTAGTCTACACATTTCCCTGATATTGCCACATCCTACATCTTGGACTATCTGTGTGCAATAGTCTAACCTAGGCCTATCTCTACCTCCCTTTTTTCTTATCTCTGTTTCTAATATATTTTGCACTATTCCCTCATGCCTTAGTATGTGATCTATCATCCTATCTCTCCTATTCTTTTACTGTTTTCCACATATTTTTTCTTTCCCTACCATTTTTAGAACCTCTTTGTTCTTAACTTTGGCTGTCATGATATCTTCATCATTTATCTGTATCACTACATTTCAAATGCTTGTATCTTTTTACTGCTAGCTCCCTTTGACATTAATTTAAATTTTGTGAAATAAGATTTATAATTACTTGAAATATAACTACACCACTGAGAGTAAGTTGTTACGTGCCAAATTGGCAGTAAACATTCCTTAGCTTAATTTTGATGTGCGGGAGTTTTCACGCCTAAAAATTCAAAAGACTTGGCGTGTATTTCCGTCACGTCAGAGTGCGTTTGCGCCAGATCGCGCGACGCGAGTGGCGGGAGAACAAGAGTGGAGAAGTTTCCGAGAGACTCGGTAACGTGGCTTTTGCCTTTGAACTTCGGGAAGAGTGGTTGGGTTTTCGGTAATGTATCTTTATCTTTTATTTATGTAGATCCTTGCCTTTGCTTATCTTTGTTTGTCGTCCTTATATCTGTTCCTCATTCGTTCCCTACATAGGTAGGAGATTATTTGAAGCAACCTGGCTGAACCGTAGTCCACGACCCTAGACAAACGAGTCCTGGGAGCAACTGCGACCGCCTTAGCTAGTCGGAGCCATTTGGAAGGACGCCAGGCGTACCCTCCGGTAAATATCTTGAAGGGGGCCATCAGCAGCCCTGATGGACGTTGCTGATGCCATCTTTACTTAATCTGTAGGAAGCTGTACCTATTTATGTAAGTACCTTATTTGTTTATATTTCATTTCTAACACTTACATATTCCGTAATTGCGCAATTAAATTTGCTTATTGAGTGACATCATTGACAGATGGGCGTGCTAAAATCTGTAACCAGGATAAGGGTTACCATCTACCGGTGCGTTACGTAATCTCGCGCTTGCGAGATTGTAACTTTAACTTGTAAATGTAAGAAACTTTAAAAATTGATTCTTTAAATCAATTCTGTGAAATACTTATTTACCATTTTGCTCTATTGAATTTGATACTGCTGCCAGAAACAATACGCACAGTACAATCCTAGAACATAATTTTTAAAGATTATAGTAGAGTATAACTAATGTACCATGAGTTACATAATTTTTTATAAATATTGTGTAATTTTACGAAATTGAAATGGTTTACTTGATATATCTTTTTGAAAGCTGCATTTTGTAATTCATATCATACATGAGACTCACTACAACATTATTAAGTAATTGAGAGTAGCGATGGCTACGAGAATATAATGGAATTGATAATGCTATTTATTAAACTGGTCGTAAATGTTAAACGAAACTGGAAAGTAGCCCATCCTCCAATAGGAATATTTCTATATTATTTTATTAAACATTCAATTGACTAATCTTGATACATGCGAATACAGTTGATGTCATACATGCATGCTTTCGTGAATTCTATTATACACAAAAATTTAATAATTGAAAATTATAATGTTAAAAATGACATTATGGGAAGGTTGATGGCTATATTTAACAATTATTTATATAAGATTTGTACAATTCAAGTTACGTTGCTTTAATTTGCATTTTAAGAGATTCTTTTTAGAAATGATTAACTTAAAAAAATAACAATTGTTACTAAGAATAGAAATCAGTACGGAGTTACGTTATAAAGTAGGTTCACATGAGATTAAAATTTTAATAAGTAAAAAAAATATATTCTAAAATATGAAACTTAAATAGTATAATACTTAACACAAAAAAGCTAGATAAGCAAAATTCATGCAATGCAATCTATTTTACTATTACCCTAAGTACTATGCTGGGTGATTTTTTTAACTTGAAATTTTCAAATATCTTGAATAATAAGCATTGTACACAAAAATTATCCGTAATCAAAGTTTAATTAATCTGCAAAGAAAGTACAATGATGCTAAATATTCCCTTGCCCTTATAGATAAAACAGGCAGTAACTTTAAAATCTTAAATTGAAACTCCTATGTTTTATTTAGATTCTACCGCTAAAAATATGTACTACTTGTGTGAAGCATTTTTTATTGAAGATAGGACAATGTTGTAATGAACAAAAATTCTACTTTTTTAATTTCTTTTACTGAGAACCTATGCATACAATTCTGCAATACATTTGCAATAAAAAATACCACCTTTTCATTGTAAATACTTCAAATCAGTCTTAAAACAAATCCTAGTCCTCACATTTTCGATTACTGAAAAATGACTTGTCCAGAAACTACTACTATTGTAATTCAAGATCAGGCATCGCTTTTGAGATACTAGGTCAATTTATGACTTATGAGAGAGCTGGATTAAATCTGCTTTCAAATTAATGTATTTTTTTCTAGTCCGTATTAAAAATGTTATTTCTTATATCAAAATACTTTTTAGGAAAATGTTTCTATTTAATGTTTGTGTTATTTCTTGTCTTCGTGCTTGTTATGGTTTTGTTTTGTTGTTTTTTCTCTAATGTAAATATACCTATAAGAAAAATAAATAATTTTAAAGAAACTCATCTTACTCAGTTAAACTAATGACAAAAAAATAACTGTATTTAAACCTGATCATAACTATACGCAACTACAGGTATTGGTTTTGTAATACTCTCAACTAATGTTAATTGTGCGACAGGATTTACTGGAAAACTATTCATTCGGCAAATGTCTAAGTGGGGGGATCCTTGATAGCCACAGGCTGCTTAACCCCCTTCACATACCACTGAATCTTTGGTGAAATAGAGCTTATAATTAGGAAATAACAGAAGGTAAACCGAGCTGTATCTACACTGTGGGAATTTCAGGGAACGGTGTAGGCTAGCTCAGAATAGAAATAAGTGAAGGTACGTGGCGTCCAACCAGTTTCAAGACGGAAACCTAATGACGAAAAAAATAATTGCACTTAAATCTGGTGATTATTATAAACAACTACATGTGTTGGTTTTGAAATATTTTCAACTAATGTTGATTGTGCGAAAGGATATATTAAAAAAATATTAATTCGGCATTGTTCAAGTGTTGGGGGATCTTGATAGCTGCAGACTGCTTAACTCCATTCACATACCACTGAGTATCGGGAATTTAGGGTAAACAATAGAAGTGAATAAACAATAGAAGTGGAACCGAATTGCATCTAACAAGAAAGAGCAGAGGCTATGTTCGAAGACAACAAACATAGAAACAAGAAGAAAATTGTTGAAAGCATATATGTCGAGCAGTACGTCTATGAAATAGAGGCAGTAGTCGAAGCAAACAGAAAAATGGTAAAAGCTCTTTGGAATGTTGTACTTCAGCTGTATGAGGATGATAACATGGACAGACAAAAATAATAACAAAGAGGTTATAGAAATAGTAGGGGAATAAAGATATCTGTGGAAAACAAACAAAAAATATGATAAATAGAAGAGGAGGATATGTTCTAAGGCATTTTTGGGGAATAGTGTGGGATATATAACAAACAGAGATAGGAAAAAAGAGGTAGAGGTAGATCAAGATCAGACTATTGCACGCAGATAGTGAAAGATGCAGACTGTGACAATTCCAGGAAATGCGCAGGTTAGCTCAGAATATGAAACAATGACGGTACGTGTCTAACCAGTTCCAGGACTGAAAACCTAATGATAATGACTCTGCTGAAAGCATATTTCACATACAAAAAGACAGGTTTCTGTTAGGATTTTGGTACTACTTTAGAATGGAGTATTACTGTATAAGGGAAAATTGAAATACTTCTCGTTTATGGAGAAGCTGACAAGAGTCTTGAAAATGCTGTTAATCTCTATGCATTTTCTAAATAGATTTCATTCAAGTGTTTCATTTTATCGTACTGTCAAACAATTTCCTACTGGCAGAAATGTTCAAATGAAAAAAAACCCTACCGAGCAACAGTCACTGGAAAAAATAATGAAGTTGCTGTTTAACTGCAGTAGCTGTTAATCCTCGTGTAAGTACACGAAAAATAATTCATGATTCGGAATTGTTCTAGAGCAATATATGAAAAATTTTAAAACGTAGATGATTTTGCAATCGACCTCCATCGCACTACAAGAGAGAAAACCCATATTCTTATGATGTCCTGTTACCTTTGCGCATCATCGTCCTACAAGAAAGAAGTTTCATACTCTTTATGATATATAGACTGGTTTGCAAAAGACGTTATTGATATGCTCCGGAAGTAAGTTATAGAAATAACATTCAGCATAAACTGGAGACTTTTTATAAAACGAGTGTTAGTGTTTGACTATGATGAGTTTATTTTTATTACGCATGTCATGTCCGTGTAAATCACCATGATGAACATATTTCTCTTATTTATAAAGACATGGGTACGAATTTTGTGTAAGTATATGCACCTCACTGATAGGATGTTATATTTCTTTAAAACTTCTCTGCATGGAAAGTCGAAGGGCAGGTTGAAGATTAATTATTCGTTTCTGCATAATGAATATCCTATCCACACTCAAAGATTGTCCACAGACAGCAATGCAATACGAAATTAAAGAATGCTTTAAAACATAATAAACATTCAATAGGCAAGGGAAATCAAGAAAGCTTTTTAGACTAGCCAATATAAAAAGATTTTACTTAATTTTTGCACAAGTTATTGATGTGCTCCTCTCACAATAGTTTAATGTCCAAGGTGATACCCAAAAATTCAACAGCGGTAGCAAAGATTAGTCTCTCACCTTGAAAACTGAGAATGAGATCTAAGATGTGTCGACAGAAGGAGAAGTAAGTTAGTCGAGTTTTAGTATGCTTAATGATTAAGTTATTCTTGAGCGTCCACAAGTCGAATTCTTTTAGTATTGTAAAGACTTTGACCTACAAGTTGTTAATATTATTATCATAGATGACAATACAAACATCATTCGCATATACAGGGTGTCCGGAAAATACGTGTACAACGTAAGAACAGAGATTCTTTGACTCGAAATAGAACGATTTGAGCCAACTTACCTATTATACAAGTTGCTTCATTTAGTCGCTAGAGGGCTTCAAAAATCGTGAAAAATATTTGATATTTTAAAATAACTCAAAAACGCATCGATAGATTTTGACCATTTTTTAGGTACGAGTTTCTACTTTCAATTGACATCTTTTGATGGTGTACGCAATAATTTTAAAAGCATACGAGTGTCCCAAAGATGATGTATTGAATAAATATCCGACCATTACTTTTTTCCTGTTTATGCAATGACTACCGATTTTTTTTATGAGTATCCGACTTAATTTGGAAACTTTTTGTCTCTTGTAAAATTTTGAATAGACGAGCGGTTTGACAGAAAAAAATAATTTCAAATGTCTGCATACTTTCGTCATCATTGCTGCATTAAGTATAAAACGGGGTAAATCAAAAGCATAGTTTAGTAGTTGGCTTTTTATTTGTTAATTAATTTGACTGTCATTTAACCTCAGTTTACCTGTCAAGTCGTGAATTTCTGCTTAATTCAATGAAAGTTTGCATCTTTCATCTTACATTATGAGTACTTACACAAACAACGAACAGGTGGATATGGTTTTGGTTTTCGGATTTTGTTAAGGCAATGGTCGTGAAAGCGTCAGAGTCTATAGGGAAAGATTTCCTAATCGCCGAATGCCAAACCACCAAACATTCGCAAATATTGAAAGACGTCTTCGTGAAAATGGTAGCTTTCAGTCAAGAAATGCGGATCGAGGACGTCAACGTACCACAAGAACTGCGAATCATGTGGAACAAATTTTGGATAGAGTTGAAGAAGACCCAAAAATAAGCACCAGACGCTTAGTACTTGAACTACAAGTTCCTAAAAGTTTTGTTCATGACGTTTTAAAGGAACAATTATTACACTAATACCACGTTCAACAGGTACAAGACCTTTTGCCTATTGATCGTGAGAGGCGTCTAGCTTTCTGTCAATTTATTCAAGATCATAGAATTCAAAATGCAAATTTCAGTCGCAAAATTTTATTTACAGACGAAGCTTCTTATGCAAGATCTGGTATTACTAACATACACAATGAACATGTTTACGCTGTAGAAAATCCTCATGCAACTAAAGTGACTCACTATCAACAAGAATTTAAGATTAATGTCTGGGCTGGAGTTATTGATAATTTTATTATCGGTCCTGTTGTAATACCAAATCGATTAAACAGAGACAATTACTTTAACTTTCTACAACAAACATTGCCGAATTTATTGGAAGATCTGCCATTGTTACTTCGCCAAGACATGTGGTTCATGCACGATAGTGCTCCTCCTTACTTTACTCTAGCTGTTCGAAAACATTTACACGAAAAATATCCGGATCGATGGATCGGAAGGGGATATGATGCTCCTACAAATTGGCCAGCACGATCGCCAGACTTGACGCTGTTATTATTTTTTTGTGGGGTACCTTAAAATCTAAGGTTTATTCGTCTATACTTGATAGCAAAGAAGAATTGTATAGACAAATTTTAAATGCAGCCAACTCTTTAAAAAATAATGCACAAACAATATAGAGGGTTCAGTTAAACTTCTTACGAAGAGTTAGTTTGTGCATTGAAGAAAATGGTGGCCATTTTGAAAATTTATTGTAATGGTCCAACACTTGTACCGCGCTGTTAATTTTTATGATAGTAATAAAAAATAAACAAAACAATGAAATAAAAATAAAAAAACAGACATTTGAAATTATTTTTTTCTATCAAACCGCTCGTCTAATCAAAATTTTACAAGAGATAAAAAGTTTCCAAATTAAGTTGGCTACCCATAAAAAAAAATTGGTAGTCATTGCATAAACAGGAAAAAGGTAATGGTCGGATATTTATACAATACATCATTTTTGGGACACTTGTATGCTTTTAAAATTATTGTGTACACCACCAAAAGATGTCAATTGAAAGTAGAAACTCGTACCCCAAAAATGGTCAAAATCTATCGACGCATTTTCGAGTTATTTTAAAATATCAAATATTTTTCACGATTTTTGAAGCCCTCTAGCGCTAAATGAAGCAACTTGTATAATAGGTAAGTTGGCTCAAATCGATCTATTTCGAGCCAAAAAATCTCTGTTCTTACGTTGTACACGTATTTTCCGGACACTCTGTAGAATAAATTCCCACAGGATATATGTAGGTGAAGATCGTTGATGTAAACAAGGAAAATTAATGGACCGAGAATACTACCTTGCAGAGTTCCATATTTTAGATCAAAAATAGCTGACCGAGCATCTTTGATTTTAACCAAAAATTTTCTTCCTGTTAAGAAGGATATAAGCCATGCATTTAAATTATCCTGAATTCCCATACTATCTAGTTTGCATGACATGATTTTAGGATTTAAAGTATCCAAGGCTCTAGGAATAACTACCACATGTTCACCAAAATCCAATTTTTCCAGTATAAGTAGAGTTAAGTAAATTGGGCTATTTCTGTCGAACGATTTGCTAGTCACATGAAACATGATACTTATCAAAAAAGGTAAGTCTGTTATAGAACATTTTTTCAAAATTTTTTGAAAAGTCATAAGAGAGATTCAACATTAGAAACATCCCCCTTTTTAAATACTGAAAGGACACTGGCAATTTTTAATTTTTGAGGAAATTCTCCCATTGAGACAGAGAAGTTTAACAAAGTTGGAAGTGTGGAAGATACAACGTTTGCACATACTTTTATTAGTAAGATTGCTATATCATCAATGCCCATCGAGTTCTTATTAAGAAAAGACTGTATAGTATAAAAGACTTCTTGTTATGTGATGGAATCAAAGTACATCAAATTATTCAGTGTTTCTCATTGTACCTGGGGTGACAGGATTTTTCTCAAAATGTGAATGGAGTTTGTCTTCAATTATTGTTGATAAGTACTGTCCAAAGAAGTTTGCAATCTCCTTTGTACAAGTAATAGAAGTTCCATCTTTCTGAATCTGGTAGTTAATACCTTTCAATTTTTTCTCAGACATATTATATACTATGTTCCACGCCGTTTTCGCTTTATTATTAGAATTTTTGATCAGTTTGGTGTAGTACTTAACTTTTTCTTTACGCACTTCCACGGTGATTTTCTTTTTAAGAGTACGATAATGCGTAGCAATGATAGGGTTATTAGAGAATTTTTTAATTGCATTGAGATCTTTTAAATCCTGCAGCTTATTGATCATATAGTTTGGGAAGCGGATCCTTTCAGAATTGACAACAGATTTACATTTAAATTTGTTTTTTGAAGACAATCTCAAAGCAGTACAAAAATTGATCTAGAAAAATTACTGAAATTTTTGTCGGTATCCAATGTGGGATCTAACGTAAGAGTATATTTACCGAAGAGAAACGTAAATTCATTAATAAAGGTAGGGGATATTCTTTTACAAACCATTACAATATCATTATTATTAGAAATGTTGTTATGTATGTTAAGACTGAATGTACAATCCACAATTTGTGCATGATGATCCGAGAGACCAGAATCAAAGTTTGTCACTGATACAAGCTCCAGCGTATTGGAAATGATGAAGTCAAGAGTTGAACTACTTGTATATCGGCATGTTGAGAATATTCTTGTTGGTTCAGTTATAAGAGATTACATCTGAAAGGAGCTGAAAAGATCTAATAACATCTTGCATTTCATTGATGATGCATTAGGATTGAGATTTAGATTGCCACAAAGTAATATAAACTTAAACTGATTGATACATTTTGATAGAGTCAGTGATAGTTTCGAAAAGAAAATGTCACGATCACCATTGCTTGGTCGATATACACAGATTAGGCAAATTGATTTATTGAAGATGATGGAGGATAGTTCCATATGCAACTCCACAGATAGACTACACACTGCTAAGTAAGGTAAATCATCTATATGGTTTATAGCCATGATTAAAAACCCTCTCCATATGGAAGATTTACAACAAAAAGTGCTGATAACCTGAAATGTATAAAGAGTTACTATTGGTCTCTATAAACTAGTGTTCAGTGAGACATAGAAAGGATGGAGAAGTTTTGCATAACAACGGTTCAATTAAATTAATTTTCATGCTTAAGCTTTGGATATTGATGTGTAAAATTCTGCATTTGTTAAGATGGTTATTTAGGTAATCAGGAATAAATTCACCAATGTTATCATTTAGATTAGACGTTAATGTATTGCCTTGAGGTAAGGCCATGCTTGAAAATTTTGACTACTGCCATGATTCACTAACTTGTGTATGGTGACAGGAGCTTAACATTAGTGTTTATTTCAATGTTAGTATTGCAGATCTTAGTAGATGATGATTCAGATGATTTCTGCCAGTAAAGTTTGTCCATAATTGTGTTAGCCGTTGTTTCACATAGTTTACGTTTATCTGTAGCATTAAGTTGATATTCAAAACGATTCTAGCATTTGTCATTCAAGAACGCATTAGAGTCTATATATCCAGATTTTTTCCAGACCAAGTTATAAATCTTCTGATTCATGGTGTAGATAACTTGATTAAGATGGTAGTTGTTGTGATGGTAAGATATGGTCATGAAAATACTATTAGTATGTTTGAGTTTAATTAAGGAATCTCTTAAGATGGTAGAAGTAAGCGATTTCCTTAAGATTGCATTATTGATTCCTCCAAATATAAGTACAACGTCTTTTTTAGTGTAATCTTTCGTTAAATTTTTAATGTCATTTACAATTGCATCAAAGCAAGGTTTAAATATGCATTGAACTTTAATCAAAACATTTAAATTTGCATTATGTGTTAGAAGCTTAACAATATTCCTGCAGTGATCATCTTCAATTATTAGAACTTTAGAATTAGTGTGGTGTTTGTAACTATTTTTAACCACATTTGCACATTGTAGATTAGATAATTTATCACAGATCTGGCTAATCAATTGTGTGTGTTAACATTTACCTGACCAGCTACAGTGATATGAGTTCCACTAACTATGGCTCTATCTGCAGCATTACAATTGGTGATGTTTAACCCTAGGAATTGTTAAATTGCAACAAGTAGCTTTGTTGTTGAAGTCATTAAGTGTAGCTGCATTCTTAATTAGTAGTGGATGACCAAACATAATTTCAAACCACTGATATGAGAAAGTCTCCTCAAGTATTTTAATTGAGTCCAAGCTGTTCATCAGGTAATTTGTTTGAGTGAATTTGCTATATTTGTCTTGAATTTGATGTTTGCTAATGTATTCCTCTAAGGATTTAATTTATGTGTTAGCTTCTATGATTAGCTTGTTAAGAATAGCTTCATTTGCCACAGCTTCATTCAAGAGAGTGCTACATTCATTTTCTAATTTATCAATATGTTTATCCTTAGGTTTGTTGTCATTTAGTAGATATTCCTTCTGGTTTTCTAGATAAGCAATAGCTTCATTGTCCAGGTCAAAATTAGAAACCCCTTTTTTGTCATCTGTACTACATTCTTTACAGATGATAACCTTATTATTGTTTACAAAAGTAAGTTTTTCTTTTCCTCATTAGGTCAGCTTATGTGAAAACTTTGATAGCACTTAACATAAATAATTATTTAATTTCTTCATGCAACACTTGAAACTGAAACAGCTCACAGCACAACTGCCTGCATTGTCAACCATCTTGAAACTACTGATACTTTCGGTAGGAAGAAAATCATTTAGGTGGGATTGCAATCGACTATCATCGCACTATAAGGGACAAGACCCTTCATTATCTCCTGATATCTTTTGGTAGGAAAGAAATCATTTAAATGATTTTGCAATCGGCCACCATCGCACTACAAGAGAAAGACTCTTGTTCTTTATTATTTCCTTGTACCTATCAGTAGGAAAGATATCATTTAGATGGTTTTGCAATTCACCACCAGGGCCTTACAAGAAAGAACACTCCTATTCTTTGTGACTTCTTGATACCTTTTGGTAGGAAGAAATCATTTAGTTGATTTTGCAATCGGCCTTCATCACACTACAAGAGAGAAATCTTCTACTCTTTATGACCTACTGTTACATTTGTGCATGAAAAGAAAAATCTTTTAGATGGTTCTGCACCCCACCATTATCACCCTACAAGAAAGGTGACTCCTATTATTTATGATCTCCTGATACCTTATGGTAGAAAGAAAATTGTTTAGGTGGGTTTGCAATTGGCCACCATCATAAGAGAGAATTCTTTTTCCTTACGATCTCCTGATACCTTCTGCATGAAAAGACATCTTTTGAACAGTTTTGCAATTCACCATCACCACCCTACAACAAAGAAGACTTCTATTCTTCAGGATCTCCTGATACCTATGGTAAGAAGGAAATCATTTAGGCGTGGTTGCAATCGAACACCATCGCACAAACGTATCATATTACACAAAGATCTACATGATGTTGATTTCCAAAATCAGGTAACATTTTGTCAGTGGGCACCTTAACAAATACAACAAAAGCCCAATTTTTTTCATTAGGTATCGTTTTCTGACGAGTTGTCTCTTATAAACCATGAAATGGTTAATTGACACAACGTGGGTTACTGAAATATTGAAACTCTGCACTGGCATTGCCGTGCTGAATATCATCGTCCTGGTATTGTCAATGTATGATGCGGAATAACTGAAAACAAACTTATTGGCCCTCTATATTATTGCAAGCAACTTGAATGGTCAAATGTATCAAGACATTTTAAAAAATGAACTGGCAACACTACTTGCAGATAAGCCTAAAATGCAACAGGACATGTAGTTTCGACATGATTGTTGTCCATCACACTATTTGGTGGTAACACGTGAAGTACTTGTTGGCAATTTTAATGATCGCTGGTACACTAAATTGGCCAGCTAGATCACCAGAACTTACTTTGTTCAATTTCTTTTTGTAGGAATATCTTAAAGACAAACATAACAAACAAGTACCAACGACAAGTTAGAATATGATTAAACGAATTAGAAATGCTTGTATCTAAGTTTAAGTTGATGCACTTCTCAGTTGTGTATGAACATTTGAAATGCAGATTAATAAGTGCACTGAAGTCGAATGCCACCAGTTTAAACACTTCATCATCATTAGGTGTTTAGTTCTAGAACTGGTTGAATGCGTACCTCCATTGTTTTCTATTCTGAGCTAACCTACACAATTTCTTAAAATTCCTGCAGACTACATCTTTCACTATCTGTGTTCAATAGTTTAATCTTGGCCTACCTCTACCTCTCTTTTTCTTCTTCTCTGCTTCTAACGTATGCAGTGCTACTTCCTCATGCCGTAGTATGTATCCTATCATCCTATCTCACCTATTTTTTACCGTTTTCCACATATTTCTTTCTTCCCCTACCATTTCTAGTACCTCTTTGTTCTTAACTTTGGCTGTTCATGATATATTCATCATGTGCCTGTAGCACCACATTTCAAAGGCTTTTATCTTTTTCCTGTTGTCCACGTTTCACAACCATACAGTGATGTGCTCAAAATATATGTAATTTTTTTCCATATTTCTATGCTTGTTGTCTTTGAACATAGTAGCTGCTTTTTTTTGTTAAATACAGTATGATTTGTGTTAATCTTTTTTTAAATTTAATATCATATCTTTTGCACTTTTTTCTTCTATTGTTCTCCAAAAATATGTTTTATTTCACCGTTATTCAGTAGTACATGAAGGGAGTTAAGAAACTTGATGGCTACTAAAATTCCCCACCACTTAGACACTTATCGAATCAATAGTTTTCCAATTACTCCTTTAGCAAATCAACATTTGTTGAAAATATTGCAAAACCATCGTCTGTAGTAGTTTACAGTAATCATCAAATTTAAATACAATTACTTTTTTATCGTTAGATTTTTCATACTAGAACTAGTTGGACGCATGCCTTCAACGATTTCTATTCTGTTAACCTATGCATTTCCCCGAAATTCCTACATCCTACATCGTTTACTATCTGTGTGCAATAGTCTAATCTAGCTCTACCTCTATCTCTTTTTTCCTTTCAATGCTTCTAATATATATGAACACCCACTGTAATCAAAAATGTGTTGTTTTAAGACTGCTTTAGAGTAGAATTTCATCCATTACGGCGCCATCTATCATAAATTTAAACATTTTTTCAGACAAATCATACGTCTTAAATTGCAGCATCCAAATTTGCAATAAGAAATAGGGGTTCCTATTTAAGATTTCAAAATTATTCTCCACTCTATCTACAAGGATGTGAAAATAGGGAGTAATTTTAACACTACTGTACTGCTTCCGTGGATTGATTAAATTTTGAGTACAGATAATTTTTTCGTAGAGTGCTTATTATTCAAGATATTTGAAAGTTTCAGGTTAATAAAATCACCCGGTATCTACAAAGTGTCACCATGAAGATCAATTATCCTGTAGCAGTTGCAAAATTGGTTTAATTAGAAAAATAGCCTTTGTCACATACCTAGTAATATTAATATACGGTTACACAATTTCTCACATGTTACCTATAGCTATTTAAGAAATGTTTGGCAACAATAGAATAACATTGCTAAATGTTCTCACTTCAAAAGAATCATTCTTATCTCCGACAGATGCAAATTACCAGCAAAAAACAAAGTCTTGTAAGCACTCTAGGTAGGAAGTCATGGTAATTTTATTTTAATAACGATAATAATACAGTACAAACTAACTCTGCACATAGCACCATCAAATTTTGGCTTGTACCTCCCACGTATTGTCTAAGCGATTCATGACATGGATGAAGTTGATAAGACTGATAGTCATAATGTAATTAGGTTTCCGTTATTACTTTTTTTGATAATACATATTAAAATATTCACAAATTGAAAAATAAATTACAGAATGATAGAAACAACGAAATAGGAAAATGGGTTGAAAAAGTGAGATTCAAAGTGAGGTGACAAAGTTCTTAAAAATGTACAATGAAAATCAAAAAATAGAAAATAAATACTGGCATTGAAAACAAACAAAACAAGGTGTTGAAAAAATGGTAAAAGTATATACCTAAACATAGAAAAATGATCAATAATTCAAATAATAAATATGTAAAGGGAAAGTACAAAGTGGAAAGATTTGTATGACAAAATTCGAGTACCAACCATCATGTAGGTATACAAAGAAATAGCATACAGGCAAAATCAGTATATTGACTCAGCTTATTAACAAATCCCAAGTTCCAAACCAGGTAACTTTCATTCGACTTAGATATGATAGGAAATCTAATAATGTTATCCTGCACTTTGTAATGCCAGTGTATCTTGTAATAAAACCTTATAAAAGTAGTTCCAGTATGGACAAAAGCATCTACAACATTAATAGGACCCATATTTGCAAAATTTTTGTTTCAAAAATAAACATATGTATTTATAATTTGAAAATGATCTTTTAACCACAACACAATTTTCAAATTCAAATATTTTGATGCCTTTCAGTTTTCAAATTAGAATTCTACCAAACTTTAAACTATTTAAAAATAAAACACACCAAGTAAAAACAATCTGTTTTTTTTTCACTTTAAGTTCCAAAAAAATTCAGAACAAAGATTTCACTTGATTTTTTGCTTTGTTTGCAAACAGACATTCTTTTCTAGTTTAACCCATTTTATAACTGAAACTTAAAAGATTCACAGCGGACACTGTATATTATATAAGCAGTAGATAGTTAAGATTTATAATTTAAAACTAAATTAAAATCATATTAATATAATTAAAAATAAAAATTATAGACAGAAAAGTAGTGGTGACAGATACAAAATAGGAATAAATACAAACCAAGGCCACTTTGACGATAAGGTGATTTTCATACTTGGTTTCAAGTCGGTAGTTCTCTGGCAGCATAACAAAAACAACACAGTTAAAGGACTACACTAAAGCATTTACATGCAAAGTAAGTTACAAATTCTACTAACAGGTAATAGTTGAAACCACAGTGCTGTTATAAAATGATATGCTTACTTTAGAACTTTTAATCAAAGACGCTAAGAGACCAATTGGCCGAATCATGAAAGATATACTTTTAGACAGGAAATAATAGGAATAAACAAACAACTGAAGAATGACCAAGGATAAAGCTCTACAAAAAAGATAAAATAATGTGAAGGTATTTTTTTATTTTGTCATTGACATTGATATTTAGCACAAGAATATTCCAACTTTGATAACATCTGTGGGGAGTGCATAAAAGTGTTAAAAATGTGTCAGTAATAAAAATCAAAATAGTATTCAAATTCTAAAATGTTCTGAGTATTAAAAGTGCATTAAATAAAATTACAAAGTTAAACTGGAACGTGTCTAGTAGAAAAATTACATAATAAATGGCAGTAAGTATTGTTATTACATACATGTGTGTACTTTTGAGTGTGTAGTCTGTAAGATTGTTTTTCATATTTTTTTTCAATTTCGCTTAAAGAAAAAAGAGATTATCATATCAACGAATACACATGCTAGAAGAGACATTTGCACATATAGTGTGTTACGTTCCTTCCATGTAATTAAAATTAGCACATAATTATATTCGAAATTTCATAATCTCATATTATTTCCATGGTTATTTGCATGTATTAGCGAATCTAGCAGCCTTTGGCATTTAAATCGCTTGACAGATTATCAATTATTTGCATTATACTAGAAGAACATTTCTTTGCAACACAAGATACATTGAATAAATCTTTCGTATAATTTTTAGTTAAAATTTGTTTTCCTTTGAGGAGCGAATCACTTTATTCCATGCACTTTTAAAATGATTTGATGAAAGTGGCAATGATTCTATTAATTTTGCGGCTTCGCCTAATAAACTCGATTTTAAACATAGATATTTAGCAATGGGGCTTAAATTAGAATTTTCAATAATGACTGAGATAGAAGTGGTTTTGAATTCCAAGAATTCATGATAATTTCCACTGAATTTCCAAAGGTTTAAAGTTGGAGCTTAGCTTAAAATCTAATTAAAAACACTACTGAAAGATGAATGCTCAGAAAAACTTTCTAACAGAGCTATTACTTTAGTACGATTATCAATAAATTCGTCACAAACTAGAAATCCTGATTAAAGGTACTTTTCACCTTCAAGTAGTTCTACCTCATCCTGTACAGTTTCAAAAAGTTTTAAAAGGGATTCTGCGTTTATTGTTTTCATTTCAAGTTCGCTTATTTCAATCCATTCCACATTTTTAATATCAAACTTTGTCTGAAACCAGTAAACTTTGATTTTGAAGATCTCTGCCATTTTCATTTTAAGATTTGTTCTTCCATTTTAGCTTTAATTTGAATGAATGTTTACTTCAAGCACTTTAAATATGTATAACAGAATTTAACTATGATACTCATATAAATCAATTTTAATTTCTATTGCAAACACGATACATAGTTTACTATTAAAAGATTTCGAAATTTATGATAAATTAGATAAATCGAGCTACAGGGTATTGCAAGTTCTTCTAGAGCTGATCACAAAATGAAGTGCTCTGGCAGTAGAATAGGTATTCAACTGTCAGGATGGGGTTCTAATACCTGCACTAAACAAATGAAATTATCGAGCCCAAAGGATTAATTCAGCTGCCTTTAAATAAAATTACCCAGCATCCCGAAAGTTGGAGTGTTTCCAGAGCGACCAGTTTTCCACACTCTGAAAAGAGCCATACAATCACTCGGCACAACACATTTGTAATAACAGCTTGTCCTTGCTTTGATGCTAATTTAGAGCTAGATGCTGGTTATGTTTGTTTATGTGGTTTGAAATGTAATAGAAATGCATAAGAAATAACAGTAACAGGTAAAAACGATAATCACTTACCGTGAATTCCGGTGAACTGCACTGAAATATAAGTAATTTGTATGGAAGGAAATGATAGGAATGATTAGTTATTTCACTAGTAATGTAATGTTCACTCAGACAGAAACTTACAATCGCCCGACAGGTTAACTGGGTTTATATGAACCGCTAGTAATACTGGCTGCATTACATACTACTTCTTAGTAGCTAAAACCATTAGCAGGCGGTTATCATCGTGAAACGATTGCACGCGAATTAATATGAACCTTAAAGATGCGAACAGCTTAGATAACTAATAAAAAATTATAATGCTAAAAAATAGCTTCAATGAAAATTGTATTTGAGAAACACTTAACTAATGTTCATTCAAAGATAATTTGTTGAATAAAATATACTAACACGCTGCGACTGAAACACTTTTTAAATAAGCTAAAATTAAATAATATATTATTTATGCCACTGAGTTTATTATTTTGAACAACATAACAATGTTTAAAACTTCCTTAAACTGTTGGAAGACAAAAAAAAAAGCTAGAAATAATTAGTTTGATGATGTGTTAAAGTAGTGCTTTCTGAGACCTTTCCAATTTAAAAAAATGCACTCAAATGCTTCTTTAGTTTAGATACACTTGCCAAAGAATTTTATTCAGAATATTTTCAAATTAGTGGTCTTCAATAAACTTTAAATTATAACTCTTTTTCATAATTATATTAAATTATTGCAAGAAACTCAAATGCCAACAATACCATTGGTGTAAAAGTTTTCATTATATTTAAAAATAAATTGAAGTATATTCAAATACGATTCCTTAAAAAGCATATGATTTCACAACAGCATTTATTAGCAAACCCATAGGGCAATCTACTCGCTACGCAAAGCGATACAAAAATATCAAAAACTACAAAAGCAATAATAGAAAATTAGAACATACCTTTATCATTAAGTAAGACAGCTATTTTAAAGTATGCTTCATCCATTAATGAAATAACTATTGCTAACATTACTTTTGGAACATAACCTAACCATGATGGTAATCCTCGTAATCGCAGTTGACCATCCCACCAATCCTAAAAAGCAAAAAGTACTATGAAGTATACTTCACGATATATATGTAAAGTAGATTCATGTAAATACAATTAATCCATTCCACGTTGTTTAAAACACAATAGGGTGCATTTTCGTTAAAACCACCCTCATTATATTGAAGAAAGTGGGAAAAAATACACAACTTCTCTTATAGTTATTTAAATTTTTACTTATATTTTCATTAGAAAAAAATTATTATACATGTTGACAATTTATAAATGACATATCAACAACTTGAAGATGGAGATTAGATACTTCATTTCTTTCAGGAAATAACAGTGAAATATAAACAACCGGATGTCAATTGGCAATCCTCCAATCAATAATATATAAATATACACGTTTATGTACTTATTCTATAATCATAATAAAAAAATTAATAAATCGAGTAGATTTAATTTTAATATGCATGCTAAATTCCCAATGATTCGTCTTGTAAGAATTCATGGATTGTATAATAAAGTGTTTTTATTAATAATTGTTTTAGCTGTTTCCTGAATATCTTAGATGTTACTTTTTTAAATTATGTGGTAAGTGATTATAGATTTTTGGCCATTGTACAGACAAGAGTTTATATATAAGAATGAACATGGAATTGAACGTGGAACTGCTGTATTATTTCTAGTAATATATATATATATATATATATATATATATATA
Organism: Platerodrilus igneus; assembly: GCA_036346225.1. Lineage (NCBI taxonomy): Eukaryota > Metazoa > Arthropoda > Insecta > Coleoptera > Lycidae > Platerodrilus > Platerodrilus igneus. The sequence continues at coordinate 167,629 of JARFIW010001125.1, forward strand.
TATATATATATATATATATATATTGCTGTGGAAGCCGGGAACCTTCTACTTCTATAATATCAAGTCCCACCTGAGCCTACATAAAATTTTCAAAAAATAAAATTCCTTACCCTAGTTTTAGGACACCTTCAAATTCCTCTACTTCCCTGGCTAGCTCAGCAATCGGCCTCTTCTTGAATACCTAATTTTTCTTAGATATCTCTTTCACACTCACACACCATCAAATAAAATTACCAAATTAATACGACAACCATACAACTTTTTATTTACACATATTAACAGATAAAATATATTTACACCTGTGTCCAAACAATTTAGTACAATAATTACCAGCTCAAATTATGGAATGTTTTAAAGTCTTTGATTCTAAAATGATTTTAAACAAATTCGATTATATATGAGTAGATGGGCCCCAACATGTAACCCTAATTTGACTTCACACTGGTGTATTGTGAGCTCATGATAACCCAGTTTTGTTTGTATATGTTTAAACCTTGCATTAATGAAAACAAAATTTACAGACCCATTTACCCTTTACAACACAATTTATAGCCCGAATAAATTTTTATGTATTCTAAATAAACCCTTTTTCAACACAAAAAATTATTAAATTGTCCTGTACATATATCTTTTTAAACAAGTTTATAAAACAATAAATATACCACCAAAAAGTCGACCACACAAACACAAAATATCCACAAATGTTTATATAGAAACAGAAATTTCAAAGTAATTACCTGGAGACACCTTCACTCTTCATTACACCAGGCGATGGCTACCAGGAACCCCTCAGCATTGTTTCCATCTACTGCTCTGTTTTCAGGAACTACATATCTCTGCTATCTGATATCCCCGCTACCACGCAAGATATTCGCTTCGTCTCACAGTACCATTGCATACTATATATTGCACGCATACAAAATTGGTTTCCAGGTCTGCTTACCCCATATAGCCTGCATCTATTTAATAATTTTATCGTAGTAGCCGGACCTTTTATTTAAATACGCACTAACCGTGCATCATGTTAATAACTTGAGGTCTGCTACTAGTTTTATATTTTCCAATGCGATGTTAAATATAACTTTACACCCACAAATTCTAACCAAAAGCTTTATTATAATCTTGCTCTGAACCCGTATTCAGAACTCAATCAAAGTAAAAAAGAACAGAGAGCTTTAATATTTTCGTTCCGGTATTTATATTATCATTCTACCCCCTATCGGACCTGTTTCATTAAAAAAGCTTATTTTCTAAAGCGGCTTCTCAAAATTTTGAACATAACCGTCTCTAAATTCTGCAAATTTTCTCCCGTTCTACGTGCTATTTACAGAGAATTCGATTTCTACCTTACCGTGCGCGTTCCTTTCGACAACTGTTGGCTCTCAACCAATGACAAAATTTTCTGTCGTCAGCATGCTCCGCCTAACCGCTATTCATCTATGTTCTATTCATGTTTGTTGTCTCCTTTCAAACCCCACTTGCGTTACAGAAAATCAATATTGTCGACGTCCTGCATCAACTCCATGTGTATACCTTATGTGACTTTCAATTCAACGCTTGCTCTATATTTGTCCCTATCTGTTGTATATTATCGATTGTTCATTCCACTCACTCCTTAAGATGTTTGCTACTATAGCTGCTTATACAAATTGACGGTTAAAAACAAATTCTATGGAATTCTATATTAACGTTCGTTCAAATTCTCTGAACGTAACATTTAACAAACAGGCGTTTCTTGTAATTATCGACTGTTTGAAAATAACAATTCCTAGATTGTTGCTTCGTAGTATCTGTGTAAATGCAAGTTGGCTTTTAAAACGAATATATTTACGTTAGAAATTATTGCTTTTCTAATGCAAGCACGCTCCCCTATTGCTTCTGTGTGATTGATTAACAGAAATTATGATTAATTATGCGTATCCTTGAATATCTATATGCCTTAAAGCTTTCTTCCCTTATGTAATTCAACCTTCCAATTATTTAAATATAAAAATACCTTAATACTCGTCCGTTTTTACTATATGAATTAAATTAATTTGGCGCGTAAATAATTTGCTCTTTTCTATATACATAGTTGCTAAAATTTATTTACTCCTTTAATATATATATATATATATATATATATATATATAAATTGGTTAATATTGACTGTGCTATATATTTTAGATTAATGCGATATTGGGGTATCAGTCCGGTCTTTTGTTGAAATAAAACTTCTTCTATACTAATTCGAGTTTTTGAAAATTATTATTTTCTTCTTCAGGAAAACTATAAGTACATACTCAGAGTAATTAACAATTGTAGGTTACTTACGAATAATGAAGTTTTTATAAATTAGGATTAAAATCTAGTATCTAAAATTAATTTAAATTTGTATAAATTGAATTTGACATGTTTTGATTGAAGACAACTGTAAGTGTATCTTAGGTTATAATAAAATTAAATTTCGTGTTTCTTGTATAGTGAATTGTAAAGTATGCTGTTTCAATTGATGTCAGGTGTTGGTGTGTCTTTTGTATTTATTACATTTTTTAATAACGGTCAGAAGATGAGTAAATGTTGTTGGATTTTGTGTATCTGTTTTTTATTTAAAGGCGTTTTTTTGTAAAAAAAAAAGAAGCGATCATTTCTAAAAATAATCGTTTTTTGTAGTTTATTTCATTGAAGATTATACTGGTATCATTATAATTAATTTTATGACCTGTTTCGATAGCATGGGAGGAAAGTGCACATGTTTTATTGTTTTGTCTGCAGTTGCTTTTATGTGACGCTATTCTGGTTGAGAGCCATGTGGAAGTGTGCCCTATGTATTTTCCATCACAGTCTTGGCAAGGTATACAATACACAATTCCCGATTTTCGTTGTTTTGTAGTAACATCTTTTAAGTTTGTGTATAATGTTCTGTTTAAAGTTAATGTAGGTTTTATTGAAAATTTGATATTGTTTAAGTTTTTGAAGAGTTGTTTTGATTTACCTGTAAGTATATCTATGTGGGATAGTGAGATATAGGTTGAGGGATCATCATTGTTGTTTACGGTGTTATTAATTATATTGTTGTTGTTTATTTTGGAGGTGTTGAAAAGAAGTTTATTAATTAGGGTTTTAGGGTACGAATTTTTTAACAATAGATCTTTTAGTTCAATAAATTTTTAAGGTATGATGTGATACAGATTCTATTTTTCTCTTTAGACCTAGAATGATATTAATCTTTATGTGTATGGGGTGGAAAGAATAGTAATTTAAGTATCTTCCTGGATATATTGATTTTCGGTACCAGTCGGTTATTAAAGTGTTATTTTTACGTATTATCAACATGTCTAAAAAAGGAGCCATATAGTTTGTCTCTTTTTCTATCGTGAATTAAAAGAATGGATCATAACTGTTAAATATTTGTAACGTATAATCTTCACTTTCTGATGGGACGCAGCAAATTAAAGCATTTACAAACTTTTTTAGGAAATGAAAATTAAAATTGCATTTGGTAATGCAGTTATCTATTAAGTCATCCATAATAAACTGTGCTATTATCGGTGATATGCTGGCTCTCATAGGGGTGCTTAGTATTTGTTTGTAGAAATTGTTATTGGTTGAAAAGTAAAAAGTGTCAAATAGGAAGTCAATTAATTTTAAGAAGTTGGTTTTGTTGATTTTGCAATTATTTTGGATACTGTCCCAATGAAGGTCAATATTTTTTTTTTGACTAAGTCTATTGAGATATTACTAAATAAAGATATGACATCTAAACTAATGATAACGTAGTTTTGAGGTATTTTGAATTCATTAATAAAAGTGACAAAAGTGAACAATTGCTCCATAGTTTTTTTTTTATTAAAAATAAGTTCTTGAAAATATTAGCAATCTCAGAAAGTGTTTGAACAAGCAAAGAAAAGAAGCGGTGTATCAAAGGTTAACTCAACATAATTGTTATTGAAGAGGATTCGTTGACGTTGTATTGATATAAAGGCAAGGTAACCGGAAGACTAAATTGTTTAACTGAAGTAACAGCAAAAAGGAGCAGTTTCGAGCACTCGTTATTTCAATCCCAGCGGAGCAGAGAGCACCCAAGAATTTCGGCAAGCCGTGTTCAAGTATGTTATAACTAAATCTATTTCCTGTTAAATATCATAGTAGTCCTGAACCTAAAACCATTCTTTTAAAATCAGGCTGTTGTTTCTTACTATTCAGGGTTATCACGCTTGATTTGAAAGAAGTTTGAATTTTGAGATGGATAGAGACCTAGTGAAGCTAGCTACATTTTAAAATTATTTTCGTAATATACGAAACACAAAATGTATCAAAGTTGTATATTTTTAAATGTAACATCCTGTATATTATTTTATTTTCAGTTTCAACCATCACAATAAAAGCAAATTTCATTAGGTTTCCAAAGCATAAACCTTACGGTTTTTGAAATATTTTGTATTTTGTGAAAATGTAGCAACAATTTTAACAATTACATTGTCAACATAATTTTTTGTTTTTTTAACCAAATTTGACTTGGGGATTTAGAATTGATCAAATTTTGTCTAGCACTTGTGAAACATTGATTAATGTATACAAGGTGTACAGAAATCATTAGTAAATAATCACAAGCTTTGAACAGTAACAACTGGTTTAATTTAAATAGAACACCATGTGTTTATGCCAACGACATATGTAAAATTTAATTCTCTATCAAATACTATTATACTTTCCTATACCTAACTGTTCATGATTCCATGACCCTCTTAGAACACATACCACCCTTCCCACCAAGTTAGTTAACAATCATTCTTGTTGGTACAGTCGTAAGTTTTTGGTACTTCACAGAGTTTCGCTGTGGATCACCAGCTGGATTTCAGGGCCAAAACGATATGTAACAAGTTCATGCTAATTTGCCTGAAGTTGGCATAATAAATGTTTACATTGTAAGTAGTTTGGCCACAAACAGACCTTACTCTACCACTAACACTGCTTTTTATTTTTATGCTCAAGTTAAAAGCTGCCATTATAAATTATTAAATAAAATATTCTATAGGTAAAAATATCTTTATAAAACACTACTACTACGAAACTATTTGCGAATGTATACAATACATACCTGTATTTGAAGAGATACTATCATAACAATAAAAACTACAGACAGGCACACTATTATAACTGGAACGGTTACAAAATATCGAAATATGTATCTTTGCCATGCAGGTTGCCATGGTTCTAAGTGACCAGTCACCGGACTAGGCTGTATGGGACCCTAAAAGTAATATGTGAAATAATTATAATACATAAATGCAAAATATTAAAACAATTAAAAATGATTTATAATTTATTGAAAAGAAAACATATTACTATTAATACAGGTATGATAAAATCGTTTATTTCAGCTACATGCATGCGTATGTGATTAGTAAAATAAACAATTGGCCTTTATTATTTATTCAAGTTGACCAAGTCAATTTTACATGCTTAATGCCAATTGCTTATTTTAATAAGGTATGGTAAAGATTATCGATTCTAAGGAGCATAACAAGTGATACACTAACAAACTGGTAAATCAATAAATTGAAGTGTAAGAGGCGTACATTAAAAATAAGATGTGAATATTCTCATGTTCATGTCTGAATTTATATATTGAACTTCGGTACACAATTAGTAACTATTCATTTATAATTTTACTGACTTGAGATACAGTTTATCGATGAATCCATTGTTTTATTTTTTTAAATAGAGCTTTGCACCAATTTGTTATTACTATCACATCTATTAAAATTAATAATGAACAAGTACCTATAGTAAAAGCGATATCTAGGATAAACAAAGAATCCTTTCAAACCTATTGTTGTTGCTCTATATTGGTTTAAGATGTTACGTGCCAAAATTTGGCACTAGACATTTTTTAGTTTAGTTTTGATGTGCGGGAATTTCGTGCCTTAAATTTGAAAGACTTGGCGCGTGTATTTCCGTCACTACAGAGTGCGTTTGCGCCAGATCGCGCCGACGCGTGTGGGAGAAGAAAAAGTGGGGAAGTTTCCGGAAGACGCTGAGAAAACGGGAAACTTTGCTGCTGAACATCGACAAGAGTGGTTGGGTATCGTATCGTACCGTATCTTTATCTTTATTTATGTAGATCCCTTTTTCTTGCCTTTTGATTATCGTTCCTCAACCCGTTCCTTATCGTTACCCCTACATATAGGTAGAAGATACTAATTTGAATACAACCTGGCAGCAGTCCACGACCCTAGAATGAACGAGTCCAGGAAGCCCCGCCGTCGCTAGCCGGAGCAATCCTGATGGAAGTCGCAGCCGCCATCTTTAAATTATCCTGAAGGAAGCCACGAGCAACCCTGAAGGAAGTGATCCCGTAGGAAGCTGTACCTATTCATGTGAGTACCCCGTTTTTTATAAACTGTTTTATGAATTTGACATATTTCGTCGATACGTGTAATAATTTGCATATTGTGTGACGTCATTGACAGATGGGTGCGCTAATTTCCATATTATAGATTAGCGTTACCAACTGCCGTTGTGTCGCGTACACCGCGTTGACGGAAATGTAAGAATGACACGCGTAAATGTAAGAAAGAAAATATGATTTAACTCTCTTTTAAAATTAAAAAGCTAAACGATTAACATTGGAACAACTTCGCACATTACACTTAATATTTTATCTTTTTAAACTTATAACGATATTTCACGTATTCTAACTTTTATTACACTTTTTTCTCTTTAATATTACTTTTGCAGTAGATCTGGCCACTGTATGCAAGCGCTGGCATCATTGTTCTTCAATTAGCTCTGTTCTTTTTGAGAACATTATTCTTAAGGTCAAGTCAAATATCTAATTCATTCTATTGAAATTTATTGGTTTTGTTATGGAAATAATAAAAATATCTATTGACCATGAGGTTATCAACCTAAATTTCGTTCCTTATTATGCATCTGGTTATAACGGATTATCTTTATGAACCGTTGAAGACGAAGGTTGACATGTTCACTAGTTTTACGTATTATCACGGATATTTGGGGGCAATTGTAAATCAATTTTTAAAGTCCTACCTTTTTGTGATTGATAGTTTGGAAGGCTTCAATTTCCTTTTTGTGGATTTATACTTGTCAGGTTCAACGATTTATTACGTATGTGATTTGGTTTTTTTTATAAAATACCTTTTGCTTTCAAGAATTTATCTTGTAGGTGCAGATGTTTCTCTGCTGCGACCTCGTTTCAATTTTTATTCAACTTTAATTATTTGTCTGGAATCCTTCTTTGGTGGTAAATAAAATATTATAATAATGCTTTTGACAAGCTTATAATTTTAGGGATTTAATTATGGTTCGATTTAAGAATCCCGTTGTGGATTATTTTTTGAATTAAATTGGAGTTATTAAATTCATTGGTGGATTAATTTGAGGTTTTGAATAAGTTGTTGATAATTTTACTGAAACTACAAATCTGTTGGTGCAGTACCGAATTAAAAAGATGCGATTTGGAATTAAATCCTTCTGGAGGAATCCAAGCCATTCCTAGGACAACGGTGCAATCTGCCAACAGATAGTATGAGTTCTATATTTTGATTACTTTTTATTGCACTAATTCATAGTCCTAGTGTGACCCGTTAAATGTTATATTTTATGTGTTAATAATTTTTGCATGCAAGATTTATTTGTACTAGTTCAAATTAAACTTAATTCAGCCCATAATTCACTTACAGTAGTTTCTATTTTACGTAATAACTTTTGTGATTTAAAATTGTAAAATTTCACACAAGAAGTGTCCCCTTTACTATTTACGCTGTAACGTATTTTTTTACTCAGTTACGCTTTCCTTATTAATCTAATATAATGTTTCAATAAAATAAAATTATAATTTATAAATATATGATCACTTAAAATAATTCATAAAATATATAATGGATTATGCGCTCCTTCGCTTTGGAGGTCTAAGTTTCTATAATACGAATCGTCTGTCTGTCATTTCGTGTCACTTTTCTATCAGCGCTTGAACAGGTAAGCTGCTCTCCGCAGCGTAGAAAGGTCAATATGATCAGGCACGTGGCCTGCAATAGAGTTCGTAAGAAGTTTAATTAGTTCAACCTTCGTGTCTGAATGTGGTTCCTCACAGCTTTTGGGTAATGGTTTTATTTTGTAGTCCACCTTCAGCAAGTTAGTTGATTCCTGCAGACCGAAGAAGATAGAAGCCCCTCCATCATTAAAACAGTTGGTACAATTAATTAGATAAATTTTATTAATGCTTTCTTCATAGTGCAATACCATTAATATCATAAATACCATGAATACCATAAATGCCACTGAAATGAAAATTTAGTTTGAGATTTAGAATACAAGAAAATAATAGGACATACTTAATGGAGATTTGGTTTGTCGTAATGGTATATTTCCTGTTGCGTGCATCGTAGATGTATATGGAATAATCCACATCTGGTGTTATTTGGTTCTAGTCTTAAAGTTCAAATTTTTTTGATTGAACTGTACTTCAGCACGTGAGTGACATTTAATCTTTAATTCCAGTTATATTTATTTAAATATTTTACGAATGATCGAAAGTTGAAATTTTTACTTTGATTTAGTTATCTTAAAATACATTTTGAAAAAGAAAGATCCCGTACTAATGTTGTAACTTTACAAAATTTTAAAGATGGCTATGTAGTTTACCTATAGTATTTGTTTCACAAGCAGACAGTAGTGACTACACTAAAAAAGTTGTTATTGACATATGATGTCAAAAATATCTAGCTATTCATCATAATTACCACATGTTATTTTGCGTTACTTTAAAAATATCTTTCGTTATTTTGAGGTCATGTAATTTAATTTTTAAAGAACATGACGAATTTTTTTATAAGATATAAAGTAAAGCTAACTCTTTATTTGAATGATACATTTTTATAAGACGTTAAATAATCTAATTTCTTACTTGTAAAGTCGATCGTAGTACTACAGATGACTATAATTAAAATTTGAAATATGAATTATTAAGAAAGTATATACCTTATAGTAAACTTATGTAGAAGTATTCAATTTAGAGGTTCTTGTGTTTTTTTTTGGAGACAAAACCATACTAGTTTCTTTTTATGTAAATTTTTGTTGAAAAACTTAATACTGAAACAAGCTAAGATATTTTAATAGAATAGAATTTATTTTTGATTAACTCTTTTATTATTAAAAATTCAAGTGAAATTTATAAGTCCTTAATAAGCAAAAGGTTAACTGTGTTTAAAGATAACAAATACCCTGCATGTATATATTTTTGGAACTCAAATTCAATTATATTATTTTTGGTGAATATTTTTAAAGACACAAACGGTGTCTATGTTGTGCATTTGTTTGTTCACAAGTTAAGTTGAGACATCTGTAACACATCTGGCAATTGATATTTTGGTAAGTGCTTTGCAAGGTTAATATATAGGTTTTGTGGCTATATAAGCGGTGTAGACTTCAGGTGTCCGCATTCCCCTAATACAAGTACATGTATCTTTGTATGTTGTTGTATTGAAAAATACGGTAGCGCTCTTTATCTATATTTTTGGTCAACTGACAACCCATGACCCAAGCTCATGATCTACCCAGAGCTAACACTCTACTAGCCGTTTATCTCTAGAGTTTTTCTTTTCCTAAAGCTGTTTTCCATCCAACTTTACCCTGGGCTTCCATCATTAATAAGAAATTCTCAACCTTGTGATATCAGGTAAGGTAGTCGTTTATGTTATATGGAGATCCAATTTGCTATCTGATATTCACGAGGGATTTTTAGTTTTCAACGCTAACCGCGTCACCATTACAAACATAATTTAGGCTATTAAAGGTTATATTGAAAACAATACTATGCATATTTCTATGGCCATAAACGTATGTCCATTAAATAACTAAATTTAACTAAAGTAATTGTTTATAAAGTGCACTCATGCGACGACAATAGTTGCATATTACTTATTTTCTTTTTCTCCCTGTTGCTTATGGTAAAAATATAAAAGTAAAATAGAGTTCTTTAAAGTAATAAAATTATGTTTTATTATTTGGTGATATTGGTTGTTGTTAATTTACACCTCTAAGTATTTTAATGAATATATGGTAATTGAGTTACGTTTTGTATTTATGTAGTTAAGTTAAGGAAAATCTAGTGTGTTATTTTTGTGCTTCAATCAGAATCTGTTGGAACTAAGTCTCTATGATACTTTATTTCCAGTTTTTGGCACCCTGGTACATTTTTGGTTTTTAATTTAGTTATGTTTTGTGATAAATTTTTAAAGTAATGACACATTTACTTTCTTATCTCTCAACCCGACCCCCTCTGAGACAGAGTGTTTCCCTGAGCAGCTCGGTTCATATTTTCATCAAGCAACCATTACTTTCTAAAAGCACTTGTAGCAAATTGATTGAAGTTGATTCGTGTCAATTTTGGCATGTGGCAAACTACTTCTTTTACAGTCTTCTAAAACATGCTCTGTGAACGTTATTGTTACGTGCCAAAAATTTGGCACTAGACATTTTTAGTTTAGTTTTGATGTGCGGGAGTATCGCGCCATAAATTTGAAAGACTTGTGGCGCGTGTATTTCCGTCACGTCAGAAGTGTGTTCGACGAATTTCGCGTCAACGCGTGTGGAGGAAAAAAGGTGGGAAGTTTCCAAAAGACGCTGGTACGTGGCTTTTTGCCTGGAACATCAAGAAGAGTGGTTTAGTTTTGGTATCGTATCGTATCTTTATCTTTGTTATGTTGATTTCCTTGCCTTATTTGATTATCGTTCCCTAATAACCCGTTCCTTATCGTTCCCGCTACATATAGGTAAAAGAAGATAAATTTGGAAGCAACCTGGCCGAACCGCAGTCCACGCATGAGAACCATCTTTAAATAATCCGGGAGCCCTGCAGTAGCTAGCCTGGAGCAATCCCGAAGGACGCTGGCGAACCATCTTTAAATAATCCGGAAGGGAGCCACGAGCAACCCTGAAGGAAGTGATTCTGTAGGAAGCGGTACCTATTCATGTGAGTACTCCATTTTTATAAACTACCTTTTATGAATTTTACATATTTTGTCATTATGTGTAATAATTTGCATATTGTGTGACGTCATTGACAGATGGGCGCGCTAATTTCCATATTATAGATTAGCGTTACCAACTGCCGTTGTGTCGCATATACCGCGTCGACGGTAATGTAAGAAACACGCGTTAAATGTAAGAAACAACCCACCATTCATGCACTATTTCCAAACATTCAACATCATTATTTCACAAATTTTTTCTACAATTTAGTTAAACTATTAAATAAAATTAACATTAATATTGACAATATGTCTGTTCGTTACTTATGTAGCTTAGTTCAGTTAGAATATGCTCCTTATGAATTATATATCCCGTATCTCTTATCTTAACATCGTCTGTTCCTTAAAGTTGTAGCTTCAACAGCCAACTTCACTGAGAAAAATTTGAAGAAAAACAAATATCCAGACCTCTCAAAACCGATTAAACATTTAGACGTCAGCATTAGGTTTTTCAAGAAACAAAGAATGCAGAATCTGCCCTAAACTACGACTTTTAGGGGAGTTCTTGTATTTAAATTTATGCATTGTTGCACCATCTGCTGCATCACGTTTAGTACTAAATGTTTGTTTCACTGAAAAACAAACCATTTTCAGTATATACAAAATCACACAGGATGTTTTTAACAGAACCGATACATTCTTTACAAAGTTCGGTAAAGTACTACTTGATAAGGCGGAACTTCAGGTCGTATGTACCTAAGGAGAGTTCAATACACCAAAGAGACTGTTAGCAGATAGTACTAAAAAATGTTACAAAAACTCGAACATACTGGTCTCCGTGAAATCTCCTAGGTTTCAAATAACAAGTTAAGTGGTCATAAAACAAGTTTTAAACTAGCATAATCTATTTCTCTATTCGAGATATAAGAATTAAACGACTATAAGTCTAATAAAATCAAATATAAGTAGTAAGTAAAGTTGAATAAAATCCATTTAGTCACAAAGAATCTTAATTCATTTCAAAAAATACCCATAGCTTGTGTACTGTACATTTGCAGAGATGTCCATTAGGAAGGCGTAGAGTGATGTTTCTCAGCAAGCATCAGTATAGCTGGATGCAGTTTCTTTACTCTACCCAAAGACCATTGTAGTGGGGAGAGATTATCATCACTTATAAGTACTAGAAACTTAATTTGTAACAATTCTCAAAGCATTTTATACTACTTGCATTTCAGACATGACTCAGTCATTCCAAACTTTCCAAAAGTATTATGTTAATTTTTGCATTCATTGATACAGTATAACAGCTTTTATTTTCTTTCATTAGTTGTACCTTTTATGCAACAAAATACAGCATTTATTTATTAAATGAGTAGGTAGAATTATTTGATCAACTTTCTGCTCTAAGAATATTGTCTTCGTCAAGGCGTGTGTTTAATTTTAGTAAAACAGAATCAGTTTTCAGGGATAGTCTTGTTTCAGCTGTTTTATAAGAGACTCAAGCATTCATTTTGACAAAGGTTTTTCAAAATATTGTAAGCATTTTGGGTTTAGTTCTATTTTTGTCGTGTTTCCATTTTTTTGTAAAATGGAACATCCAAGCTTGTTGCGGGTAAATGAACATGAAGTTAATTAATTTTAATTTGCTCTGACGGGGTGGGGACCATGTAACAATATAAGGGCATGTCGGCTAACTGCAGTGGTGCAGGAGTAGGTTCCTATGGAAGAATTGTAAAAGAAACAGAAAATTTTTAAATAAAAATCGTAAAACAAAAATAATAAATAAAAGGGCTGAAATACAAAAAAAAACTACGTTACATTAACACTTACCTTAAAGGGTTCTTTTTTCCTGTCACAGCAATTCCTTATAACATATAAATCTCCCTTCTTTCGGTATTCTAAACTTTATAACATTAAAGCATACCTTTCCAAAAATACCTTAAAAACTTATATTAAATTCTGTCATAATTACAGAAATTTCTCAAAATAAAATGCCTCTTGCAAATAAGATAGCATCCTTGGAGTAACTGGATATCTTTACCAAATGTCTATTTACCTAGTTTTAAATAAAATCAAATAAAATTCAACATAAACGTAGCTTCTATTAACAAAAAATAATCATACCCAAAGTACAAACATTCTTGAAAAAACTTAATTTTTTAACATCACTTCTGGCCAGGGCATTGTAAAAATAAATTCTAAAGAAAAACTAGTTTTGGAATGTTGTGCTTTAAATGTATAAGGATGATAGCATTGAGAGACCAAGTTAGGAACAAAGAGGTTATAGAGATAGTATGGGAATAAAGATATCTGTGGAAAACAAAAAAAAAATATATAAGAAAAATCGAAGGACAGAATACCTTCTAAGGCATTTTTGGGGAATAATGTGGGATATATTACAAGTAGAGAAAGGAAAAAAGAAGTAGAAGTAAACCCAGATCAGACTTTTACATGCAGATAGTGATAGATGCAGACGGTGCAAATTTCAGGGAAATGTGTAGGTTAGTTCGGAATAGGAAATTATGAGGGTATGCGTCTAAACAGTTCCAGGACTGAAGACCTAATGATGATGAACTATCATAAATTTTACCAATAAATTTGGTATTTAAAATCAATATACTCTTTCTGTTGCTAATTAGTACAACCAAACAATTACTTTCATTTTACTTAATTTCTTATGCCTGAAATGCATGCCACTAACATTTAAAAATTCGTAGAACATTGTTTTTAAAAAGTTACATAAAACCCATAATATTATTACTCACATTTTAATCCGAATTTCTAGCAACCGTCAGAATTTTTCCTTAGATATTTAACCACAACAACTCCCTGAATCAACATACCATCTATTCCCAATTACTGAAAAAGTGAATTTTATAGGTTCTTAACCTCTTTGTTTTCAAACTGACAGTCCAACATTATATCCATGTCCAACACATGCGTGAATCGTACCCCACATCTTGCCGGCATATTTCACTTTCATGTGCTTGTTAGGTTATTTCTCTGTGGGAAAAGTCAAGTCGTACATGTAGTTTTGTACTATTCACCTTAATTTTTAACTTGTCCTCGTACCACCTCAAGCCACAGTCATGTATGCCTTCACCTGATATAACTAGATCTTGATGTTTTCTAATTAATGATTTGTGACTAATTGATTATTCGTTCTCAATCAGATGTCCAACTTCGGCATTTTTCCCCACTCCACTTCTTATGTATAGTCCGAGGATTTTTGTCGGTTTCCCTATCTATTAAGTTTATTGAAATAAACCCAAGAAAGTAATTGTTGTGTCATGTGCTTTACTTAAGTTAATGTTTGTTTCCTTATGTCCAACAATATAAATGAATACATTGTAATTTATTGTATGAAATGATTAACTTATATTCGTAATCTAACGTGCACCTGCCTACTCAGCATCTGAGCTTATTCCTGGTATTGCAACTATGTATAATGTAATATTGTATTTAACTGAAAATTTCCAAAAGCTCATATTTGGAATACATACTAATAATTTCACTGTTATTTACTTAATTCTAAAGATTTCTTACAAAAAACGACAATCACAATATAAAAATTTATTGAAATAAATATTTTGTTTGCAGTTTTGTGGTTTATAGTTATTTACGTACCAAGCTCGGAAAGTGTTACTTTACAAGGCGAGCATGCAGTTTTCAGGGCGACTCCATAGGCAGAGCTCTAAAAGCATGGGAACCCTATAAAGACACTTTCCAAGTGTGGCGTATACAAAATTTCTTGTGCAGTCACAAATAATGTGACAATGATAGAACTACAACAATATTTAATATTTTAATAACTTACAAACTTTTAATAATTAATTCACAAGGACACTGACAGATAAAAACAATACTGTCATGGCCACTGACGTAACATGCCTACTTCGTGCTTAATGTAATTGTTCACATATGAGCCCGGTAATCATTTTTCCAAGCTCTTGTGCCACTTTTTCTATTTCTTATGTCACTTATCTCATTTCTTATGTCACTTTTCCAATCTAGATAGACAAAAACGTACTTTCCAAGCTAAAAAATTAACGAAAACACGCTTTTTCTATATTGGCCACACAAAAAAAATTATTTATGATCCTAAATTCTGTTTCAATACGTATTTAACTAAAATAAAATGATGTTGAGGTGTGGTTTTAAATTTATAATTTAAATAAAACTATCAATTTTACTGCAATATCTTGTTTACTGTACACTACTTTATATGAAATTAAAATATATAGGGTATATTAATAAGAACTTTGTTCGCTTGGGATCACTTTTCATTGACCATTTAATTTTATATCTAGCGGAACGCAACCGCATTACAAACTATTACACATTCTAGCATCAGTATTTGAGTAATTGATTCATTAGTTGAAAGTCAATTTCAGATTTAATATTAATTAGTAGGACAAGCCAATTATTGGAAAGTTCTTCCAAAAAATATGGACCGTGCCACCATAAAAAGCAATCAATTAGTTTTTCAGCAGTTAATCCGCATGAAACCAAATCTGCAAGATTTAATTTTGATGAAACATATAATCCAGCATTCGGCCTAGTTAATTCTTGAATTAGTGCTGTGTGGTTAGCAACAAAATTTGTTAGACGGAGAATTAACCAATGCAACACTATGTCTGAATCAGTCCACAGTCCTATACTAGAAATAGATACAGTCCAAGGTGATCATAATTTGTGCATTAACTGAGTTAGTAATACAGCAGTACATAGTTTCAGTAAAGGTATAGTAGTTCCATGAAGAGTTGCTGCCTTTGACTTAGAATACAAAAGATTACAATAGTAGTTACTTTCAGTATCAGTAACGCATAAATAAATACAAGCACCATAAGCAACATCATTGCTATCACTAAACCTGTTAGGATTCAAGGAAATGTATGCAGTCAAGGGAATGTATGCAATGTGTTATGCGTAAACTTTCTGGAGCATTCACTTGTGCTTTGAATGAATTCTATTTGGAATCGAGATCCAGAGGAATACTCTCATCTCAAGAAATTTTAGATTACCACAGCTTTTGCATAAGCAACTTTCCTATCGCTATAACTGGTGCAAGTACATCTAGTTGGTCAAAAACCCATAAAACCATAAAGTATTTATAGAAATATTAAATATGAAATCAACATCAAATCCCATGATATCTTCCAAGGAGGTTCAATCAAGACCTATAGTTTTAGCACTTGTTTTCGTCTTAAGTAATATTGTAACGAATGCCAGTGTCTTCATATACTAATATGTCATTTATTTCATGTCAGTGCAACTTAATAGAAATTTTCTAAAAAGAAAACCGATACTATCTAATACTCTAGTTAAGTCAGATTGAATAAGTTTAATTTCTAGTGTAGAGTTACCTTCCGTAATGAGATCATTTATGTATAACTCTAATCTCAACAAGGTGGATATTAAAAAATATTTTCCAAAGTTGGTGTAAACACTTTGTAGCTAAATAACTTGCACTAAACGTTCCATAAGTGATAGTATTTAACTTGTAAGTCGCAATTAGTAAGTTAGATTTGTGGTTCCACAGAATGCGCTGAAATTTATGCTCACATAGCTGTATCAGTGTTTGACAATACATTTTTTCTGTACCACTAGCAACAACAATATTGTATCGTCTAAAATGTAGGATTTAGAATAAATCTTCTCGGACAACAGACATGACAACTTGTGTCCCATTGATTGCAATATTGGAAGTTGTAAGTGCACTATCATCAAAAATTACACTTAATTTACTGGTCAAAAAAGTAGATTTTATAATGCCGTGATGTGCTAGATAGAAAGGAGGTGCTTTAAAAGTATTAATTTTAGTATTAATTCTGACAAGATATAAATTCCCAGATCAAATTGTATTAATAAGTTATTTCCCTATAATCTGCTGACTTCCCCATTCATCTTCGAGCTAATTGGTGGTGAAAAGTCAAGTGCCTTAATTTATATTTGTTTTAGCACAAACACCCCCAGGTCAACAAACACCTTCAGGTCAATGAAACACCATAAAGAAAAACTTTCAGACTAATAAGTTCCACAATTCGGAATCAGTGGGATCTATAGAATCTTATCCCTACAAGTGAACAGTAGAAGACAAGCTGAAACCGGATTATAACCATCACATGGGTAGCAGTCGACGACCAGTGATTAAGGGTGTATTACTTTTGCCAAATCCTTAACCGGATTTTTAAACAACTCCTTTCTCCGCACATGATCAAATTACTACCCGTGAAAATCCTCGCCCTTTTAGTTCATAAGATCCATTTGTAAAATGTTGTAAGCACACTTAATTTTACTTACTTTCTCATGACTACACATTTTTGTGAAATGAAACTCTTTTTTGAATTTTGTTATATTTGAAATTCTCACTTTTGATAAGCTTAGACGCGATTGTGCTTTACTAGTAACGAAATAAGAATTACATTAAGATTACTTAAAACTTCAGTTTCTTTATATTAAATTTGTACATAACTGCCAGATTTGACATTAACGAAAACGACTATTATGTAACATAATATTAATAATAATATTTATTAACGGTTATAAAAAGACCATTTACAAAAAACAACTGACAATAATCAGTACTGCTATTTACACCTGCAGAGAGTTGATCTAATTTAGTTCTAGACTTCTTATATTTTAGTAATAGACATGTATTAAATTTAACCGTTTGCGGGATTTATAATGGTTTTTGGAAAAAAGAACCCTTCGGAAAATTAAATCTCCGTAATCACTACCCCATTCGGCGAAAAATTCAGAATCATGTAACTGATTTTTACATTTCATAGGAGCACTAACCTTGAAGCATGGGTACTCACTATTTACTGTAAGACGAGAAACTGAAACCTCCTCATTTCCCAAGTTGGATTTTAAATAATTCATGATTGATTCTTCTGTCGTGCTTTTTGCAGTCCTTCCAATAAATAGCCATAGTTTTTTCTCAACCCCACATAACCTATCAGTTGTTGTTTGCTTAGAGTCAACAATTCTTAAAATTGTGCGTTTCATTTGAATTTTATGTTCAACCTGTCGATCAATTTTGTCAGGCTCGTTTTGCGGTTTAATTTTGTGTTTTAGTGATCTTTTGTTTTTGACTAAAATGAAGTCATCTTGTCTAATGTCCTGCTCAAGATTTATAATACTGTTCATACGTTGTAATTGTTTATTATCACAACTGTTTGTATTTACATTCTGAATCGTATGTTTCTCATCTGCTAATATAATTGACTTATTTAACTGGTTTTCTTGCACAATAGCTTGTTCTGGATATATATAGAACTAACCATGTCATTTAGATTCTGATTTTTATCATTATTAATGTTTTGGGTAACTTGTTGTGCAACTACTAATTCCATTAAATTATTAGACTTATCTACATCAATGGTATTGGCATTACAAGGTTGCTTCTTATCTCTAATGTGTTCTTCTGATATATGTTGATCATTATTGTAGTTATTAACTTATTTTTAACATCTAAAAGCTTGTTAATTACCTTTAATTCAGTAATTCTTTCATCTTTCTCTTTGATTAACAATTTATAAAGAATTTCTGTTTATTTCCAATTTATATCTTCATCATCAGACAGCACACTAATAGTTGATAAAACATCACTGTTGTCACATTTTATTAAATTATTACTCGAATCGACCACCTTTATATATTTTACTCTTTGATAGCATGCTAGGTGAAATACATTATCACATTCCACACATTTTACACATTTATTACCACTTGTGACTACTTTTTTAGAGCAATAATTACAGAGCTTGATTTTGACCAGTTTATTACTGTCGGCCATCTTGTTCAAGTTTTTTAAACTAAAAAGCCGGTGATATAACTTATTTGTTAAAAACTGCAGTTATTTGATTCAAATTATTTTTATAGAATAAATGTATTACTACTGTAATTTTTTCTATGTTATAAATATCTGATTTTGAAAATGTAGTATTCGTTTTTATGACTATGAATTTGTTACTTACAGTTTTTGGCCCTCAGAATATTTAGATTCACAGAAAATTCCGTGAAGTACTCTGCTAAAAATCCCGTTTCCGTAAAATACACAAAACCTCGACTGTACTAATAAAAATGTTGGTTGCTAACTAATTCAGTGCAATGGGTGGTGTAAGTGTTTGATGAAGGTTCCAGAATGCTTTCGGGTATGAAATGTGGTCTTGATCGAGAAATATCTTGTACGCCATCTAATCTCACAGGGTTGCTAGGAAAAACCTCTAGAAGAATAAAAAGGGGGCCCAAAAACAAAGATCAGGAGACTGATTTTGATGAAAATGTGATGCCTTGTACTACAGATATAAATGAATTAGCAAAAAATGCAAGTTTGACTTATTACAGAAAACACAGAATAAACTTTATATATCTACGTATGAATCGCTTATACAATGAAGAAAACAAAGGCTCTCGAAATCTAATTCACTGGCATATTTCATCAAATTATCTACAAAATATAATTCATCGACATATGCTGAGAAGTACAATTAATGTAACAAATTGTTCAAATACAAACGTTATTATTAACCTTAATAAATAAAATTATTCTTTCTTGGAATAGTTATAGAGAAATTCAATGTTTGGTTAAATATTACTCGTTTAATGTTCTATGAAAAATAAAGATGTGATAATTATAGCTAAACTAATTGGATAGTCATGTATAATAACTATTATTTAATCGGTTTGTTTAAGGCACGAGCTGTATGCCTCGTCAGTAATAGTCATCATCATAGGGTTCTTGAATAATATACTAGTCTTTATACTAATGTCAATAATCCAATTAAAGCAGAATATACTAATCTATATTTGAGGTATTTATAAGAACTGGTATCCTTCAAAACTAGTAAGTATGCAAAAATTTAACCATTTGAAAACATTCCTCAGTTTTATAAAATGTATCAAATGATACACCAAAGCAATCCGTGTGTAACATTATAGTTAGTGGATTGTTGGAACCATAATTAGTTGTATGATATGTAATATGTAAAGTGAAGAAGTTATGGATTTGAACTGATGTAACAAGTATGTCAATATATTTTAACAATTTTGGACAACAAACTGTTCCAGAGATAAGTTTGAAACAAAAACACATATTAATTATACTTTATTTATGAAAAAGTTGCAGAACATTTTGAAAGTAATGTTGATGTTGTTATTGCTAAAATTGATTCCACAGCAAATGAACTCGAACATACTCGTATTACAAGCTTCCCTACAATTAAACTATACAAGAAAGAAGACAACAAAGTTATTGATTACAATGGTCCTAGGACTTTTGAAGGGTTATGTAAGTTTGTAGAGTCAGGTGGTGTTGAGGATGGTGCAGCAGAAGAGCCAGTTGAAGAAGACTGAAGATGATGATACTGCACGGCGAGATGAATTGTAATTGTAGTACTGACATATTTTTGTTCGTTTTCTTCTAATGATTATGTAGTATTTTCTTTATATTGTAATTAAACATTATACTTTTTATCTTGTTATACTTTTTATACTTTATACAATGATAAATCTCTTTCCTAATATTTAACTTATAAGCTATAATTCTTAAAAATTGTTGTTTTATTTTAAAGTTTCTAGGAAATAGATTTATTAATTTAGGAGTTAGGTACTTTATTTTAAAATTTATAAAAATCCCCGTTTAATTAGTGCAATTTCGATGATGTGAAATACTGGGAGTAGTGACATTCACACAAATCTCAGCGATTGTTGCTTATAACTATGCAATGCACTTATTGAATTTCATCTATTAATATCTATCGATTTAATAACATTGAAGCATAAATTATGCATTTATGCAAGCAGTAATCAATTTAAAGTGATTTCTAACCCAACTTTTTTAAACTTCCCGCTGCATTTGTATATTTATAGAATAAAGGCTGAAGGTAATGTATTTTTGGCATATGAAAAACTGTGGAATTTATAGAGAGTGTATATTGCAGCCTATAATTATTCTATGGTTATACCTTAAACTAAAATTGATGAATTTATCTATGTTAAGTAGTATAAAAATTATTCATAAAACTGTTGTAGTACCTCGCATATACCCACCCAATTAATTAGAAATGTTAAAATAGAAAACTAGTAAAATTAGATAGCCTCATTTGTAGAATTAGTATTTAAAGTTATATTTATGATAAATTCATTCGGGTTTTCAGCCTATGCGCTATTTCCAATAGAGGAAATAGCATATTACAACATAAGATCAGCAAAATAGTTATTAATTTCAAAATAGACAGGCACAGCAAAATGACAATAAAGTCAGAATCCAAACAGAACCGATTAGGTAGCTGCTGGTCACCAACCAGAAATATGCTAAGTTAACAATTTAAAATAAGGACAGAGTCACTGCGAAAACGCAAAAGAAACAAAAATAGCAGCAGTTCCACTCCAGATTTCAATGGGTGAGGCCACTATGTGAAATGTAATGATTTGACCGATGGGTAAATTAGAAGTAGTGAAAGTTACAGTGACTGAGTTCATTAAGGGTAAGTTTTATGCCTGATGTAATTTATACCAGTACTAACCATGAGTAACAGAGAATGTGCCCACTGGATAACAGAATTTATAAGTTGCGTATCTAACGCCTAAATTTCTAAAAATGTAAATATTGTTACGTGCCGAAAATCGGCACTAAACATTCTTATAAGTTTTAATATGTAAGAATTTCGCGCCATAAATTTAAAAAGACTTGTGAGCGTATTTCCGTCGCTTCAGACAGTGCGTTTGCGCTAGATCGCACTGACGCGTGTGGACGAAGAAAAGAGTGGGGAATTTCCGGAGACGCATAAGAACTAGCCTGAAGAAGGTTGTCTTTTGTATCTTACCGTGTCTTTTTTCTGATATGTAAGTTTCCTGTGATCCCAATTATCGTGCCTCTACCTGCCTTCCCAACCTTATTTGTCTACATATAGGAAGAAGACAATCAAATTTGGATGCAACCTGGCTCAAGAAATCCCACACCCGAGAAAGAGTCGCCGCCGCCGACCATCATGGAGATTCTGAAGGAAGCCCTACATGTTCACGTGAGTACCCAGTGGGGGTTTTCTATATAATTTGTGTAATTATGTTGCAATAATTTGCATATTGTGTGACATCATCGACAATTTGCGCGTCAATTTTCACATTATGTAATATCGTTACCAAGTGTCATTAGTGGCACGCGTACCTCGTTTACGGGGGTATAAGAATATAATAAATAAATTTTATACTTAGTAGTCAAATATACCAAATGATATGATCCAAGTTTAAATTAAGTAATAACCTAGGAGTCCCCCAGTACGTATAAGCAAATGATAGCACCTCCCCCTTTCTAGCCAGAGAGATGGTTAGCCACGTCTCTCCTAGTTAAAACACACCAAAGATACAAAGTAAATGTATTATTATTATTGAACCAGCACGATCTCTACATGAAAACAAAAACACATACCCCGCGATCGCTACACTGTTTTCAATTCAGCTTTAAGTCCAAATATCTCAGTAGGGGTATATTACAGTAAAAAGATTGATGCAAACAACTGGCATTATTTCTAATCAAACTTTAACGTGGCTGAGAGATTGTTCACATTTGCTAGTATTTGTGCATTTTCATTTTATGATAATTTATAATATACCTACATGTGCATAAATTTTCTATTTTAGAAAAATTCTGTAATAAAAAATACATTTAATTGGATTATTTTCTTAAATTCAAAAAGTATTTAACACCCATTAAAATGTTGAATTCAATTTTTCAAATAGCAGCTATTAAACTAATTTACAGAAAGCAACTTATTCTATTATAATGTATTACCTGAAATAAGGACCTAGGTTCTGCAAGTAAATCGTCACGTTGGTCAAGTGTACCCCAACGAAAAGCTAGTTCAGCAGAGTGTCTTTTCCATGCTTGAAGATAAACTGTTACCCACACCACATTGAATATGGAAAATAGTACATAACCTACATCTTCTAAACTTTGATACTTGCCATTACAGCACAACTGCAAAGAAGTATAAGCGTTTGCATTAATAATTAAAAGTAATAAATTATACATTAAAGATATTAAATGTGAAAGAGAAATCTTTTTGCTTATAAAATAAACATTTGTATAATAAATGACATTTGGACAGAATTATCTAAGTATCATACAAATTACATCTCTAGCTAGGTAAGAACTTGAGTTGGCAACAAAATCAGTTTTGAGTGAAGTTGGTAAGTCAGTTCTAGTAAAACTGGTTATTATAAAATCAAATTCACTAAATTTTATAGAAATGTCTATCGTGTTAAATAATGTTGCTAGAATTTTAATTGTTTTTGAGTAAAGTGACTTTATTGATTTTGCCCAAAAAGTTTAATCTTTTACTGGTGGCTTTAAAGTAAGCGGTGAAGTCGGTCTCTGAGAACTACTTTTTAAAAATACACGATTACAAAATTACTCGATATAAAAAGAAAAACCAATTTGTATGTTTAATGAAACATATTTGTATAAAAAACTATTTCACAAAAAAATTACATGAATGTCGTGTGTGGGCATTTCAAAAAGACCTTACATTTTTCGACAGATATAATAAAATTAAATACTATAAAAAACTAAAAAAATTATTTTGTCCAAAACATTATATTTAGATAAACCAAGAACATTCCACATATTACAAAGAAAAAAAAAAAATTCGTAAAAGGAAATATTAGAACCCTTTTATTTTTCAGTTACTTGGCGCTACTAGCAGCCTTTGCATGTTTTACATTGTATTTTGTTTTATGATTTTTTTGGAGTCATAAAAATGACAGTGGCCATGGGATACATTTCTCAGCTCTACAGTCTCTTCAATGTTGCAAATTTCATTTATTCATGCTCGAAGTGTTCGTTAGATATCTTGGGACGAAGCACGCTCCTTTAAGTGGCTATCAATCAAACTAAATGCTAATTCTTCTAAAAATTCCTTTCGTGCTATATTATTGTTACGGTTATTATCATTAAAAACAATAAATATTTCAATTACTGCTACATTGTTGATGATGATGTAGAGGATAGTCATTGGATATCTCCTAGTAGCTCTCGCACAGTTACAACTTGCACAAAGTTTATCAATTATGTCCACCCCACCTTTAGTTTTATTGTGCAATTCAAATGACATTTTTTACCTTAATTTGCGTAAGTTACCAAATGTGAGATAGCAACAGAATTAGTGTGAACAAAAACACCAGAAATGTAATTTCAAGGCAATTTGGATATTATGGAAATTCAAATTTCGAGTTTTGTCCTATAAATTTATTTCAATTTTTTACCTAATTTGTGTTTGTTAAAAAAATCTTTAAATAAATCTCTTACCCAAAAAAGAAAGCCGACTGCCCCTGGAATGCTTAGGGCCATTGTGTAAAGTCCCAGCCAGGCAAAATACATTCCAATCTTCACTCCAAAATATTCACAAATTTCATCTGAAATAAATTAACATGAATATAATACAATTTAATAAAAAAAATCTTTATTGTTAAACACCTTAGCATTTATTGGTACAGCAATGTAGTTTCTGCATTATAACATCACGAACCCAACATGTTCTTTATTATTTCCTTATTATTATCGTTCTGTGATTATAAAATATTTACTGAGCCGATAAAATACTCTCAACTAATTAATCATAGTATAAATACTTTGCTCAATTTCAAAACCAAAAGCATTTACTAAGTGATGTCTACCTACTTATTAGGGGAAACCAGTGCCATCATCATTAAAGTTGCTACAGCCAAAGATTTTCAAGAACACACCCGCCACAGAGTCACCAGTGCCACACAAGTTGTCATGCCAGCCAACAAATGTCTAATAGATATCAGGCAGGTGACTTTCCAATGTTTTAATAATATACTTCGTTAATTCGATTTGTAACATGTACAATGTTGCCATTTTATTTCCTTAGCTAAGTAGTTAAGAATGATCCTAATTGCACGCTTTATAATTCTTTATAACCAACTATTAATACTCTTAAATCGTTTGAAATGTACTCTGGTTTTGTATCCTCTTATATATAAGTAATTAAGATTTTCCTGTACTTTTAACTATGGTGTTCTCTACTTGTGAAACATTGTACAATATTTAATATTTTTAGTGTGGGTGCTATTTCAATGTTTCGATGCAGGTGCGAATTTGTTTGCATGTTAATGTGCTCATAATGTGTTTAGTCTTGCATCTGTAAACCCAAAACTTCCTTTTAAATTTTTTAACCACCATTTCTGTAATACATATGTTGTTCAATTGTTTTTTAATACAAGTGTGAACCAGTAAGATTTATCAAACTTCTGGGTAATTATAACATTCCTATTTTCGTTGAACTCTTTCAAACAAATAGGACTATTTTTATTCAATCCAGTTTCTAGTTCTTTTTATTTTTTATCTGGTGATGTATACGCTGCTATTTTTTCAGTACATGTAACTCAATAGTTTTCAATTTTAAAACTGTACACGTTCACCCTCTTGCAGCCTTTAATTTATAAATTTATTAGCAGTATGTATAAATTTTAGCCACAGTTACTGTGTGTGTGGTTATGGAGATTGTTATTGACATTTGTAATAATACTTTTGAATATAACCAATTCAGCAAATTAATTTAATACTTTTAATCAATTATATATTAAAGAAATACTTCGTTCTAAATAAAATTACAGAAATATTATTTCAACCCAGAAATCTGCATAAAGTTGTATGACTTGAAACTCTCAGTTCAAATACAGGATGTGTGTTTAAAGCATTTCCAGAGGATTGCTACTTAACTATTAGAGATGTCAAACCCAACTTAGCACAATTGATTCATTTTACACCTATAAGACCTTAAATAATATATTATATATTTTTCACAAGAAATTAATTTTTAAAAAAATAATCAGGGTGTTTCATATAAAAATAACCGAGAATAGTTATTTTGAAAAAGAAAATTACTATGTATAGCATTACACTTTTTGGAAAATTTTGGTACGTATTTGTAAGCCAACTATTAACGAAAATTGATGATATACATAGATTTTAAAAATATAGAATTAAACCATAGTAACAAAGATGCAAAATTTGCTCGATTTCAACATTTAACCTTAATGCGATAATATTTCCACACCATCATTAGGTCTTCAGTCCTGGAACTGGTTAAACGCGTACCCTCATTGTTTACTATTCTGAACTAACCTACACATTTCCCTGAAATTTGCACAGTTTGCATCTATCTCTATCTGATCTAGGTCTGCATCTACCTCCTTTTTCCCATCTCTGCTTGTAATATATCCCATACTATTCACCAAAAATGTCTTACAACATATTCTGTCCTTCTATTTCTCCTATATTTTTGCCACAGACATCTTTATTCCCCTACTATTTCTATACCCTATTTGTTATTAACTTTGTCTGCCCAAGCTATCATCCTCATACATCTGAAGCACAACATTCTAAAATGCTGCTACTGTTTTTCTGCTCCACACATGCTTTCAACAAATTTCTTCTTGTTTCTATGTTTATTGTCTTTGATCATGGGTGCTGTTCTCTCTTGTTAGATGCAGTTCGGTCCCCTACTATTGTTTTACAATTATATACCCTATTTCTCCGCATTTCCACATAAACATTTAAAACCCTTTATATATCATCTTTATTTGTAAAAATCACAGTGAATTCGAACATACAAAAATGTGTATGGTACATTAAAAAAAAAACAAGTTTAGGTCAGTTTTTTGTGAATATTATACATTTGCAACCTATATACTATGATTTCCAAATTTCGTATATTGTACGCGCAATAGCTTCACATACGACGTTATAACCTCCAAAATCGGAGATCATAGTATAATTCTTAATTTCGTGCATGAAAATGATCTAGATGGTGCATAGAGCATAACTGCAAAAATTTTTGCGGAGGTCACTGTGCCTGTTTTTATGATTTCATATAATGGTTTGGTTCCTTGCATTAACCACTGGCGCTAGCATTTTCATAGATCGTAGGGATACTACAAAGAGACCTCCATATATGTTTCATTCAGTTAATGTTATCATCATCGTACTATGTGTCCTCTTATTATTGCTAACATTGCAGTAGCATAGAAGAGAATAAAGCATATCACTGCAAAAGTGTATTTGTATGTAGATCCAGCCAGTAGTTAAACTACCGCATTTGCCATAGCATGTAATTTTAGCTACATTATGGAGAACATTGCTTTCTCAAATTATACGTGTTTATGCATGTTAATAATTAACAAGTTTTGTACAGTTTCAGTTTGGTTTTAATAAAATCACATAAGAATGGGGTTTATCATTAGCAAAATGTACTCTTTTGAGGGTTATATCACAAATGTCTAGTTATTTGCACTAGGATACTATGCATGACTGTATCCCTTTCCAATGAATCTTGGTTATACATTACATATTTGCTTTAAACATTCCCAGAAATCACAACTGAAAACATAATAAATATTTATGGTTCCGAGTTGGGACCGTGTCATCTTATAAACTATGGTCGACGTTTTGCCCACTTTTGTAAGGGGCTTCATCAGGACAAAAAAAGAAAATAAATAATAATAATAAAGATAAGAATGATAATATTAAATAGACAAGTTAATGTGTAAAGAGTAAGAAAAGTTACTTCTGAACTAGTAGACTCACCAGCCCATTTAAGCCAAAAACTGTTTTGTGGCAAAGTAACTAGTTACTTGTCTACTTAATATTATCATCCTTATCTTTATTATTATTATTTTTATTATTTATTTTTGTATTATTATGAGTCTTGTTGATAATAAAGACTCTTGTTTATTGTATTTATTGTTAAACCATACATACGTTGTTATTTCCACTCGGCCCCCGGAGCCCCGTGGTTACAGGTCGCCTTCCAGGTTAGAGCGCTCAGTAGTGGCTCTCCCACCTTACTCTACATCCCCCCTTTTTACATAAACAATGATAATCTTACATTTTGTAATCCGTCATCCAAGCAGGCTTGTTTCGCACACGACAAGGTCTACTTGAACGCTCTATTCTAGGAGTACCTACATTTTCACTTATACTAGCACTAAGAACAGGATCATGATGTTTACAGTTTTTTGAATACACTATTAGTTTTTCTGGTGTTAACGGTTTCACCTGAGATTGCACTGGGGTGATATCACCTATACTACTTTGCTTTGCATGTTCTGAACTATCACTGTTTACATGTACATTTGGCTTCGAACAATTCTGGTTGAGGACATTCTGGCATATTGTAATACGGTGCAGGCACAAGATGCCATCTATTCCTCGATAAACACCCCTGTTGAGGTTTTAATTATATACTGAGCGAGGCTCATCACACTTTCTCAAAACTTGGCCATAAGCACGTATATCAGTGACCCAAACAGAATCGTTCGTTTTCAACTCTGACAAATCTTTAACACGATGACGTTTATTATAGTTTTCCTCTGAATTTCCTTTCGCCCTTTTTCAATTTTAGGTATTCAAGTATCAACTATTTCTGATAATTTACTAGGAAGTACCGGCAAAGTAGTTCTTAGTTTACGTGACAAAAGTAATTCTGCAGGACTATAATTTGACTCTAATGGTGTAGTACGATACGCTAATAATGCTAAATGAATGTCATCATTCTTCTTTATAGGTTTTTTGCGGTTTTAACGGCTGCTTCGATACACCCATTTGATTGAGGGTAGTAGGGACTACTCTGGACATTTTTAATCCATAGACTTTTGCAAATTCAGAAAATTGAGATTTAAACTGAGTGTCATGACCTGATCTGACAACCTCTGGAATTCCAAAACGTGCAAAGACCTCTTTCAATTTAGAAATTACTGCAATTTCTGTCAAACTAGTTAGAGGAAATATTTCAATAAACTTGGAATAATAATCAGTTATGATCAAATACCATTGTTTATGTTTAAATAAATCCACAGCAATTCGTTGCCATGCACGGACTAGACTTGTATCAGTAACAAAACTTTCTTTAATATTGGTGCGTTCTTCGACACACTGAGGACATGCTTAGATAAGGTTTTCAATTTGGGTTGAGATTCCTAACCACCAAACTGACATTTTAGCACGAGCCCTACATTTAACAATACCTTGGTGTCCTGCATGAATAAAACCCAAACATTTCAACTGTAATGCCGGAGGGATAATAATACGACTACCTTTCAGTAACATATTTTCACAAAAAGAAATGTCAAATCTGAACTGATAATAAGGATATAACTCTGGCGATAAGTTATTTTTATCTGGCCACTGAGAAAGACAATATTCCTTCAATTTAATGCATACTAGATCACGAGATTGTTCAATCTGTATTTGGTCAAGAATATCATCCTTAACTGGTAAAGATTTAATGATGTAATGTACGTGTGCATTGACTTCTGCCTGCAATTCCTCTGAATCAGGACCTTGCTTTAACGGATTGCGAGATAAAGCATCTGCAATGACTAATTGCTTTCCGGAATATAAATTACTGTGTAACTATATCGCATTAGTCGAATTCTAAACCGTTGTAACCTGGGGGTTAACTCATCAACCGGTTTAGATTGAAGTATCTGAATCAGTGGTTTATGATCTGTTTCTAGTACAATTTTCAAACCAATTATATATTCTTGAAAACGATCACAAGCCCAAGTCAATGCGAGTGCCTCACGTTCAATTTGTGCATATTTGCATTCTGTTTTAGACATAGATCTTGATGCATAAGCTAAAATTTCACGATTGTTTTCGTTAACTTGCATAAGCACAGCACCAATTCCATAAGAACAAGTATCTGCGCTAACAATAATTTGTTTTAATGGGTTGTAAAATGCTAAAACTGGAGCATTTTGCAATAACTCTTTTATCGTTTCAAAAGCTTTTTGTTGGGATGGACCCCAAGTAAACAGAACATCACTTTTTAGCAATGCGTTTAATGGTTCCATTATTTGTGACTTGTTTGGAATATATCGAGCAGTAAAGTTGATTATACCCAAAATTTGCTGTAACTCTACTTTATTAGTAGGTGCTTACAGTTTACTAATTGCTTCTACTCGATTTTTATCAATAGAAATACCATTTTTAGTTATGGTATGCCCTAAAAATGTAACTGTTTCAACACCAAAGATACATTTGTTTTTGTTTAATGTGATGCCTTGCATTCAAACGTTTTAGAACTTCAAACAAGATTTTATCATGCTCCGCATGTGTGCATGCATATATCAAAAGGTCATCTACGTGCATAACAACCCCTTAACTTCTGCAACAATTTTAGAAAATTTAATTGCAAAGTACTCCGGGGCACACGAGATACCAAATGGCAATCTTTTAAACTTAAACCTTCCAAAAGGTGTAATAAATGTAGTAAGATCTTGACATGATTCTTTCAGAGGAATTTGATAAAATCCAGAATTTGTATCAAGCTTGGAAAATATTACTGCCCCTGAAAGTTTAGACAATGTAGTTTCGATCCCCGTGTTTGGAAAATACGGTCTTAAAACATTTTTGTTTAATACTGTGTAATCGCAGCATAACCTTATTGTATCACCTTTTGGTATGACAACAATGGGTGCGACCCACTTTGTATACTCATCTACTGGTGAAATAATATCTAGCCTTTCCAAACGTTTAAGTTCATATTTTAATTTTTCTAAAAGTGGAAGTGGTACAACTCTTGGTACACTTTGTATAAAGGGTTTAGGATTATCTACTAATTTTATTTCAATTTCCTGTTTAAATTTACCTAATTCATTGAATATACCTGAAAAAACTTTACCAATAGCTTGATAATCATTATCAAGTGTATTAATTTTAAGACTTACATCTTCGTCCGTTGTAAATTTTAATACATTCAACTTTGTAATACCTGGAATACCCAAAATAGGCGATTTCAAATTTTTTATTACATAGACCTGCATGACTGTGACCTCGTCCTTGTATTTCAGAGTAAAATCTACAACACCAATAACATTAAGATTTTTACCATCAGGGCCTGATATGGTTTCATCCGTTTTCACTATTTTATTTGACATTGACTGTACTAAGGTCTCTGGGATGCAAACTACATCAGCTCCTGTGTCAACTAAAAATGCTTCACTTGTACCTGTATCAACAATTTCAATAGGAACATGCCACTTTCCCTCATGTGAAAATATTGCCTTTACAGTAAGTGATCCTATAAAATGATTACCATTAAAATTATTACCTTCGGACATAGGTATGCGATCCGAATCCCTAAAAGAATCAGAATTCTTTATAGTAATACTTTTAATTGATTTCCTAGAGCGACAAACTTTGTACCAGTGCCCTATTTTACCGCAATCACGACACTTTGACTTACGTGCTGGACAGATCTCTCTCTGATGATATGCTGAACCACAAAAACAACAGAATTTTACCTTCTTTTGTGTTCTGCATTCTTCTTTTCTTCGAGTGTTTTGATACTACAGCTACGCTTTCTGTTTTCCCATGACTGCTTAAAATCTGGTTTTGGTGCTCTTGAACCTCGGCCTGACGAGCCGCAAATATCACATCTGACAGTGTTACTTGTGCTTGACGAAGCAAATGTTCCCGTGTTTTACTGCTAATCATTCCTACTATAATGCGATCTGCGAAAAGATCATCTTTAATTTGACCATATTCACAATTTTCAGCAAGAGCATGTAGTGCTGTTATAAAACTATCAGCTGTTTCACTTGGTTGCTGATATCGTGTATTAAATTGATATCTTTCAAACGTTACGTTACGTCTAGATATAAAATGATTTTCAAACGCCTTCACTGTTTCTGCGTACGTTTCTGGTGGTGTAGCAAATTGTAGCAGAATGTTTTCGCTTTCCTCTCCCATTACATATAATAAAATGTCAATTTTTTCTTGATCGGCTTTCATTGCCTGGCCTGAAACCGACATATAACGTTGGAAACGTTTTATCCATTGCGGCCAGCTATTAGCTGTCGCAAAACTAAACTTCTCCGGCGGCAATACATTCAGGATGCTATTTACCGCGGTGTTTGTAACCTTCTGAGCAGGAGTTGCTGTTGTCATTTTATATATGTAATTTCAACTTACGGTTTTCTTGTTTTACCGCTGCCACCATGTATTATTATGCGTCTTGTTGATAATAAAGACTCTTGTTTATTGTATTTATTGTTAAACCATACATACGTTGTTATTTCCACTCGGCCCCCGGAGCCTCGTGGTTACAGGTCGCCTTCCAGGTTAGAGCGCTCGGTAGTGGCTCTCCCACCTTACTCTACAATTTTCTTTTTCTTGTCCTGATGAAACCCCTTAGAAAACTGTCAAAATCCAACCTTAGTTTATAAACCCAGAACCATAAATATTTATAATGACTCCGGCCGTGAAGGCCTCCGACAATATCACTGAAAGCATAAATTAAAAGAATAGCATATTGTATAAAAAGATTATACCATATTTCACACATTGCAGTGCACGGTATTGAATTTGATATATCGATATTGATATATTTGTATTTATTTATTTAGCAATGAATGGAAAAAAATTCCCTTTTTTACAAAATATATAAATGAATTTGTGCTACTTCAGCTAATTTAGATAATTAAATAATAAAATTATAAGTAATTAATAATGTTAGAAGTAAAATAAAAGCTAGAAAAATTGGAAATAATAATTATGTGAAATGTTTGTAAAATAAAAGTAAATACAGCAATACAAACTATCAATAAACACTCCGAACACCACCATACAGCAAAAACCAACCAATTACATTTTGACTCTTTCCAGTTTATTAAGGAAAAAATTTGCGGTAACATCAAAATCTCTGCAGTCCCCTTCAACATGGACCTCACAATATTTAACTTTGTTTGTTCATCCCAGCTTACTTGTATTAAAGTTTCTATGTTATTTAAAAATATCTTAGGG
This sequence comes from Platerodrilus igneus, assembly GCA_036346225.1. Lineage (NCBI taxonomy): Eukaryota > Metazoa > Arthropoda > Insecta > Coleoptera > Lycidae > Platerodrilus > Platerodrilus igneus. Next base: position 200,443 of record JARFIW010001125.1, read on the forward strand.
TTAGGTTTATTATCTCCATAAATTTTAAGTGTTGTCCCAATGGAACACTGGTTGGACTCCATCTCATTGGTTCCCCAAACATGAATATTTTTAACCATGTCATAAATTTTCAAATTTATTCCCTAAATCTATTTTAAATTTTCCCATGTTTTAAAACCAGCTTGGCAGCTTCCCTCTATTTCATTTATTTTTGATCTAATTTTTAATTTTTCCACTGGTTTCAGTTTCACTTGCTTCCTGATTCGCCATTATTTGAACAACTTTCTCTTTAACGTCATCCATGTCTTCTAAAATTTGTACTTTTTTTCCTCTAATTTCAAATTACATCTCCTCAATGATTTTGTTAGTTTCTTTTAAGCCCAAAGTTAGTTTTTCACTCACTTCTTTAAATTTCTTTTCATTCTTTTCACTTTGTAATCTTAAACTTTCCCCCAATTTTGCCATGTTCTCTCCCGAGTATTTTTATCCAAAATGGATTTTCTCTTCTAATTTTCTGATATCTTCTTGATTGATATCATCCTTTGGGCATACCATTCTGCACATTTCACATAATACAATATTGTCTTTTAAAAATACTACTTTATCCCTTTTTCCAACTACACAACTTTTATGATATAATTCAAAGAACATTTTACACAAAAAATAATTTGTTTGTTAATTTTTACATTTAAAATTATTAAAATTAGAGAAGGCTCTGTCGAAAGAGACTTGTCACCGGCGGCCGATTCACTCACCAGCTTACTTCTCAACCGACCAACAGATCAGCAGACCTACCCACTCGCCGATCGATCGTTAAGCAATCACTCACTCGTCGACCGACTGTCACACTCTCCAACTTGTAGGCTGACACTCTCGCTGACCCACTCACTGACATTCACTGACTCAGAATCGACTCACTCGCCAACTAACCGATCGATACACTCTCTCACAGACCTAATCACTGATTTACATGCCAGCAGCACAATCGATTAACACTCACACTTATACTTGCAGACCGACTAACTCACTCACTCATTGCTTTGCCCATTGATACATTCGCCAATTATCCGATGGCCACACTCGCTGACTCTTTCACCAATCCGCAACAGATCTACGTACCGAATGACACTCACTCAGTGATTCACTCACTGACTCGCTCGCCCACTGCTTGACTGACCAATACACTCACTCATTAACCCACTGACCGGCATACTAGCTTATCAACTGGCGGACACCCATTCACTATTTCACCGACCACTTATCCGCCAACAAACCATGCCCGCTGCATAGAATGAATAACAAACCAAATAAGTTACAAATTAATTTTTACATAATAATTGAACTCTTTTAAACCGGTTTTCTTAATTTAAAAACTGCTTTTTAAATGTGACAAATTTATTTTAAAAACCTGTTTTTTTAAACTGGGTATGAAAAACTGTCAAACCCTATTTGAAATATGTCAATAAGTTGAATACCAACTGTTGAGGTTTGGTTCTCAAAGTTGCAAATTATGTTTATCACTCTCAAAAACGGTTTTTTAAAAATCTTTATTAGCGTGAGAACATTACAACACTGATGTCATACATGATCTAATCTCTAAGCCTAGAGTTACCTCTATTTATACTACTTCCTTATCTAATTCATTTGAAATACATAACTTGCAACTTTAGATGACATTTTGCAATATTGAGTTCTAAAAGAACTGTTTTTCACTAAATTGACGATGAATACAATGATTTAAGTAAAAATGAGAAAGCATGTTACAAATGACAAAATGGGGGTTATATTATGACAGGAATGAGGCCCAAAATTGCATCTATAAACCAAGGGATAAAAACGATTTCTGAATAGCATGGCTAATAAATTACAAAGCATTAAATAAATTTATATTTAAAACAAAGGTCAAACAAATGACAGCAAACACAAAAATGCCAAACTGAAATTATAAACGTTTGATAAAATGAACAGCATCCACCATGAGCAAAGCAGATACTCTTACTAGTAGCATACAAAACTATCAATGACAAACAACGGCATATTCATGTTACTAATCATAAGGATACTGAAAGTATAAAACTCCTAGGTTTCTCAATAGATTCTAAACTCGACAGGGAAATGCACATTACATGAAATGTGTGCTACAAGAGCCTGATCATTATATGCAATAACAAAATTAGACCATAAATACACAGCTTGCAGCTAAATCCGCTTATTGTGCACTCATATCCAGTCACCTGAATTATGGGACTATACTATGGGGCGCTTCACCACATGCCAATCGGGCATTCGTTATACAAAAAAGAGCTGTCAGATTACTTACTATTGTGCCTTTAACCACACACTGTAGATCACTTTTCCGCGAGTTAAGAATATTAACTTTATCGGCAATATATGTTCTACACTGCATCAAATATGTTGTAACACTACAAAAACAACCGTCCACACACAATGACATACACAGCTACAGCACACGATACAACCTGAAATTAACAGTACCCTGGTATCACATGAATAAAAGTAAAAGTGAAGTAAACTACTGGGCTTACAAAATTTATAATAAAATCCTAAATCAATATATCTATGACATACCACTAAGGAATTGGTCAACAAAATGAAAGTATACCTCTGGGATCTTACACCATACGAAATCAATGACTACCTAAAGAGCACAATAGTAATGTAAATAATCTTGTATGACATGGTTAAATATCTTATATATATTATTATTCCGCAAATTATATTATTATTATTAGTGTTTGTTTAAAATACATATAGGTGAATTCCCATAGGTATTCCTTTGATTAAAAAATAATGAAATATGAAAGCTTGTTCTCATATGGAACCATCCGCATACTTTTTATTTTTACTGTACAAAATTTTACTAATTCTATAATAAGCATCTAGTATTTACAAGAGTTTAAAGTAGTATAATATTAAAACATATCTACTCACCTAAAGGTTGCTGGGATCGAACATCTCTAACCCAAATATTCTGCAATCTTTCTAAGCCAGGCGGATCATGTAATGGAAAAACTTTAGATATAACGCCACTTGATAACAGTTTAGGTACTGAAATACAAAAACTGGTCAGTTTTTTATTATTCCAACCCCAAACTATAAACTTCAATATATAATTTTTCATGCTCTCTCTTAAATATTAAAATTACATAAAATGACTGTTGCTACTATTTGTTTATGATTGATATGTTCACAAAATCTTTTATTTTTCTCGCCAATAATTAAACTGTTTATAGAAAACTTCATGTTTAAAAATCCCACCTTTGATGTATAATGAAAAGAAAGTTTTAAATGCATATTTTGTATTTGTAGTGTTGTATTCCAAAGCTAGTCGATGTTTTCCTGTACCGTTCTAATTTTACACACAGTTCCAAATAATACAATAGCTTTCCTACGATAGATTTAACATTATTTTTTTAAAAATAGGTAACAATAACCTAATTTACAGAATTTTCTCCACAGCAGAAACTATTAATTCAAATTCTATACACAGTACATATTTCTGAACGGTCTTGTGAACTATGAGCTGGTTCTTTTCAATATATGCATACACAATTCTCGATATTACTCTCTTTCTATCGAGAACTCTATACTACTGCAAATGTGAAAACATATATAAGCTCCTTTGATAGTGGCAATTATATCTCGAATTATAACACTCTCAACAGCTATTTCAATTCCCTAGTTTAAAAATCTCATATGCAGTTTTAAAGACCTTTCCTCGCATAAAATTTAAGCCTAAAAACAGTGGTTGCAAATTTCTGCCAAAAACAAAGTCATTTCACAATATGTATAAACATTTCTCCAACTTGACTTTCGTCACATTTTATTACTTTTGTATGTTGGGCTTTTTTGTATAAGGCTTCAAATATTTGTGTATTAGTTAGGTTCAGGGGATTTTTAAACCCCGCACAGGAAATTCTATAGTATTATTATGTTTAAAGTAAGCATACGTGAAAACCACACAAAAATTTAGTTTTCACGTAAGTCTGGACATTGATTTATGATGTGTGGTTTGAGAAGCCACAAGGAATACATTTCCAATGCTTAATGTGCAGTTGCACCTACCAATTTGCATAATAACATTAACCTATCTTGAAGGGGGGAAATGGCTCTGGTGGTCCATGCATTGAAACAAGCAAACGTTACTACTGACCTTCCTCAATTGAAAACGTGTTTTGGTAGAATTCCAACAGTCGGCAAAGTAACCTCTTCCTTTTCATTCCTTATTCCTATACCGCTCTACAAAATGCCGGCACTTCATCAATAGGAAAGCTGCCGCCAACCAAACATGGAGACATCAGGACTCCACTCCAAGATTAAAGATGCACCGGAATAGGATAACCACTGGGTAAGTGCTAGTTTTAAAATTTGAAATGTACTTGACGCCCCAAATGCAAATGTTGTATTCCCATGCCATAAAAATGCAGCTGCGTTTAGCCCTTTTAGCATGGGAGTATGATAATTGTGGAAAGAACTATAGTTGACGAGAACCAAGCCTCAAAAGAGACGTAACTTGACTATAGACGGTGGACAAATATGGACGTGCATGAGTGAAGTTTAAGTCATCAAAGTGATTCTTCCTTATTACCTTCTCCCTCTATCTAAATGAAAAATAGCTGTACTTTGTCAAAGGCGGCTCCGTGGTGTAGTGGTATGTGTGTGACTACTACGCCCTAGGTCCCGGGTTCGAATCCCGACACGGTCCGCTTGAAAAATGTTAGGCGAGCATTTTTCGCAAAAATACACCCTCGTTCGGATGAGAGGTAAAATGGAGGTCCCGTGTGTGAGTGTTGTCACGCACGTTAAAGATCCCTACCTTGCTTGGAATAGCAAGGATTCGGCAAAATTCAAAATTTTCCAGGTAAAAAAAAAACTCGCTTCCTGGCCAATGTAGTACCTTCGGGTGGAGCATTGGAAAATCACATGTAATGTACTTTGTCAATCAAGAAAATCGAAAACCACCACCGAAGAAACCATGAGCTCATGATTTACACTTGATACACAAAACCCACCGGTTCTTTAGTGATCCACCCGGTAAGTTTCTATTACTATTAATTTGTGCACTCACCTGCTGAGCTAGTTATGCAAACCAATTTGTGGGCATAATATTTTACATCAAGGTTATGCAGAACTGATAACGCGATGGTATTTAATCTCGGACAAATTTGTGCGTTACTACATAAAAATGGTACAACTTCTAGGATTAAAGTGAAAGGGTGCTCTGAAGCTACCATAATTACCAAATTCATTTGCATCACTTAGTATCATTATACATAATTCACAATTAAGTTTGGTACTCATAACCTTATTTTCAATTTTCACCAAAATAACAGTTTATTTTAAGTATAACTTGTTCGTTCAATCAGTAAACCATTAATTTCTTATAACATTTAAAAGCCAATTTTAGTTAATAAACACAGAGTTTTAACTTAATAATAACATTATTGTCGTGTGGAATAAAGAGCATGTCTAAAGACCATTAACCTCGCTTTATTATGTAGCTGGACAATTTTTTTTAATGGGAAATTATTAGTTAAAAAATATCGCGTTATATTCAGGCAAAAAACAACAAATGTGGATTTTGACTAAAGCTTTACAATTGACAAAAATAAGGAAAACAATACTGGTTACAAGTAGCAGAAACGAAAAATAATTCAGAAGTGAATGGTGGCATTAAATATTTACAAAATATTTTTAAAAAAATTAACAATTAAAAGAAAAAATGCTAATAAAACCGATTATTTATGTCATTAATTCATAAATTAATCACACATCATATAATACTATTTATAATCAGAAAATAATAAGCATCTCACATGAATTTAGAAGAAATGTTTGTGTTAAAAAAGAAATACAATTTAAAATAAAATTTAAAAATCAGGTAATTAATTACTGTTTAGAAATAATTGTAAATAAAAATGTAATTAGTAATTTCCATAAAAATTAATATGCATTGATTTACCTATACATTGGCCTTCTACAAGCGGGACTGCCGATACAACATCAACATCGCCTGACTTTGCTCGAATGCTTTCCAGTAATCGTAGTATCAACCACTGTCGTTCCTGACTTGTAAAAAACAATTCATCACTATCAGAATTTTCAAAATGTTCTAAATAATGCATTGTAAATTCTTTCAAGCCGCCTCCTTTAGTACACTTCACTTCCTTCGGTAAATGATATTCTTCGGCAGCTTTTAAAAGTCTAGAAATAAAATTATAAAAATTAACGGTTCTACACATAAAAATTTAGCTAATCAAAATTTATTAAAAAGTCTGCTAAAATATGTATTACATGTAGCAAGTTTCTAAAGTAATGTCGTTACTTTCATGTAGACCTGGTACTTAAATTTTCGGCAACTATTTATGAAAATAACTAGTCAAGTTTCTAATGTTTAGAAAAAGCTAAGAGATTGTTTATTTAAACTCTATGTGTATTATGATGAAAATATCCTAACTCTTCTATACTACAAAATTTAAGAAGTTACTGTTTATTTAAGTATCCAGGGAAATAAATAGTGGATAAACATTTACACAGACAGTTTGCAAACAACAGGTAATGCTGAAATAATTACATATGAAAGTGAAAGTATAAAAGCATTGTAAGATGGAATTAAATTTATAAGATACAAGAGTATGTAGACTTTTTAAGAAAGAGTTGTATCATGGTAACTGCCATATGCCAACTTTACTGAAACTACAAAAACTTTATGTTCAAAATCTAAATTCTGCATCATCATCATTAGGTCTTCAGTCCTGGAACTCGATAGACGCGTACCCTCATTGTTTCCTATTCCGAACTAACACACATTTCCCTGAAATTTGCACAGTCTGCATCTATCACTAGCTGCGAGCAAAAGTCTGATCTCGAACTACCTCTACTTCTTCTTTCCCGTCTCTGCTTGTATTATATCCGGTACTATTCCCCAAAAATGTCTTAGAACGTATACTACCCTTCTATTTTTCCACTTTTTTTTTTGTTTTCTACAGATATCTTTCTTCCTCTACTATTGGTATAATCTATTTATTATTAACCTTGTCTGTCTATGCTATCATTCTTATACATCTGAAGCACAACACCCCAGAAGGCTTCTATCTCTTTCTGTCTGCTTTTTCTACTGCCCCTATTTCATAGACGTATGTACTGTGCTGTGCTCTATACATATGCTTTCAACAATTTTGTTCTTGTCTCTATGTTTGTTGTGTTTGAGCATATCCGTTGTTCTTTCTTGATAGATGTAGTTCAGTCACCTTCTATTGTTTTACAATTATATATACCTTATTTCCCCGATATTCAGCGGTATGTGAAGCGGGGTAAGCAGCCTGTAGCTGCCAAGTTCCCCCAGCACTTGAACATTTGTCAAATCAATAGTTTTTTCAATATATCATTTCCACACAATCAACATTAGTTGAAAATATTTCACAACCCATACAGTAGTTGTTTATAATAATCATCAGATTTAAGTGCATTTAATTTTTCCTCATTAAGTTTTCCGTCTTGAAACTATTTGGACGCGTACCTCCACTTATTTATGTTCTGAGTTTGCCTGATATTTGCCTGAAATTCCCATAACAGCCTACATACAGCTCGGTTCGTTCTCCTTCTATTGTTTTCTAATTATATGACCTATTTCACCAAGATTCAGTGGTATGTGAAGGAAGTTAAGCAGCCTGTGGCTGCCAAGGATCACCCAAAACTTAGATATTTGCCAAATTTATAGTTTTCCAGTGAATACTTTCGTACAATTAACATTAGTTGAGAATATTGCAAGACCCATACTGGAGTTGTTTATAATAATCGTCATGTTTAAGTACATTTATTTTTTTCGTCATTTGTTTTTCCATCTTGGGACTGGTTGGATGCATACTTCCATCGATTTCTATTCTGAGCTAGCTTATACATTTCCCTAAAATTCTCACATCCTACATCTTTCACTATCTGTGCGCAATAGTGTACTAGGTCTACATCTACTTCTCTTTTTCCTATCTCTGCTTCTAATATATTCCGCACTACTACCTCATGTCTTGATATGTGACCTATCATCCTATCCCTTCTATTTTTTTCTGTTTTCCACATATTTCTCTTTCCCCCACCATTTCTAGTACCTCTTTGTTCTTAACTTTCTCTATCCATGATATCTTCATTATACATCTGTAGCACCACATTTCAAAAGTTTCTACCTTTTTCTTGTGCGCTTCTCCTACTGTCCAGGCTTCACACCCATACAGTGCTGTACTCCACACATATGTTATAAGCAATCTTTTCCTTGTTTCTGTTTGTTGTCTTTGAACACAGTAGTTGCTTTTTCCTGTTAAATGTAGCAAGATCTTGTGCTAATCTTTCTTTTATATCTTTTTTGTTTTTCCCATCTTGTGTTATGTGGCTTCCTAGGAAGCAGAAATCCTTAACATCTTGTAAGTTGTCGTTACCTATTTGTATTCTTGTTTTTGTTTATTTTCCCCTCCTTTGCATACCAGAACTTTAATTTTATTTTTATTAATTTTCATACCGTATCTCGCTGTTAGAACTGTTTCCCATTTCATTAAGAGCAGCTTCTAACTTTTCTTTGCTAGATGCTAATACTTCTATATCATCAGTATTCATTACCTCTTCCATGTACAAGTTAAAAGTTAACGGGGATAAGGCACATTCCAGTCTCACCCCTTTCCTAATATTTACTTCTCTACGTTCCTGCTATAATTCTATTACCGCTGTTTGCTCTTAGTATAAGGTATGTACTATCCACCTATCCCTAAAACTCATTCCAATCTTTTTGAGTATTTCAAACATTTTTTTCCATTTTACATTGTCAAATGCTTTTCCCAGATCTACAAACCCTATATACACGCTTTCCCCCGTTTCTATTGTTTTCTCCATTATCCTCCTCAGAGCTAAAAGGGCCTCCCGCGTTCCCCTGTTTCGCCTAAACCCAAATTGATCTTCTCGTATAATTTCTTCAGCTCCTTTTTCCATTCATCTGTTACGTTTTTTTGTCGTGGCAGCCACGTTGGGCGCCAAAATCTCTGTTACGTAACACAAAGAATGTCAAAGCTATGACCCGGCTCTATCGGAGAGTAGGGGGTGTTGTAGAAAGCAGGCTGACCTATGATGTATGCGGCGGTAAGGAGTTAGTAACGGTACCTGCAATAAAAGAAATTCGAATAGTAAACCTGCAATAAAAAGGATTAGTCCTGCAAACCTGAAATAAAGAAAAAGCATAGCAGTAATGAAAAGTCTAAGTTATTCAGTACTATGTAGAATGAAAAAAAAGAAACTGTTTAGATAATCTATATAATGTAACAACGGTAAAAGCAATACAAAAAAATGTTTAGTACAAAGTGAGGTAATATTGGGGAGTAGCAGAAACGTTTCCTCACACACCAATTCAACATAAATCAGACAAAATGTTAAAAAAAAATAAATAGGTAAGACACAATTGATATGAGTAATTCAGTAAATAAATAGGTAAGACACAATTGGTATGAGTAATTTAGTAGTATTGATTTTTTTTTCTTTTTTTTTTTTCTTAAAAGCAGGCAAGTCGATTGTAAAAGATATCAGAACGACGAAGATATGGCAAAACAAACGGATAGATATTTAAAGCAATAACAAGTAAGAAATAATTCAACTTACAAAAAGTCCTTTAGCAACGCTTCCTTGCAACGGAAGGGTGAGATTCAACAATGTCCTGCACTAACAAAGCACTTCACCCTTGACTGTGAGGGTGTTGATGGAACTTATTACGTGCCATTGCACTTAAACATGTTTTTAGGTTAGCTTTTGATATACGGGAGTTTCGCGCCATAATTTCAAATACGCGATGCGCGGGAATTTTAAATAGACTAGGCGGTACTTCCGTACGTCATAGTAGTGAGTTTGCGCAGATCGCACAACCCTAGAGGGGTAGACCAATACTAGACAAAAGAGTGGGGACGAGTTTTGGTGACGCTCGGAAACGGGGCTGTTTTCCTTTGATCTTCAAGTGAAGTAGTCGTGCCGGTATCGTATCTTATCTTATTATGTAGATTCCCTTGCCTTGCTTATCTCTGTTTTGTCTTTACCTAATTAACCTCTTCCTTATCGTTCCCCTGCATATAGAAATATGATACGACCCTGGAGCAGCCCACGACCAGAGATGACCCGGATGTCCATGCTCAGCCAACACCACCGGAGCCCGGAGCAATACCATCTTTATCGACCCGGAAGGATGATAGGCGTACCTGGGGAAAAACTGGACCTATCATGTGAGTAAATTCTATAATTTTCATTGCCCTAATTTTATGTAAATTTTCCGAAGTATTGTGCAATGGGTGACGTCATGGTGGTTTGCAACGAGGAATCTGTAATAAGGTTCGCGCTTCCGGCCGCCAGGGCGTTGCATTGCTTTTTATCTATTGCGCTTGCGCGATGCATCTTATGAACTTTGGTAACTGTATTACCGACTTTTAGGAACTATCACCATATAAATGGATCACCCTCTAAAGTGCAATACTTTGTTAACTGTTTTACCGACCATATAAACTATCACGAATACAAGTGTAATAAACTTGGCACACGTTACACTAATCACTAATCACTGGGGTTAGCAGCAGACATTATCACGCTGATGGAACCAGGTAGCATTGATAAATTTCTTGTTAATTCTATTTCCTGAGACAATAATTCCGAAATATTTTGTTACACAATTTGTAGAGAAAAATAGTAATAAGAATTTAGAATCACGGGCTTTCGAGGCACAATGTATTGCATTAAACTAACAGGAACGTGAGGTGTTTTATTTGCTACCTATGGTAACAAAGAAAAATCTAATGCTTTTGAATAACGAAACTCACGCAAGCCATGATCCATTTCAGATTCTTTGTTGTCCGAAAACTCAGAAACCACAATATCACTGCATTTAAGTAAGCCAAAGTATGCGCTAATCTGATAAAACAAAGGGACACTAGACTAGATCGCACACACATTAATCCTAAAGAAAGAATCGGTCAGTTTAACAAGTTCTACGACTCCTATTTCACAAGACAAACAACTAAAAACAATTAGTAGGCATGCGTAAGCAATAAAAACCGTCGGTCAAATGTTCCTTAAAACATTTATCTCACAAGAAAAACAACTAAAAACAATTAGGAAGACACGCGTATCACTAAAATAATGTCCTGTAAAAACAAGCATGTCAAACACGTTACATATCAAGCCTACTTTCTTCAAATGGTAAACAGAACTACACTGCCTACAGTTAATAAACAACGTTTACTTCCACGTAAAACAATCTATAGGAACGAGCCACAAACTACAAACGTAACGTAATTAACATCTCGGAACAAAAGACAAACTAGCACTCCAAAACACAATTTGTCAAGCAACAAGGAAACATTTAAATTGAACCTATTGCGCATGTCACGTCACCCGCCATGAGATAATAATACTACTCTAAAATATTTTACGAAATGGCTAAAAAATTGCATTTATTCATCTAGAACAGAGGTTCCCAACCTTTTCTGAACCACCGCCCCCTCTACTGGAAAAAAAACTTCCATCGCCCCGCTCCTCATCATAGTGCATTATAACGAATATTAAAATATTGTTGCATAGTATCTATCTATCTATCTATATATATATATATATATATATATATATATATATATATATATACATAGATACTCATATACGAACGTTGCACTTTTGACTGCTATTACAAGCGTTCACTAAAGCGTTGGACAAGGTATATATATTAAAAATCGCAAAAGTAAACCTTAATTAAAACGACTATCAAATGTAGTACAAACTTGTTTATTAAAAACTTAAATATGAATACATAATGAACAGAAAAAGATTAAGAAGAAAAATTAATGAGATAGTTGAGGCTGGTGAAGTTTTAACAATTTGCTAATGTCGGGTTCCAATTTCGTTAACATCAGCCGCAAATCGCCACGTTCAGTAATGTGCAGTCTGTTCCTTTTCTTAGACAATAAATTAGCTACTGCACTGAACCCACGCTCAGCCAAATAAGATGAAGGAAATGCAATTAAAAATATCTGTACTCTTGACCACAATCCAGGGTAAAGAACTGGTATTGGTTTTTGAAGCCAGAACTCTTGATATTCATTTCTGAATTTTACTTTTAGTTCTTCGTTAGTTGTGAGTTCTACGAGTTCCTCTTCTAAATTTGATGATTCTGCTGTATCTGCATTTGCGAAAGGATCTAAAACCCAACCCGGTATATTCATGTTTAAAATATCCTGGAATCGCTCCACACAATCAACATGAAGAACGTCCAAGTGTTGGCAGTAAGTAAGTAAATCTTCATGTTTTGCAGAGACTGCTGATAATGTGGGAAAGTGGCTCTCCCTAGATTTCGTTTGAATAGAAGTTTTCCCACAAAAGCAGCTATGACGTTTTTTGTTTTAATTAAATTCAATTCGTCATCTTGCAATTGTAAATTGACTTCATTAAATATTTTAAACAAGTCTGTCAAATAAGCGACATCATTTTTATGTATAATCAGGTTTTCGCGCAATTTTTCGTTTCTGTTTTCAAGAAAGTCCAGTACTGAATCAAATAGTTGAAAAAAACGGTTCAAACAAGTACCTTTTGAGAGCCAACAAACTTCTGTGTGCAGCAGCAAGCGATTGTAATCTTCATCATTTTCACTACAAAGTTGGCTAAATAATCTGTCATGCAATGAATTGCTTCTAATCGTATTTACTGCTCTAATAACGTAATGAAGCGACGAATGCAAACGTTCGTTCAGATTTTTTGCAACCAAGTGCTGACGATGAATAATACAATGTATAGCGAGTACATTTGGTACTGCTTGTTTCAAATGAGCTATGAAACCCTTATGACGTCCGTCATTGCTGGAGCACCATCAGTAGCTGCCGACAAAATATTATGCATAGGTATTTCTTTCTCTTGAAAAACGTACTCATGGTATTAAATATCGTTTCTCCCTTTGTATCAGTTTCCAAATTTTTTGCAAATAATAACTCTTGATAAATTTTTTCGTCTTTTATGAACCGAACGTATGATAACAGCAGTACTTCGTTATTTGGTAGAGTGGATTCATCAAGTTGAATGGAAAAATTGCAAGTTTTAAGTAATCGCATAATGATATTTCAACGTCTTGAGCCATTTCGTCTATTCTCCTTTGCACTGAGTTATTACTCAGAGGAATTTTTCTGATGACATCTGCCGATGTCTTATAATGAAGAACAGTTTTTATTACCTTTCTGACTGCCGGCAAGATAAGTTCCTCGCCAATGGTATGTGGTTTTCCGTTTTTGCGATTAACAATGAAATGTTATATGATGCTCGTAGTCCATCATCTTCTTGTTTAGAAGACACGCAAATAGGTTTGATATAGTTGGCTGTTTCAAATATTTCTTCTGCAGTTCTTGAAAATAGGACAAATCTTTGTCCTTTTATCAGTATGCATTTTATTTAAATGTTCTTGTAGCCTAGAAGGCTTCATGGCTTCATTTGAGAAAACTTTTGGCAAAGTAAACACATGGGTAATGATGGGTTTACAGGAGAGTGCGAAATCCATATTTCAAATACAAAAGACTGTACTGCCGGCATTTCTTCTTAGATTCAGACATTTTGAAATCCAAAACTTGCCACGGTTTAAAATAAATTAACTTTTCAACGAATTTATAGATAATTATAAAATTAATGGTTATAATGACTTATATAACTTATCACTCACAAACATGGATTATTTGCGAAGCACACAAAATAATAACACATTCCTAGAGCTATCCCTGCCTTTTATCGTTTGATTTCATACAAGCATCAACTTGTATGTTTTATCTTGTTTGCGATGCCGGTGCACTTTGTAAGCAAGTCATATCGCGTCTTTGCTTATCAACTTGCAAAGACTTGTTATGGACAATATTAAACGGAATTAGGTATTCATAGACCTAATGCTGAATTAAATGTTTTAAAGTATATTTTCTCGATAACAATAACATAGACATTTTAGATAGCTAAATAAACTGTCTATTCATGCCAACTAGGTATTTTCAAAGTATTTTAATATATTTATTTTCTAAAAGGTAAGTACGTCACGAACGCCCCCCTTGATCCTCCTAACGCCCCCTTTTGCCCCTGTACTGCTACCGCCCCTTTGAAAGCTACAGCGCCCACTGGGGGGCGGTACCGCCCCCGTTGGGAACCACTGATCTAGAACATAGTGATAAACTTTAATAAGTCTTTATTAGATTTGTACACAAATGCCTTCCTAATAAAAATTCATAATATAATCTACAATTAAAATCACGATTAAAACAAGCCAATTATTATCTTTAATACAGCAATTTACAGGAGTTCAAAATTAAATAATTTTTGAACAAATCAGAAATCGAAACAGATGAACCCCAGGAATTCAAAATTTAATTTTATCACATTGCTTTAGAGGAACAGCATCCTACAACAAAATTTAATAGTACGTAAACATCAACTAATAACAAAGCAATCAAAGTTATTACTAGTGTTCTGGTTGACAATAGTGATGACACAATGCTTCTCAATAAAATACAAACTAGATTTCTAGTATCTCAAATTAAGTATATTTTATGGTAATATAAAAAATTGGGTTCCTTCAATTACATGTTTACACCACTAAAGCATAACCAAATATTGCTACAAAATGCTTTTGTATTCTCAGTTGTGTTGAAGACAAAGCAACATATATCATCGAAGGCATAGGGATCACGAACAAAAAATAATGAAGCTAAATGGAAACTTCTAAAGTTACAATTATCAAAATTAAGATGCATTACTCGAATTATCATTCATCCATAATGATGTGTATTCAAGTTTTATTAAATTAGCAGTGTTACAAGAAGTAACCACCTTCAAATGATGTACAAATAAAGCTGTTAATAAAATAGTTTAAAAACACAAACTGATAAAATTAAGTATAAGTTATGTAACATCAACCTCTAATCCATGGTTACTGCAATTTAAATTTGTTTTAAATACAAATGTGTTTTCCAACGACCTATCTGAAAAACGTATCATTTCACACCGTCAGCTAGCGGAGAAAAATATGTATTTCGCACTAGTGCGAAATATATTTTACACTATCTAATATACTCTAATTTTTACTCAGTTATAAGCGGCTGTAACAATGACATCTACAAATAAATTCACGTCTACAGTATTAGTGCTTTTTACTATTGTATTACATTGAAATTAGTTACATTTTAATAGGAAAGTGATTAAAATTGTTGTTCATTTTCATTAAATGTGGATTTTTCATCAGATGATGAAATATTAATTTCTACTCCACAAGAAGTTCGTGATTTAGCAAGCAATGCAACCTAAGAATTTCTTCCGGGAAAATCTAAACAGAAATATGATTTGGCTTATAATAATTTTATTGACTGGAACGAAAAAAATTATGCTAAAAGCTTTTCAGAAATAGTTTTATTAGCTTACATAGGTAAATTAAGAAAGAAGTACAAACCAAGTACTTTATAGTCGATTTATTCAACGTTATGAACTTCATTAATTGCTAAACATGATGTAAATATTGGAAACTACCCAAAATTAAAAGTGAGTATCAATCAAAAAAATTCAATACTTTAAATCCTAAAAAAATTACGCATTTTATAGACGACACTGCTCCAGATGAGCTATATCTGTTAATCAAAATATGTATTTCTAATTAAGTACAGTTTATTCATTTAGAATATGGATATTTTTCAAAGGGGAATTAAAAATTAACTAATTTACTACTAAAAGTTAAATTATAAAAGTATACTTAAGGTGTTTTTTGGTGATGCGTTTTAAAAATGGTTTAAACGAAACCTATATATTCGAGTGTTGTAACGGTGATGTCACGATTGTCGCAGGTTCTAATGATTTTAAACCGTTCTCCAGCGGCGGTTCAATTCTGATTTATGTATGTTTTTATTTATATCAGCGACCCTTCCTGTCAATTTTAAAATCTTTCATTTTTGTGACTAAAAATATGATGACATCACAAATGAATACGTGTTGAAAACAAGTATAAATACGGTTGAACACAAAAAGCTTCTTTAGATATAATTTTTTAAATCACGATATACCCGGGGTGTTCTTTTCAAAGCAAATGTAAAAAATTACATGTTGAATTCTCTAATGCTAGATATTTTAATCTTTGTAGGTTACTTTAGCATTTGCTATAAGCAGAGCTCTGAGACGAGCTGAATTAGCCAATGTAAAAATCTGTGACCTAAATGATGCAATGTCTGCTTTAATAGTCAAGATTCCGAACACCAAAAATAATATTGCACGAACCTTTACACTAACTGGAAAATTCTATGAAATTTATAAGAAATGCGCTAATCTGTGACTCAAAAAGTATGGTGGATAAAAATACTAATTTTTCATTAATTACCAGAAAGGTAAATGTACCTTCCAGTTTGAGGAATAAACAAATTTGGTGCAATGGCCAAACAAATTGCTGCATTCTTGAAATAGAACATGTAACAAGCTCTACAGTGAAGCTGTCAAGGGTTGCATCCGGCTCAGAATCACAATCAATATCTATTATGGGACTATCCACCTCCACAACTGAATTGGAAACTAATAATATTAGAGAAAATAATAATCATACAACAATTAAAAGTATAATAAAAGAAAATTACCACATTCCTTTAGTATTAAACAATTGTTGAAATATTACAATAAATAATTATTACGGTAATAGTTCTTAAATAGGCCAATTATTCCTATTGTTAAATATATTTAATAAAGTTCGTTCTGTTTGTGCAATTTAACTTTCATAAATATACTCCTTTACTCCATTATTTTGCCATTATAGGCGAGTGGAATTATTATGAATGCGGATTAATTAAGGAGCTTATTGAGGGTTGCTAATGAATGTTTGATAATAAAGGACCACCAAATATGACTTTGGATGCAATTAATAATTCAAATGTTGTATGTAAATGATTGTTCACTTACTGATTGTTGGTTCTATGACAAACACACTGCTGCCAAGCAAAATCTTGTTGCTACTCAAAATGTACATGTTAACTCAACGGCAGCTACACGAACAGTCACTTATATGATGAAATGATGCGCACCAAAACAAGTTACTATTACACACACACCACTGTGGTTCCTTATTGTTGAAGGATAACTCACATAAAGGGTTTAGGGTTTCTAGAACAAGATTTTCCTACAATCTGCCCTGTTTAGTTTTTAGCTAAGTTGTCGGAAAAGTATCCTATTTTCCGTGTTTGCACAATATACTATTAACAATACTGAAACTATTACAACTATGCACTAACTATCAATCAATGAATCATCATTTATATTTATATTCTAATTCTAACTTAATAGTTTTTTACATATCTCCGTAAAACGCCTAAATTTTCAGGTGCTTTTGTGGAATTAGAATTATATCAAGTTTTATTATTTTCATTGTCAAAAATGTTCAATCTTCCGCATTTAAGGCCGAAATAGAATGCATCAAGAGGGGATTTTCATATTTGAAACCCTTTCGAAAACTTTCTCAATTTTTAGACAAGGTTGGGATACTTCGGGTTGGTGGTTGTTTGTCGCATTCCTTTTTACCACTCGATACCAAATACCCCGCACTTTTACCCAGCAAGCATCGTTTATCAGAACTTTTGATTCTCAAAACTCATCAGAATCATTTACATGCTGGGGTTAATACTACCATGTGTTTACTTGAACAAAAATTTTGGATATTGTCCGCAGAACAATCGATTAGGCATTATTTATCAAAATATAACCATTGTTTTCGTTTATGCTTAATAACATTTGTTCCTACAATGGGTGACCTGTCTTCTACACAAGTTACGAAAGTTAAGTCATTTAGTGTAGCCGCAGTTGCCTATGGCGTACCATTTTCTATTCTTCTGTCTCGTCGACATGCCTCTGAAACTCAGAAGATTTACATGTTTTTTGTTTGCCTTACAACCAAGACACTTCATATTGAAGTAGCTTTGAATTATTCAACAGTCTTTTTTAGTCGTGTTACATCACCTCGTTTCATGTCTTGGTCGCTATTCTCAGGTCATCAGTGACTACGACACTAACTTTGTTAGAGCCAACAAACAACTCATTTCACATATGCACAAAGCCATGGAGGGTGAAGCAATTACCTAAAGCTTTCACCCCCCTTCCACATCTTTTTTCCCTGAATTAATAGAGAGCGGTATCAAGGCCGTTAAAACTCACCTCCATCGGGTTATAGGCATACAAATCCTTACCTACGAGAAATTCAATACTGTTTGCATACAGGTCGAGGCATTACTCAACTCGCGTCCTCTTGGTAGGATATCAACGGACCCTAATGTTCTAAGTGTTTTTTCACCTGGACATTTTTTAATGCTTGAGCTGTTGACCGCAACCTCTGCATGCAGATTTGAGTCGCTTGCAAATTTCTAGATAGTCTAGATGACAGTTAAATCGGCATCTTCATCATGATTTTTGGAAGCGTTGGCACAATGAATACTTCCATAATTTATACCAATGTAGCCGGTGAAACAAAACCCACGCTCTCGAATCCTTAACTATCGGCACCTTTGTGCTAATAAAGGTAAACAATACTTCCCCGTTACATTGGAAGCTGGGTAAAATTGTTGCTCTGCATCCGAGTTGTGATAAAATTGCACGTGTTGAGACAGTTTACACTATTTACGGCCAATAAAAAAGGCCAATGGTAAAGCTCTGTGACTTGCCTACGCAATAATTTATTAGTTTTAATTTTTTTGCATATAGGTATCTTTTGCACACATTGCAATCTGTATAAGTTTAATTTTATTGTTTTTGTTTTGTTTTGCATATATATAGATATATAGATATATATATATATATATATATATATATATATATATATATATATATATATATATACAGTGTGTCCCAAAAAGTTTTATACAAATGGGGAAAAAGTTTATCTTACATTTCACAAAAAAAAGTATTCTTGATAAAAAGCTCTGCATGTCTTGTAGATCCATAATTAAGTACAAATTGTATTGAAGAGCAAAATGTTCATTGAAATTTTTATTAAATAGCAATAAATTATGCCCACTTTATAGATTTGTGATTTTCTCAGAAAAAAATTACAAGATATTATTAATTAGATTATTTATTGAATAAAGGAATAAGACGTGATAAACTATTGATTACCTTCTATCAATTTATCAACAATGAATAATCACAACTAATAAATTCTATTGAGAACATGTAAAATTACTTAAATACTACGGAACTTCAACGTATCCACTGTTCCTTTCTATACAGGTGATTTTTCGTTGATTAAATTCATTTATAACATTTCTAACCACATCTGGAGTTATAGCTTCACATGTATCTTTAATGATTCTTTCAAGATAATCAACATCTTGAAATGGCCTCTGAAGGTATACTTTTTCTTTTAAGTAGCCCCACAAAAAGAAGTCTAGAGGGGTTATGTCCGGCGACCTTGGTGACTAAATAAACTCCATGTTCCTTCCAATCACTTTACCGTTAAAAGTGTGGACAAGAAAATCCCTAATAGTTCTCTTACAGTGACATGGTGTTCCATCTTGTTGGTACTATATTTTTCCTCGTTTATCTAGCGGTAACTCATCAAGAAAATCTGACAACTGATTATTTAAAAATTGAAGGTATCTTTCTCCATTCATGTTATTTCGAAAAAAGAATGGTTCAACAATTCTGTCTTTGTAAATGCCACACCATACATTAGTTTTAAATGAATATTGATCTCTGGTTTGGACAAGGAAATTTGGATTAACATCGCTCAACCATTGACAATTTTGCGAGCTTACTGTACCATTAGACGTAAACGTTGCTTCGTCAGAGAACAGTACTTATCATGTCATAAATCTGATATCTTTCAATTCTCCTTGCATACGAGCACAAAATTCAAACCTTCGTACAGTATCTCCTTTTAGAGTATGGGTAAATTGGGGTTTGTATGGTTTAAATTTATTTGACTTTAAAATTCGTGCAACTGTATTTTTACTTACGTTCAATAAATTGGACCTTCTTTGAAGTGACTATTTTGGATTTTCCACGACCGATTACATCACAGCAGTTTCAATTTCTTCATTTCGAACCCATGCCCGATGTATCTTTCTAAATTTATTTTCAACACTTCTAGAACTCGTGCAATTATTTATTACATATCTGACCATTATGAAATGTATTATTTTATAGGGTTGTCGATTATTAAAGATTTCTGTTGCCTCCCTACATGTTTTATAATTTTCATCAACCATGAGAACAATTTCAATTTTATCTTTAATACTCAATTTTGCTGGCATTTCTAATTATTGCAAACATACACTTATGTAACATTTCTTAGATATTCCAAAGCACTCTATTAAGGACGCGTGTAAAAAGGATGAGTAACACAAAATCAGGCGCTTATTATGAACGGGATCTTACAATGTTTCGTGCTGCGCATTAATTTAACAATTGCTCATGTATTTATTGAATATCTTTTAATTTTTATCTACAAAGTAAGCATAATTTATTGCTATTTATAAAAATTTCAATGAACATTTTGCTCTCCAATACAATTTGAGCGTATTTTACTATCACTCCAAATCATGATTTTGATTTTCCCTGTATTCCAGCCAATGTTTTAAAAATTTTGTTCTTAATTATGGATCTACGAGTCATGCAGAGCTTTTTATCAAGAATATTTTTTTTTGTGAAATGTAAGATAAACTTTTTCTCCATTTGTATAAAACTTTTTGGAACACACTGTATATCATCTTCAGATTTTGACCGATGATTAAATTATAAGTAGGATTTGTTAACAGGTATAGCGGTCACAGAATAAAAAACACTGTTCTTAATCAAGCTTTCGAAATAGTTTATTTCTTCATCAGGATTCTAACAGGTATAAAAAACAACTAACAAATGGTATGACTACATTATCATACTTACATGAATGGAGTTATTGTGGGTATTTACTACGTTTACACATTGAAGTTAAAAACTAAAAATTACACTACATTAAACGGTTCGACTGAACGCTCATGGCAAAAGTATACTCATCAACAGCTGCTTATAGACTATCCTATAAAAGCCAGATAGACTGTCAGTAATAACTAAACTAAAAAAGCATGTGATACAGATTTAGCAGCTAGGTGAATTTATTGGTAATTTGATGTGATTTTTGAAAACAGAACATATGAACAAATATTGCTGAGATTGTTTACAATCAGTTTTGTCATTCGTGCAATTTGGGTCGCTAGCAATATGTACCATTTCCAAAAATAATCTGCTCATAATTTCCTTGTTTCCAAAATTTTTACATTTTGATAACCTATGTTGTGTTTTGTATTAATCACATGACAAGATAAAGCACATGCATTTTTTCTTACTCTAGCATCACTTTTGTGTTGAGTGATCCTAGATTTCAGCCATTGTGAAGTTTGCCCTACATAAGTACCTGCACACTCTTTGCATGGAATGGAGTATATAATGTTCGATCGTTGTAGAAAAGGAATTTTGTCTTTTATTTTTGTAAATAATCTATTAATTGTTTTATAACTATATTTTGCAATTATTACGTCATCAGTTCTTAATATATTGATTAATCTATGTGTATCAGGGTATCCACATCCTATGTGAAAATTCTATAACTTTTATGTTATTCAAGATATCAACTTCTGGTTTTTTTTAAACAATTGCCACGGCTAGGCTGCACAATTCAAAAATATTTTCACCTATATACAGAGTGTGCCAATATGATTTCCAAACAAAAGTTGTGTTTTTTTAAATGAAACACTCTAGATTTGATACCACATTCAAATAAGCTCTTTTGATGCTGATCAAAATCATACAGAAGTACTATAGCTTTACAATGGACGGTTTGCTTTTTATGAGTCATATTATGTCAAAATCATGTCAACTTTGAAAAATTGCGAAGTTTTCGTATTGTGTTACATTACAAATTTGGAGATGTACACTTTTAAATTTGTGAGTGAACTCCTGCCATTATTGTTAAAATAGGCTTGTTCATTTCCATCATTTCGGACAGTTGTGTTTGCGCAAAAGGAATGCGCAGACGCGGAGTGATGGGTAAGTGCGCGGTTTGGACACGACAGATTATTATTAGCCAACGAGACGTCGTACGGTGACGTTTACCTGTGTCGTTCTTTTGTCTTTTCTCTTTCAAAATGTATGTTTCCTCTTTATCTTGCTTTATCGTTCCTTACCTGGTTGTTCCTTCATCGTACCTACAAACGAAGCAGAGGGAAGACGCTAAATCTGGTTTCAACTCAATTACGGGAAATTTTAAAGTCATTTACTCTGTCTAGGAATGACATTAACGAGCTTTTGAAGTCAAAGCCCTGAAAAGTTAAACCCCATTTATATACAGGTATTGATTTCCCCGACGATATAAGAGGTTGGAACATTGTAAGATTGGAGAAAGCTGTAGGTACATTTACGTCCACATCTAAGTTAAGTTTTTCGAGGACGATTCCTTTTCCAACACCAATCCAATTGATTAAAAATGTGAAGAAAAAAAACAATTTCTACAAAAATATTCATAACTAACCCCTTATTAGATAAATGAGAGGCGAAGACAAATTTTCAACACAAGTTTAGGCGCCACTGTTACAACCCCGCGTCGCGTGTTCAGAGCCACTCCGTCATTTTGGTGGGCGGTACGTTTTGTCATTACACCTGCTTTCTCAAACAATAGGGTATTGGAGTGAGTGTGGGATGGTAACTCGTTTACGCTCACCATTTTTTTAATAAAAACATTTGAGAGCTTCTCGTTCGGTCGTCGCAAAGTCAATACCAGTGCACTTTCTTGAAAACCCGCAAGTTTTGTTCAGCTACAGTGTACGTCCGTTATAGAACAAACACGCTTTCGGTAAGTACTTAATTGTGGCATGCACTATTGTTACATCACTCGCATCCCAAGTCATATTGGGTGGTCATTTCCTATAAAACATTCGTTTGTATATTATCAAATATCCACTTATATCAATCTGTATCACGTCTTCTATTAATCCACAAGCATGTTAGTTTTCAGAAATAAATCACAAAAAGTATATAAGGAGAATCATTTGGCGGAATGTTATGGCTATAAAATAATAAGAGTGTCTCCTTATCACTGTTGTTTTAAAGGTATATCAAAAGTTTTGAACTCTTTGCAAATTAGCATTATAGCAGTTATACCTTGGTGTCCATATAATACTATTATATTCTAGTACATTAAGAACTAAGTTGTTGAATAAAAATATGATTGCGCAAATGTTTTTAAAATGTTTGATACACTTACGTAGGAAATCCAATATTTTCTATCCTTTAAGCACAACATTATCCATTTGTTTGGCAAAAATCATACGCGAGTCAAAAATAATTCCTAAATCACTAATACTATATATGGTCTGAATTACATTCATAATGGTGTAATTAAACGTCACTATGTTTTTGCAGTTATTGAAACTCATGACTCTACACTCACTTTCAATAACTTTCAGTAAATTATTATTACAGTATTGTAGGAAGTTATTTAAGTCAAATTGAATCTTGGAGGAGACAAAGAATTTTATATCATCAGCACACATTAGAAATTTACTATGAGTGAAACATAAAGTCACATCATTAATAAATAGCAAAATAATACTGGGCCAATGTGAGACCCTTGCGGTACACCAGAGATAACATAAAACTCTTGAGATGCTGAGTTACTCAACTTAACAAATTGATGTCGATTTGTTACAAATGAAGCAATCCAAAATAAATAATTAATAAAATAAACCACGATATTCCAATTTAGCTAATAGAAAAGCATGACAAACACTGTCAAAAGCTTTCGCCAGTTCAGTAAATACCACATCTACTTAATAACCATTCTCCATAGAGTTTATTATAAAATCTTGAAATACAGCTAAATTTGTAGCAGTTGATCGACCTTTGAAAAAAACATGTTGTTCTTCTAGAGAGATTAACTGAAATACGTGTCGTAACTCTTCCGCTATAATTGCTTCCATTAACTTAGGGATAATACCATGAATAAAATACCTCTGTAATTGCTTAGATCCTTTCTGTCAGCATTTTTGAAAATTGGGAACAGAACTGAACATTTCCAGCGATTCCGACAGAAGCCAAGATTAAAAGACTTTTGAAAAAGATAGCATAATGGTTTTTCTAAAAGCTGTTACACTTAACTGGTAAAAGTGGAGGAATACCATCTGGTCCACCTCGCTTTTTTGTATCTAAGATCTTAATCATTATCACCTGCTATACCAATCATTTGTCACAGTATGTTGGGGATTATAGAATTTACTAAGATAGAATGTAGATATTACCAAGCTTTACATCCCTGACAACATTAAGTTATTAGATCCTTTATTTCACAAGTCTGGTGAAATCCACATCCTTCTTGGATCGCCAGTCTTCTTTAAGATTTTATGTTCTGGGCAATTTCAATTAGGTCGAAATCTTTCTACTCTTGAAAAAACTTGATTTGTTTATGTTGTTGCTGGTCTGGTGGGCTCTGACATGCTGATTCCAACAAAATATCTTCATTCGAGTATTGATCCAGTTCAAGAGCAACTCTCTCAATTCTGGGAATCGGAACAGTATCCGTCCGTAAAGGTCTTCTCGCAGGAGGAACATTTCTGTGAAAACCAGTTTTCTGCAACTACCAAAAAGGACACTGATGGTCATTTTATCGTTTCCATTTCGTTCAAGGAACACCCTTCTGTCTGGAGGATTCTTGGCATACAGCTTTCAAAAGATTCAAGTCTCTAGAAAAGAAATTCAGTCAAATCCAAAATTCAAAAATTTATATACTTCCTTTATGCAGGAATATCATTATCTTGGACATATGTCACCTTCCAACCTCGGTTATACAGTGTTACGTGTCAATAAATTGGCACTAAACATTTTTTAGTTTAATTTTAATGTGCGGAAGTTTCGCGCCACAAATTCAAAAGACTTGGCATATATTTCCGTCACGTCAGAGTGCGTTTGCGCGAGATCGCGCGGGAACTTCGCGCCGACGCGTGAAAGAACAAAAGTGGGAGAAGTGTTTCCGTGAGAGGCGGTAACGTGGCTTTTTACCTCTGACCTTCGTGGAGAGCGGTTTTGTTCAGGTATCGTATCGTGCCTTTAGCTTTATCTATGTAGATCCTTGCCTTGCTTATCTGTTTATCGCCCTTATACCATGTTTCCTTATCCGTTCCCTGCATAGGTAGGTGATAAATTTGTAGCCGAAACGCATTCCACGCCGGAGCACCATCTTTAATTACTCTGGAGTGGAGCCCTGAGATCCCGTCAAAGCCAATTGGATGTACGTCAGACGTACCCTCCGTTAATTGTCTTAAAAGGGCCATCAGAAGCCCTGATGGACTTCAACAGAAGCCAACTTTAACTCAACCTCGCAGGACGTTGAATTTCTTATGTAAGTACTCTAATTGCTTAATTTGTTCACTAATTTAATTTATATTTTTCGTAAATTGCGTATTAAATTTGTGCATTGGTGACGTCATGGACAGATGGCCGCGCTAAAGCCGGTGTAAGCTTGACGTTACCAACCGCCCGTGGCGTCGCTTTTTCCGTGCTTGCACGATGTGTTTATGAACTTTTAAGTGTAAGAATTTGAATTTTAAACTGTAAGAACAGGTCAAATTTTCTATCTTCCTCACCACAGCGTAGTTAAAGAGGGAAGTCTTACAACCAAACTTTCCATTGTATTTGACGGCTCTTCTAAAACTTCAAGCCGACATTTGTCAAACAGTATTCAGATGGTTGGACCTACTATCTAAAAAGATCTCTTTTCACTTTTATTACATTTCTGCAAACATAGGTACTCTTTGTCTGCTGACATTGATAAAATATAGACAGGTTCTGTTCAATCCAAGCCAAAGACCTTTTTAAAAAATACTATGGCAATCTTCTCCTTATGATTCAATTTCTACCTTTGATTTAAATACTGTAACTTATGGTACCACAGCGGCTTCATATCTAGCCATTCAATGTCTGACCGAGATAGGTATTCTAGTTAAGGACACAAATCCTCAGTTTTTCAGAATAATTCAGGAAGATTTCTACGTACATGCTTTTCTTTCGGGTTCTGATTAGCTTTTTTATGCCAAAGCTATCTGCCAAGGGCTTCCAACGCTTCTATCCGGAGGTGGTTTTAAACAAAGTGGATTTCCAATGATCCACAGGTACTTTCCAGTATAAATCTGCAGGACGTTCATCCAGGCATTCTGAGTTCGGATCTCGTGAAAACACCAAAACACTTGGTCTTACCTGGTTATTTCAAACTAATTACTTACGATATTCAATTCCGAGTCCGTCAGATGGCATTCCTACTAAACGGGCTATGCTGTCCGACATTTCACAGATTTTCAACCCTTTGGGCCTTCTGGGTTCTTGTGTCATATCCGCTGAAATTCTCATGCAGTCTCTTTGGATGGGAAAGATTTCATGGGATGATCCGATTCTTGTTTCAATTTAAAATAATTGTATTCTTTTACGACAAAATTGGGCTGTGTTAAACAATCTCGTAATTCCACGTCATGTTGTCTGTTGCAATCCCGTGCAGGTGGAGATGCATGGATTCTCAGATGCTTCAGTTCATGTCTACGGGGCATCTATCTACCTACGTTCAGTTGACCCGCAAGGATCAGGTTTTCGTTCGGCTTTTGTGTGCAAAGGTTAGGGTTACGCCCTTGAAGCCTGTCACTATTCCACGTTGAGAGCTGTGTGCAGCTGCGTTGCTGACCAAGCTTGTTGCTCAAGCTACAACGGCATTATGCATAGACTTTGAGCGGTTTGTCTTTTGGTTCGATTCTACTGTCGTTCTAGGGTGGCTGAAAACACCGCCTAATCAACTTAAAACTTTCGTTTGCAATAGAGTTGCAGACATACAAGCTTTGACTTCTCATGCCACATGACGGCATGCACCTACTAAAACAAATCCTTCCAATATGCTTTCAAGAGGAGTTTCACCTGTTCTGTTATTAGAATGTAGTCTATGGCAGAGTAGTCCTTCCTGGTTACATGAATCTGTAAATTCATGGCCTATTTTCGTTGATCATATTTCCAATCTACCAAATCTAAAGAGTACTTTACACTGTCATCATGACCGTCAGGTCAAACTTTTCCCATGGGACAAATTTTCTACTTTGACAAGACTCGAAAGGGTTATTGCATACTGTTTGCGGTTATTGCGTAATTGCCGTAAATTCCTCTCGGAGAGGAACCTAGGTCCTCTCACGTGTGAAGAGATTTCCTTTTCACATACTCGCCTAGTTAAAACATCTCAACTAGAGTCCTTTCCGGAAGAAATAAAATGTCTACAGAAGGGCATTCCCATTCTAAAGCCAAGCTCAATTTCAAACTTAACTCCTTTTCTCGACTCTGATGGTATAATACGTGTCGGAGGTAGTCTTCAAAATTCTCAGTTCTCCTTTGAGAAAAACATCCAATTCTAATTTCTGCAAAACATAGATTTGCTAAGCTTCTTCTTATAAATTCGAAACCCTTGCCTCCTATTTCTTCTGATTCCAATGATCTTCTTCCTTTAACTCCAGGACACTTCTTTATTGGTTGATCCATGACTTCTGCTCCTGATCCTTCCTTAAAAGTCACCTTAAAGAGTCCAGATTTAATACCTTCCAACGAGTTCAACTTTTTCAGTAACAAATATGATCCCCTTGAAGTAAAGAGTATGTATCAGAACTCCAACGACAAAAATGGCGTTCCAATGAATCCGAATTTCAAGAAGGCACATTGTGAGTGTTCATACTGGTGCCGACGGTGTTAATCGCGTTGCGTCGATTAAAACTTATACTGGTCTAGTTCGTCAATCATTTTCCAAGATCTGTCCGCTATCTATTGACGACATGTAAATATATTTTAATGTACTATACTTATTATTATTGTATTATACTTGTTCATACTATTTCTATTGTACTTTTAAGATGATCTATTTAAGCAATTGTTAGTTTATTGAAAGTTAGAGCTTTCAACGCCGGGGGGCATGTTGGGGATTATAGAATTATAAGATGTGAAGTTACTTCGCGTTTGTGCCAAAAGCTACTTTTGTGGCAGACGACGCTCATGTTTTGTTGCGTGCTTCGTTTCCAGAATTCATTCATGTTTAAGACGTCTGAGGGGTTAGCTCGTGACAGCTGATATCCATTCATTCTAACGTATTTTACTTAAATTTTCAATTATATTCAGTTATAATAAATGTATTCCACGTTGAATCATTCTTTACATTTCTATCTTAGCAAGAAACAAGTTTTCAGTTTGTTGTTAAGTTGATCCTAAGAGTTTTAATACTACAATGAATAAACGTACAGCGGATTCGCATAGAAGATGTACAATTATACAAAGATATCCCAAACACTGTTTACAAAATTAACATTAAATGAGTTAAGATACAGACACAAAAAATCTATATAAATAGTAAAAATGTTCAAAATCCAATGCTATAAATAATAATCAATTTTTGAGAACTCTTAGAAAACCCCAATTATAATTGGTATATATTTATTATGTAATGTGACAAAGAGCTGTTAATACTTTGATCGATAACCATTGATATCGCACCACTTTTCGTAATATGTTTCAAAGCCCTTAAGACTGATATACTTATTAAAAGAAATTGCAACACCATACTATAAAACTACAACTAAACAACTGCATACTTACACTGTAAATGGTGCTGTTACATAAAAAGCACTGCACTGGGTTGAAACGTGATGCCGAACATGCACTGTAAGAACAGACGATTGTCTGAACTTTCTCAATAACCACAACAATATACAATCCTCTGTGTTAGATGGAAAAACAATCACAACATCACAATTGGGCGTTGAAACCCTTTTTAGCCAGAGTCTTTTAGGAGAAAAGAAATATCCAGCACAAGGTATTTTCCTTTTCATCAATTCTGAGGCTATTAAAACAAGAAAAATATAAGTTGTTATTTACCTATACGAATATGCTTTACCTTGTTCAATTGTTTCCTGTGCGGCTTCAATAAATCTTCGTTGTCTTAAACTAAAATAACTAATACTTTCTAAATCATTTTCTTGAGGAGTTTCCACTGTTTCTTCGGCCATTGCACTCGATTAAAATATATACGACTTATAGTTTATACACGCACTTATTAGAATAATCAATGAATAATATGCTAATTCAAATAACTTTGTTTACAGTCGCATTTTTTTGCAAATACCGCCATTAATCAATACATCATTTTGAATTAAAATTAAAATAAATAATGACAGATGCTAGAAAACTTATGTCAACTCCCAAAAAAATAAGGATGCGTTCGAAAAGATTAACATAAACGAAATTCAGGTGTTCTTGGGATAGAGTTTGAAAGTAAGATCGATTATTTAAACACAAGGCGCAAGTCACGTACAAATCAGGGATAATTTATTCAAGTCGTAATATTTTTATTGTAACAAATTTTAATCTAACTTTTTGATATACATTAATTTTAAGAATATCCAATACACACAAAAACAGTGCGTTTCACAACATTTTTTTTAAGTTTTTAGGATTTTTAATAACGGAATAAAATATTGTTACGAACTATGAGGCAACCCGTCAAACATGCAAGTTGCATAATCGAAATATATTCTACAGAAGTTTAGAACATTCGAGCAAACGCCAGATTATGAATCATCTAGTTAATTTTAGGGTATATATAAGAACGGTGATGAGTGTAAATCGGTTAATCTATATCCAAATGTTGTGTATAGTTGGTCATTACGTTTTTAATGTCCTATAGTAAATATAAATTTGTGTTATGTGAACATGTATATTGTACTGCTAGCTTGTACGTAAGTAGACAAAAAAATAATAAATAAATTATAGTAGTGTTAAGAAGACTTATGGTTAAGGACTTAGTTTAAGAAGATATTAGTATTTGTCAATAGCATTAGTGTGATAGTGCTTCATTGTTAATTGAACTGAAAACATCTATATACTGTTAACTAATTAAACTTGTGAATAATAACGACTTTGGTTATTACTTGATATAAATTAGTGAACACTTTAACAGTAGCCCGCTACAACATGTTATTTTAAGGAATATACTAGTTATAAAAAAATGATGTGATTTTAATGTCATAATTGAATTTACTAATCTTTTATAGAAAGCTGCCTGTTACAATTCTAATTAATAGATTATTTAAACTCCAACTAGCAACAAAATGTGCTGAAAAATTTTTTGCGTAAATTAATCTTAGAAATCAAGTAAATAAGTATACAAAAGTAAAACAAAAACGTAAGTTTCAGAGAAATGTGATACCAGATTAAAAACGTCCCACACTAAAAATTATATTGTTGCGAGCTACTATTAGAAAACCCGTCAAACAAACAAGCGCTGCAAGCACTGTATATTCTCCATGGACCGGGAGGCTTCTAGCAATTACTGGTGGAAGAGTCATCCTTTGTAATTTACGGTATAAATAAGACCGACGATGAAGTACAAAGTCAGTCTATATCAGAATGTTGAACATAAATTATATGGTGTAAAGTTAAATAGTTGAGCTTTTGGAGTAAACATAAATGTTATGTGCACGTGTCTAATGTACATGCAAAATTGTAGAATACATAAATAGACAAAAGTGTAATAAATAAATTATAGTAGTTGTATTAGTGCTGTTAATGGACCTATGGTTAAGAAGTTAGTTTAAGAAGATAGTAGTGCTTGTAAATTCATTAGTGTGATAGTGCTTCATTGTTAATTGGACTGAAAACATCTATAAATAAGGCATATACCGTTAATTAAACTTGCGAACAGTGAGTAATAAAGACTCTTGTTATCACTTGTTTTAAATCAGTGAAACGCGGTAGTGGTAGCCCGCTACAATATCAAAACGTTTTCATCTTTTAACTATTATATTTTTGAAATGCTTTTGATTCATGAAAGTTTTATATATATATATATATATATATATATATATATATATATTGCTATGCTCCCTAAATTATTCGCGCCCCATCGTTTGGGCGACCATTTTAATCTTGTTATGTTTAAACAAGAATTGTAATTGTCGTTCTCCGACGTTAGACCGCCTTATTAATATTGCTATAAACTCCCTCCAGGAACTGAACTGGATTTTATCTTGAACCTACCTTGTCGACCAATAACAAAATTTGAAATGTTACCGCCTTACTCGTTATCAATTTCGTATTCAACTTATAGCTCCTCCTTGATTGTTTAAATTATCAAATCATTCTCATTAACTTTATCTTATGACCTCGACTAGCATTTATTTGGAATTATAAATTAAGTTAATTCGATTTTATATAATGCAACAAATATTATGTACAGTTTTTATAAATTATTTAAAATACACTTTTCAATTAATTAATGTTGTAAATCTCATTTATCAAAATCATATGCCTTTTTAATCAAACCCAAAGTCACCAAAAAAACCTATTATCTTTATAAAAGTAGTGTAGCACGTTCTGAACCTCTTATCATATCACGCACTTTATACGTATTCAAATCCTCTTTTTGTTGACTTTTTCACATTCATTTATATTAAGCAAATTCAATATTCAAATAAAAAAAATAGAAAAAAATGTCTTATAACTAAAAATCTAACCTTGTCTATTCTCTTCGCATTGACGCATCAGCTAATATTTCCCATGCATTAAGCCATCCATTTGAATAAAAATTATCTTCCCCCAATTCAGGATTATTACATGCCCATTCAAAATATTGTTTATCCACACGCTTGAACCATTGCATTTAAATTGTTGCCATCACCCCCTGGACTACCATTATTAACTTATACTTATGCACCCCAATTTATTATCATCTCATTCAGACTTATTACTTCTTATCAATTTCCCCAAACTTCGAATACCATCTATTCTCAGAATATTGTATTATTATCCTCCACGGACTCAAAACTTGGATTTCTTATCATTTATTTTCCCCAGACTCGAAGCCGTTTAATCGGCAATCGTAATTTTTATTTTCGCACTTATACAATTTTTCACTTTGAATTATTATTACGTATCACTTTATTTCATAATGGCCCACCTCGGCATTTGTTGAGTTGAAAGTCCAATTAACAGTATATACCTTATTTATAGATGTTTTTAGTCCACTTAACAATGAAGCACTATTACACTAATGAATTTAAAAGTACTAATAATATCTTCTTAAACTAACTTCTTTACCATAGGTCCATTAACAACACTAACATAACTATTTATTTATACACTTCATTGTATTTATGTATACTACAAGCTGCATGTACATTAGACACAGCATATAACATTTATGTATATTCTTGAACTTCTAAAAGCTCAACTACGTTTACCGTACACGATATAATTTATATTAGACATTCAAGTATAGACTACCTTTTACATTCATAAGCGGTCTTATATATACCCTAAATTAAAGACATGACTCATTATCTAGTAATTTCTAGAAGAATTCTGGAATCCTTGAGAATATGATGTGTCTCGGGCGTTTGTATGTTTGACGGATTGTCTAATAGTGGATCGCAACAGTAGTGTAAAATTTTCACGTAAGTAATAAATCTTATTTAATTATTAAGTGTTAAACAAATAATTTTTCTTATGATTTTCGATACAAACCGGAATCAGGTAACTTCGGTGTAGCCCGAGATAGATTTTCAGTTCTTGCGAGTTTCTTCTTAAAAAGTTTACTTCCAAAAACACTACTATCAAGTTTGTTTTAATTTTATAATTACAAAAAAATGTTTTATTTCTTTGACAACAACTTGAACGCTTATGTTTATTAAATGTAAAGTAATTGAAAAAATACTCTAAGTCAATATTTTAATAAATCAATAATTAATAATTACGAATGAGTAGCTCGAACACACAACAATGTTAAAGTTATGAAATTCGAAGACTAACTGAGGATCAGGGCTTCTTACATTTAATATGAAGCCTCTGGTCTCACATTATTTTGTGGGAAAGTGCAGATCTTGCTGTCTGCTGTTCCTCGATAAATCATACATTGTCTTATTCTAAGTAATTATAAATAAGTCTGCTTAATCGCAGTTCATTGTTTCTGCACCTACGGTACAGGTTGCGCCTGGGTTACAATGCAGTCGTTTTCTATTCTTATTTCTGATATGAACTCTGTTGCCATTTAATATATAATCTTCATTTAATACAATGTATCATGCTATTACTAAGACAGTGGATATGTAACTCGCGGAAGAAAATAATTTCGGCATATAGAGCATAATGTTGGCGTGCATTGAGATAATTTCCGTTTGAGGCGTACTTCCGAAGTGGAGTGTTATTCTAGTATGAAAGCCATAATTCTGTAAATGCCACAAATATCTGTTCTAATAGAATCCAATACTGAAGCAATTTAAAGTTTAATATTGTCGTATTTAGACAAAAAAAACAATTACCTGTTTAAACTGTTTACTTTATTATTGTGCATATGCAAAAGTGAACAAGATAAATTTTTTAGACAAGTATTTTAATCTCATAATGTTAAAAATATGTAGGTTAACTCAGAATAAGACACAATGGAGCTACGCTTCTAACCAGTTCCAGGACCGAAGACTTAATGATGATGAATGTTAAAAATATGATTTTCTTTTAGTCATTGTAGGTGAAAATTTTGTATATTTAGGGAAAAGAATTTCCTGTAAAGGTCAACACATTTTTGGATCATACTAAATAATTTAGTTATGCCAGTATTTTGCTACACGTATCAATTGGTAGGATATGACCTTGTTAATAAAATATAAGAAGAATAGGTGTGGTGACTTATTAAATAATGAAAAGGTAATTAATTGTAAATATTTTAAGTACATTGATTTACGAACTAAGCGAGATAAGGTTTTTATTAGTATGTTAATAAAAATTGTTCATAAAATTCAATCCAATGTTATAAATATTGATTTTCTTTTTAGTAAATTAATTGGCGCTTTTTAAATGTCTCGTGTTTGTTTATGGTAGAATATTTTTTATTCTCTAATTCCACACAGGTTGGAACTTGAGCTGAGCTAGCAGGAAGTGGTGTTCTAGGTGAGTTATGTTTTCATTTATTTCAGGATTCATCAAAAGCACTGCGTGTTATGGAGTTCCAACTTAAAAGCAAAAATTTCATACCATTATAAGTAGATTTTCTGTATTTTTTGCACACTGGAATTTTTATATCATAACTTGTTTAACAATACCGTTAACTGCTATAGCAACTGTTTATATAATTTTCGAGAAATGTTTAGTATTTTCGAAATACAGAATGAATGTTTTGGCTACTTTTTTCTACCTCTACAAATATTTGGTTTTTAAATCGTGTTTCAATATTTCTTTACAAAGAACAACCTCACTTATCTTAACATATCCTAGTTTGTCATCAGTTGAATTCATTTTTTTTATTAGTAAATATAGTGAGGTTAGATATTCGGGTTTTCTTAAATTTTTATAGTAATGTGTAGTAAATGTAATGAATTACTCTAAAGATGTTTATAGCAAGAAAAAACTTATAATTGTACATTCTGCGGTATAACATAGATAATAGATATTTTTATTGAAACTATACAATTATGAACAATGTTAGTTCTGTTGTTTATGTTGTTGTTTAATATTAGTTCCTACCACGTATTACCACAGATATTAGGAAGTCATGGCGTAGAAGGAAATAGTGTAAAAGGTTCAAATAACGCACACGGTCAAATTGCTAATTCTGCGGAAGTGAAAGATGAAACACTGGTCAATGTTGTTAAAGTTGAAACTCAGGATGCACCAAAAGTAATTACTAAAGAGAATACCAAGAAAAACGATAGTAAAGTAGCAGTTGATGATAAAACTCACATATTAAGCAGTGAAATTATTAAAAAAAGTGAGAAAGATTCATCAATTATTTCAGTCATACCTAAAGGTAGTAACTTGGGTATTGTTGAATCAGGAGCATTACGTAGAGGTTTCTATGTGTTCTTGGCCTTTAGTGCACTTACAGTGTTGTATTTTATATATAGGTCTTATCGGTAAGTTGTAAA
This sequence comes from Platerodrilus igneus, assembly GCA_036346225.1. Lineage (NCBI taxonomy): Eukaryota > Metazoa > Arthropoda > Insecta > Coleoptera > Lycidae > Platerodrilus > Platerodrilus igneus. The sequence continues at coordinate 235,431 of JARFIW010001125.1, forward strand.
AATGTAGAATATATTGTATTAAAATGTTTTCAGTTTACGTCGAGGTAGTCAACCTACTAGTATAGTTCGCAAGTATGGGGTAACTGCCCGACGTAGTGATATTGAAATGCGTCCTTTAGAATTGGATGATGAAGATGATGAAACAATATTTGAAGTGGGACAGAAAAATATTAGCTAGCAATAAGTTAATTTATATGCAATTTATTAAAAGTTACTACTGTTTATATATTTTATACTGTGAGAAAATGTTTTTCCTAATAAAAATTAAATAACGTGGTTTTCAGATGTTGAAAAAATGTTTGTTTGAAGTAAGAAATCAAACATCTTCACAAGATTAATATTTTAAAGATTTTACTTGACCATTTTAAAAGTTTGGCAGTTTCAACAGAATATTATTGAATAATACATTAACTTGTTACTAAGAAACACAACCAAGCTGATGTTCTGGACATTATATATATAAATATATATATATATATATATATATATATATATATATATATATATATATATATATATATATTGATGGTTGTTAAGTTGTGACTTCCATAATACGCAAGAGACTACCTTACTTCCGCATTTTCCAAAAGTCCAATTTCTATTTTGAATGCATATATTTATTAAGGGGAATTTCCTGATAACAATTTTCAAACATATTTATGTTATAATGAGAATGTTGACTGTTGTATATGCTCCAAATAGGAGAATGCATTGTTCGTACTGAAATTGATTGAACCGTTTTACCTTAGTAGTTGATTAGCATTGCATGCGTGTATAATTTAGGATATGGTTTTAAATATCGGAATTATTTTTATTAAAAATGTATGTAAATGACGAATTGTCCTTTTGCAACTATGTTTGAAGTAAACAAAACACCGTATGGCAAGGGTCAAATCTTCAATTTCGAAAAAGTGGGTGCCAATAAGAATTATTTTTCGTTTTTGATAAAGAATCGTTAACAATAAAATAATGTCAAATGAAAATAATGTAGTACAAGTTTAAAACAACCTGGAACAACTTTCAAAATAACACTTTTCAAAAACGGGGTGCTAACTACACGTGTGTGTGTGTGTGTGTGTCCGAATAATAATTTGTTGTTGCAATAATAACGGTGCCATGAAACCAGAACACAAGGTAAAGCGTTGTTAAATTTTGTATGTTAATGTTAAATAAAATTTTGGAATTGTTTGCTTGTTCATGGCATGCTTATTACTAAAATAATAAATTACTATCTAATAAAGGCAAAAAAAATGGCAAAAATTTAAAAAGCGAATTGTTTTACAAAATTCCGTATATATTTTGGATTTTTGAGTGATCTATAACAACTTTTCTTAATACTTTTTTTTATTCTATATTAATTGCTACTGACCACATTGCTTGACACTCTACTTTTTACTTTTATCATATTTGGCTGAATTTTGACTTTATAATTACACTGTTCACACAAAATGTGCATTGTGCTGGCCTATCTTGCTGATAAAAGTTTTACATGGATTACTTTTGCAATAAAGTAGTTATTTAGATGTGAAAAGTTAAATACATTAAATCTACGATTTTAACCCATCTTTAAAAAAAATTACGTCAAATGTTTGCAAAATTATAATAATATTAAATTTAAACGATACCGTTTAGTTCGTGGAAATTAGAAAAAAATTTTAAAAAAATTAAGGGACAGTTTGAATGCATATTATGTTAATGTGAGCCATTGAAATGAAGTGCAATACGAATCCAATCATTTCATTTCAATATTAATATTTTTAAAGAATCGCCAAAAGTGTGTGAAAAACGCGTTTTTCAATGATTGACGGAACATAGAAAACATAGAAAAAAGATTCAAATGAAAGGTGTATGCCTTAAAAAGACCTACAAAATGAATGGTCACCATTTAAAATTGGTTAATTTGTTTATTTACAAATGCATTTAAAATGCCTAAAATGCCAGTTTCTTAAATCTGCTATTGTTTAAACAATAAATGATATACTCAGCTGAAATCATTTGAAAAGTATACATCTAAGGATTTTTAAGTTATCATTAAAATTTCATTGAAAAACATTTAACAGTTTTGTTAATAATTCATTTGATTTATACAAAAATTCATTCTCACTAGAAGTTCTACAGAATTGGCTGTGAAGGTGTAAATAAATTAAAGAAATTTATTCAGAAAAAGTCAAACCATAACGTATTGTTATGGGAAGAGTGATTTTTCACAGTTAAGTTTCAAAAAACGGCTTTAAAGTGAATGCATTATTTTCGGTACAAGCAAATTAGCATACCTTGTATAATATATATATATATATATATATATATATATATATATATATATATATATATAATATAAAAAGAAAAGATTTTGTTTTTGGTTCTTGGGATAAAGTCGCTCATAAAATTAAACACAAAACATTAAATGTGTATCATTTGTATTAAATCGTACGTTTCGGTGATAATTTACACCTTAATCATCGATCTACATGAAAAGTATATAAATAGGTAATTCATATAACAGGTAATATATGTTTAACTTACTTATTACTTGATAAAATTATTTTATGTATTCACCCATATTAAAAGTAACAGAAGGAAGCTTGTAATATTACTGATTAAGAATTAAAATTAATTTTAAATTTTGAATGAAATGTCAGTTCACTTATTTGACAAAAAAAGTAGAATCAAGGATGACATCAATCAACAAATTATGACACTATTTGCTTATATTTTTATTTAAATAGTAGTATGTGGTTTATTTGTAAAAATTTTTGTATGGTGGGTTGCATAAAAATAGTTAGATTTTAAAATCATATATTTTTACAGGTGTAGTAAACAGGTTGACTTTTGACTTAAATTAAATAGAATTCTGTGTGTAAGCAATATCATTATAGTTAGTATATTTTTTTGGATTAAAAGTGTATAGGTATGAGTAAACTGTATGTAAATTATTGATGTCTTCTTTATGATTGATGGAATTTTGTTCTTGGTTTATATGAAATGATTCTAAGAAAAGTCTTTTTTTGTAATTGCTTTCTATATCTAAAATTTTTACATTATCATAATTGATGCGAAATTAGGAAAAACTTCTTGTGCTCTTTCTATACATTTATACAATACAAAACACAAAGTCAATTATGATAATGTAAAAATTCACTATTTTCGTAACAGTACGTTATGGTGTGACTCTTTCAGAGTAAATTTTCTTAATTTATTTAAACTTTCAATAGGCCAATTCTGTAGAAATTCCACTGAGAAAAAAAGGTTTTTAATAAACAAATGAATTATTAAGAAAACCAGTAAATTTTTTTTAATGAAATTTTAATGGTAACTTAAAAGCCCTTAGAGGTATACTTTTCAATTGGTTTCAGCCAAATATCTCAATTACTGTTTGAACAACATCAGATTTAAGAAAGTGATATTTTAGGTACTTTAAATTCATATGCATGTGAACAAATTAACCGATTTTAAACTATTACCACTCATTCACGAGCGTCTCGCGGTAGAAATAACGCGGCTGTAATGACAGTTGTAAACAGATTGAGGTTACGTAATTTTTTTGTTTACATATAGTGAATGAGATCCATGGAAATTACCTATTAATTTTGTTTATCCTGTTATTTGTAAACGAGGAGTAAAAATGAATACTTGCGAAGATTGTGGTTTTGAGTTTACACAAAAGAAGAATTTGTATGCCCATTTAAGAAAGATTCATAATTTTGAATATAGGAAACCAGTTACTTTAACTAGTAAATTTTTGTGTGATACATGTGGCAAATCCTTGACCAGTAAAGCAACTTTACGTCGTCATTGCAGAACTGTTCATAAAAGTATTCCAATAATTCTCAACTCGTCAAGAATCAAGTGCTTTTATGAAAATTGTACAACACATCTAAAGGGATATAAAAAACTTCGACAACATTTGGCAAATGAACATCCAATTGAAACTAAACTTGATCAACTACATTTTAATTCACAATTAGTTTTGAAGATTATTATGCAAAGTGTTAATTATATACTAATTTTATTCTGTTCAACAGAGTTCAAAAACTGAAAAAACCAAGAACAGGAACAATCTTTGGCAATGTATATACTTCACACTTCAGCTAAATTATTGTCTGATGGCACCAAAAAGGAGTACTATAATTGCCATCGATCATATAACTACATTCCAAAATGCAAGGGTTTGAGAAGCTTAAAAAGCACAGGCACTAATAAAATTGGAAGTGTTTGTCCCTCAAGAATGGAAGCGACGATAAAGAACGATGGGTCTGTTTCAGTAGACTTCTGGACAACTCATGTTACACATACCAACGATATTGGTCGAGTTTTTTTAAGTAAAGAGAGTAAAGCAGAAATTGCAGGTATTTTCGAAAATAAAGTTCTAGTTTGAAATTTTACAATTGATGTGTTTCAGGAAAATTAAAGGAAGGTATTACATTTCAACATATATTGGATGATGTTCCTGATTCATTCTGCTTTAAAACAAGAAAATTCACAGAGAATTTTTTTGTTAGAAACAAAAGATATGCACAATATTGTTAGGGACTTTAATATTGAGTATGGTGTGAAACGTCACCTAAATGATGCAATTAGCGTACGGCTCTGAGTAGAGGAGATGATGAACTTAGGAAACGACTGCCCAGTGTTATATTATAAAAGCCAAGGTGTAGAAGGAAACCCAAATGACTCAAAAATAATTTTAGATGTTCAAGATTTTGCATTAGTCATAATGACTTCTTTTCAACGTGAACAGTTGCTTAAATTTGGGAACGACAAGGTGTGCGTTGATGGTACACACGGTACAAATAGTTACGATTTTCAGCTCTACACACTAATGACAGTGGACGAATTTGGTTCAGGGTGCCCAGTGGCATTTTGTGTTTCAAATCGTGCTGACGAAATGATTTTCAAGTTGTTTTTTGGAAAAATTAAATCAAGAGTGGGTATTATATCAACTACTGTTTTTATGTCTGATCATACTCCAGCATTTTATAATGCATGGTCTTATGTTATGGCCAAGGTACCTCACCAGTTGCTATGTACCTGGCATGTGGATCGTAATTAGCGCAAGAATTTGTCAAAAATCAATGGAGGGATTGAAAAGAAAGTAGTAGTATATAAATCCCTTCGTGTATTATTACAGTGTGTATCTATTGATGAATTTAATGACATTTTAAATCAGGTAGTAGAAGATCTTTATGACGATGTTGATACACAATCATTTGTGAATATTTTCATAATAATTATGCAAATCGTCCAACATCTTGGGCATATTGCTATCAATTGGGTTTAGGAATAAACACTAACATGTATCTTGAATCGATGCACAAAGTTTTGAAGTATGTGTATTTGGAAGGTCGGAACGTAAAACGTTTGGACAAAAGCATTAATGCAGTAATGAAAATGGCTCGAGATAGCTTGTTTAAACGTATAATTAAACTTGCAAAGAATACTTCCAATGACAAAATTAATAGAATTAAACAAAGTCATAAAGCAAGTCTAACAATTACATCAGATTTTATTAGACGTCTTGAAAATGATAAGGAATTTTTAGTTACGTCGTCTACTTGTGCTTTTCAACAGTATCAAGTTACTAGAGTAGATGAGACCTGTGAAGGTTCATGCCTAAGTTGTACAAAGTGCAGCATATGTGTTCATACATTTCAATGCACCTGTATTGACAACATGATAAAGCTTAACATTTGCAAACACATACATGCTTATGCGATACAGTTTTACAAATCGAATCTTGACATTGTCACACCTTTGCATATTAGTAACGTTAATGAACTTTTTAGCAGTAATATTTACCATGAAGCAAAATCTTCAAAAAATGATATTATTAAAAAAAGAGATGAGCTAATAATAGGCCTATGTGAGAATGCTTCGTTAACTGACGACGTACATCTGGCTATAATGAGGCAATTTGATAAAATCATTGACACATTAAATAAAGCAAAATCTATTGATCTAAAAACTACAGAGGAGATTAATATTAATAAAAAAGTTGAACATTAGGTGCGGCTTTTTTCAACAAAGAAGAAATCAACAAGGAATAATGATCTTAAAAAGCCTACCCTAACAGAAGAAATTTTTATTAGTGATGGTTTGGTTAATAACTCAAATCTTAATGTCAAAGTTCATACAAAATCTGATCATACATCACCTGATTTTATGTTAAGATAAGACAGTGTATTATCTCAGTAGAAAGTTAATTTAATTAACACTGCTTTCTCTTGTTTGGGAATAAAATCCGATGGGGAAACCACTCGCAGAAATACATGTACAAATTACTGGAAATTATTACAATCCCAGCGATTTTGATGGGAAACCTACAAGTACGCGAATAATCTAATTTAATCCTCAGTTCTCACTTTGTTTTATCAGTGTTACAAGCGCTGGTAAGTTATTGTAATATATTAACAGTGCAGTATTTTAGTTTTACTTTTAGTCGGAGTACCAAAATAATCTTAATTTTCTACCTTGTTTTTTTACATATTTTAGTCGACTGACAGTGCAAACAAAATTCTCGACAAAATAAAATTAGTTTCTTTCTTAATTAATTTAGATATTTATTAAGAATGTATATGGGTATTGAAACCTCAAGCCTCTATTACTATTATTAAACACATTTCACTCGAGTAATTAATAATTTACAAATCAAATTAAAGAAATCCCAGCAAAGTACCTTTAAACTGCATATTGACACAAGTACGAAAGATACCTAGAATAGCAACAAGTTAGTACAAAATACCAAGTTGTTTACATACAAGAGCTAACATGCATAGATAACATTCGTGTAAAGTTAATTTCCTTCATTGCACTAAATTTAACTTCTTTTTTATCCAAAGTTGGTTGCTTATAGAAACTGGTCTCTTATATTCAAATCATGAAATTTTCTTAAGTGGCCATTCAAAGTTTTATTTTACGTAAATTCAGAACCACAATCTAGGCAAATATTCATTGTTTACTTCTCCTATATAAATAAGGAGATAAACAATCAATTTAACATTAACACAGACCTCATCCAATTTATGTAAACAAAAAAATTACATAACCTCAATCTGTTTACAACTGTCATTACAGCCGCGTTATTTCTACCGCGAGACGCTCGTACTCATTCTGTAGGCGTTTATAAGGCTCACATTTTTCATTTGAAACTTTTTCCTCTAAATGTTATAAAGTTTGGTATATCATCTAGAAACGTGTTTTTCACATCTTTGGCAATTGTTTAAAAATATTAATAAAGAAATCATTTGGTTTAATTTGTATTAGACGTTATTCTAAAGGCTTATACTAACATAAAATGCATTCAAACTGCGTTCCTGAATTTTTCGAAAAATGCAAGGGGCCTACCGTAATTTCCTAGAGTATATTATCGTATTAATGCCAGACACAATAAAATGCTAAATAATCAAAAATATAATTGCGCTTGACATAAATATTAACTATAAATCTTTTCCGTACCTCTTAACCAAACTAATGCATGGTTTCGTGAAGTCTGCTTAAAAGGTACTTTTCAGTTAAACATAATTGTGCTAAATACACAGAATATAATAATAGTTAAAGCTCATTGGCGTCTGAAATTTATAAAAATTTAATTTTCTCGATAAAGTATAACCAGGTAATACATGCAGCAATATACCCAACTTATACTAAATTAATGTATATTTGTAAATGGCTAAATACCATAGGTGTTTACACTAACTAGGCAAGCAAAACTTTGTAGGCGTTTAACATTTCTTTAAAATCCCTATAAACAAACATAGAAAGTGCAATTGTTTTTAAAGATATTTTTCCTATTTGTAGAATTCATATTATACTTTACATAAGACTGTTAAAAATTAATTTGAAATGCAAGTCAGCTGTACTAACAGAATGCATAACGTTAATATTACACTATTTGTGAAATGAAAGAATCGTTAATAAATGGTCATAATAATTAAAATTTTAAATATCCGTACTATTTAGAGCTAATTTAGCTGGCTTATTAAATGCATTTCTTCATCACCTTTATTTAAAACTTTCTTAATCGGCTTTCTGAATAAATGCTAAACTGCAATTATGTTTCAAGATATGTAGTGAGCAACGTTGTTGCATTTACCGCGGTCTTTAGAAGTACTAAGCTAGCTAACATGTAACGGAAGTTGCAGCGTGCTTGACGTATGTAAGGTATCAAACACGACACTAGCGTCAGCGATATACAAGTAAACTAAAAGTTGTTTTTGTAGGTACATTTGGTCAGTTGTGACCTCCAGACAAATTTTTGGGAAATGACTTAAAATACCTCCAATGGTCTAAAAAGTGTCAAATTTCTACAAATCGCTATGACTTCCGAAAATGGAAGTAACAACGGTATATATGAAGTCACATCGTTTGCTATATATCTGTTTTGGAAGTCATTACGTACCGTTTATCAATATATATATATATATATATATATATATATATATATATATATATATATATACAGAGTGCCCACAATCTATCTCCGTATATGGGTAACTTTTTATTATAGAAGATACAATGTTGGTTAAATTAGCAAAGTTGAAGAGAAATTTACGAGTAGTATGATGCTTTTTTGAAAACTCACCTAGATGCTCAACTTTTTTAGATATTTGAAAAAAACTGAAATTTGCCATTTTCTTCAAACGCTAATAACTTTTTAACGGTTTAACCTATAGAGAAAATAAAACTGCTTGTAAGGTAACTTTTTACGTAGAATTCAATAGCGTATATGACAATTTTAATTGGAAATGGGTTTTCAAGCTACAAACATAACCTCACTTTTTAAATGGAAACCATAGTTCAATATAACCCAAATGGAAAGGTTTTTCTTTTCTGATTACCCTGATGTAAGGGTTGATGTACTTATTTTCAGTAGTTTCTTCATAATAAAGAAAAAACGATTTATTTATTTGCGGGCATCAAGGAGTCCATGGATACATATTTTAAATAAACAAAAAACAACTGGCATTTGTCAGATATTATTAGTTAAAGTGTTTATTTGCTCTGGGTTGCAAATTTTGTGTAGAAGACTTTTAAATTTATTTGATTATAATAGAGAATGTATACAAACGACGAAAAAAATGACATGCTCTTTTGTTACTATGCCTGTAACAGAAATTGTGATGCTGCTGGTGATATGTATTATGAAAGATATTTGGAAAGAAGGCAGCCAGATAAACGATTGTTTTCTAAATTAGAAAACAATTTAAAAGGTTTGGTGCTTTTACAAAACCCAGTACTGATAAAAGAAAATTCAAAACTGATGATGAAGAACGTGTGTTAGCCTACATAAATTTTAAGCCAACAGCGTCCACCGAGAAACTGCAATTGAGTGCGCTACTTCTACAGAAAAAGCTCGCCTAATTTTAAAACAAAACCGCTACAAACCATACAAAACCCATGTTAGCAATACACTGTATCATGGGGATTGTGAGAGAAGACAACAGTTTTGTAGGTGGTTTCTTAATGAAACAAATAATAATCCTGGTTTTAGTCACACTATTTTATTTACCGACGAAGCAAAATTTACTAACAAAGGCATGTTTAACAGAAAAAATACAGTCTACTGGAGTCAGGAAAATCCCCATTTAACAGAAGAAAGGCGGGATCAACATCAATTTTCGATAAATGTGTGGTGTGCCATTTTTGGTAATAAAATACTTGGGCCTTTCTTCTATAATTATAATTTAAATGGTGTACACTATTTGAATTTTCTACAAAACGAATTGCAAGAAATGCTCGATAATTTGCCACTTCATTTACTGCAAAACTTAAAATATTTTCAGCATGACGGTGCACCTGCTCACAATGCTCAAGCCTTTTCTGAATATCTTGATAATAGTTTTCCAAATTGGATTGGCAATGTAGGTCCTGCTCCATGGCCGGCAAGGTCACCAGAACTATCGCCACTGGATTTTTTTCTTTGGGGTACTGTAAAGGATGTAGTGTATGCTAAAAAATCCAATAACATTGAGCAACTCAAAGATAGTACTACAGCAGCTATTACAAGTATAAAACCACAAACGTTAAATAAGGTGCACCAAAACCTAATTAAAAGGTGCGAAATGTGTTTGCAAGCTAATGGAGGTCATTTTGATCATATGTTAATGTAGGAGTGGGCATATTCGCATTAATTAATTTTTGTTTCCTTTGATTAAGTTATTTGTATTGTATGGATAGTTTATTTTTAAGTATTTTATTTTTCTTAGTTTATAATAAATTTAGTTACAATAAACTTGTGTTTCCATTATTGATTTTACACATTTTCTTTGTTTGTAATATGTATCCATGGACTCCTTGATGTCCGCAAATAAATAAATCGTTTTTCTTTATTATGAAGAAACTACTGAAAATAAGTACATCAACCCTTACATCAGGCTAATCAGAAAAGAAAAACCTTTCCATTTGGGTTATATTGAACTATGGTTTCCATTTAAAAAGTGAGGTTATGTTTGTAGCTTGAAAACCCATTTCAATTAAAATTGTCATATACGCTATTGAATTCTACGTAAAAAGTTACCTTACAAGCAGTTTTTATTTTCTCTATAGGTTAAACCGTTATTAGCGTTTGAAGAAAATGGCAAATTTCAGTTTTTTTCAAATATCTAAAAAAGTTGAGCATCTAGGTGAGTTTTCAAAAAAGCATCATACTACTCGTAAATTTCTCTTCAACTTTGCTAATTTAACCAACATTGTATCTTCTATAATAAAAAAGTTACCCATATACGGAGATAGATTGTGGGCACCCTGTATATATATATAGTTTATAGAATTAAATGCTCATGTAACATGTCTTATACAGGACAAACAAACCAATGGTAAAGATCCCGACTCACACAGCACAGAAGCGATGCAAAAATTGGGAAAAAATCTTGTGCTCTCGGGTCTCATATTCATGATACCCAACAAATAGCAAACTGGCATGATACCAAAATTTTAGATAAAGAGGTCAATTATGTAAACAGACTGTTTTTGGAATCGTACCATATAAAAAATGATGACAAAAGTTTGAACTTTAAAATAAACACGCAGCATCTTAATAACATATACACTCTACTATATAGTTTTAGCAATACTTAACCCAGTACCATCATTCTACATTTCTCATTAAATTCTCAATCCTTAAATTATTGAATTTCATATCACACAGCTGTATTACCGGTTAGCTCACTCATATGCTGGCCTCTATATTATTAGCAATTGTTTAGTATAACACATTATACTCATCGTTGTCTAACTAATACGGATCGTCTTGTACTTACACCTTCTAATTCTAAATTCTGTTAATCTTGAAAGTATTTTATAAAACTGATGCATGTATTATGCAATTTCAAAATGTAATAGTTACTACATGTTTGTTAATTTAATATCTTAAAAATGAAGTTTTTGTACGTATCTTGCTATGTGCATAACTGTTAATTGTAGTTGTATTGTAATTTTACAGAATCATGATTATGGTATAAATACAATCTGAAACGTCGATTATAAATGAATGATTTTCATTTGTATATAAAAACACATAATTGTTCCGAACAAAACTCAATTCAAACAAGTTGAAAATGCAAGGCATTGTCGCAACGAACTTCCAAATGTAGACTTACTTTAAAACAATTTAAAGAAATTAAAATTATTATGTTGTAATAATTATAAGTATTCAGATAAAATACAAAAATTTATAAACAACAAAAAAAACAATTTAATAAAATTTAATTTATTGAATAAATATTTTAAAAGCTATATATGTGTGTGTGTATGTATGTATGTATGTATGTGTGTTTGTGTGTGTGTGTGTGTGTGTGTGTGTGTGTGTGTGTGTAAATAAGGGGGCATCATATTTCGATTCAGTTTTTTCAGAGGATTCTAAATATGTATCCCACATTAATTTTGGACCTATTTGAAATTTTTGATAAAAATTAATTCCGGGGGGGGGTCGGGTATCCGTGGTCAGATTTTGTGGGGGGTACCATATTTCGACTCAGCTATGTTAGGGGGAGTCCAAATATGTATCGCACATTAATTTTGGACCTATTTGAAATTTTAATTTTCCCGACGAAATATTGCGGGGGCACGGCGTCCCCGTGGCCCGATTTCAACTGACATCAAAACTTAAGCTCAGGACACCGAGCTGAATCGATTGATGTATCACACATTGATGTCCGACCATTAGAAAGGCCTCGGACGGACAGACAGACGGACGACAAATCGATTTCATAAACGAACGAAGTTCGTTGATAATTTTTAACACCCATACCTTTTCCAATTGTTATTTACGTTCGAAATATTATAAGATTTATATATATATATATATATATATATATATATATATATATATCCAAAGGCAAAATGTGGTCAACGAACATTAAGCAAAGAAAATAAAACTGCTCACAAAGTGCACAGTTCACAATAATTATAACTAAAGTTAATGTATTTAATAATTTAAGCAATGTTATCACAGGTGTATGAAGATAGACTAGAGCAAAAACAGGTAAGAGTACAAAAAATCAGATATTTCTTCTTTGTTTTCTAACCTACTTAAGGTCGGTTTGACGCAGCTCTAAATTCTTTTCTATTCTGAGCTAGTCTAAAAAAGTCTACATACCCTTTATTTGTAGTCTATAATCTAACCTCACTTAATAGTTTCTCATATCTTAACTGGTGCCCTAACATTCTATCTCTTCTGACTTTTAATTGTTTTCACATACACGGTTCCTCACCTATACTTCTATAAACTTCCTCATTTGTTATGCTATCTGTCCAACTAATCTTTAACATTCTCCTATAACACCAAGTTTCAAAAGCTTCTATCTTTTTCTTATCTACTTCTTTAATTGTCCAAGTCTCACTACCATATAGTAGAACGCTCCATACGTACGACTTTAAAAACTTTTCTATTATCTAAACTAATACTATTAGCTATTAGTAAGTTTTTCTTTTTTAAAAACATTTTTCTAGCTTGAGCTATTCTAGCTACTATATCCCTTCTGCTACGTCCGTCCTTTGTAACTATACTACATAAATAGCAAAATTCATCTACCTCTTCTAACTTGATATTACCTATTTTTAATTCTGGTTGAGAACTAGGCTGTAACTCACTTATCATTATGTTTGTCTTTCTTGAGTTAATTCTCATACTATAGCTACTCTGTAGTATCTCATCTAAAATATTTAAAAACACTCCTAACTCTTTTCTAGACTCTGCTATAATGGCTATATCATCTGGAAAACGTAACGTCTATTTTCTGTCCCTGTACACTAATACCTATCTCTTTTCTCTCTCTAGCTGAGTTTAAAGCTTCCTCAATATAAACATTAAAAATCAAAGGAGATAGTATACAGCGCTGTCTAACACCATTTCTAATTTAGCTTTCTTTTCTATTTCATTAATTCTAATTAGTACGCTTTGGTTTTTATATAGACTGTAAATAATTTTTCAATCTTTATGAGAAATTCTTATTTTTCGCAAAACCTTGAACATAACAATCCAATTAACCATATCGAATGCTTTTTCTAAATCTACAAACGCAAAATGAGTATTTTTTTGTAACCTTTTTTCGATAATTACCCTAATCATTAGTACCGGTTCTCTAGTTTCTCTGTCTTTACAAAAACCATATTGGTCTTTGCCTAAATAATCTTCAGTCACATCTACTCTATTTTTAATTATTATTGTTAGCATTTTTGGAAGTGTGGGAAGTTAAACTAACCGTTCTAAAATTCTCCCATCTATCAGTTCCTGATTTTTTTGGGATTGGGATAATAATATTTTCTTCGAAATCTATTGGTACCTCACCTGTGTCATATATTACTTTTACTAGTTCATATAATCTGTCTAAAGTTTTCTGACTTGCATATTTTATTAATTCTGTGGGTATATCGTCTATCCCTGGCATTTTATTTAGTTTAACATTTCTAACAGCTCTCTCAAATTCCTCTCTTAATATTGAGAACCCTATTTTTACATCCTTTTCTTGGTGGTTCTCTAACTTGTCCATATCGTTTCCCTTACATAAATCTTCTAAATATCTGTTCCATCTATCTGCTACCTCAACTTTATTTATTAGTAGCCCATTATTCTCATCTTTAATACCACTATATTTTTTCCTATCTTCCTCGAAAAACTTTTTAACTGCCTTGTAAGCTCTGTCTGTCTTACCTACTCTCAAATCATCTTGTATTTCCTTACAATTCTCCTCCATCCATTTATTTCTAGCTTTTCTACACTCGTCTTATTTTTAACTCTATCATATTTTTGCTTACTTTCACTATCTAATTATCTGAAAGGTTTAAGCTTTCTTCTATTCTCTATTAAATCTAATATCTCCTATGTTACCCAGGTTTTTCTCGCTTCTATGTTTTTCTTATCTATAGGCTGTATCATGTACAGCCCTTTTTATTTTTTTCCATCTATTTTCTACGTTCCCTCCTACAGCTATCTCTTTGCTCTTATTATCTAATACTTGTTTATATTCCTCTTTTACCTCACTATCATTAAGCTTTCCTAGATCCCATCCCTCTCTTTTAACCTTTCTAAATTTTTGTGAATTTTAGCTTACACTTCATTTTAACTAAGTTATGATCACTATCTATGTCAGCCCCTGAATAACTACGGCAGTTTTTAACTTCTTTTTTATTTTATTTCACCAATATGTAACATTACAGGCTTTAAACCCCACATAAACGCTCGCATTATAAAATTAACAGTAAATTTGTGTATCGTGTGGTTATATGGCAATACAATTTTAAAAGCAATATAAGGAACATTAATTTATTTAAATTAATTTAATTTAATTGATCCTCAAGCTGTGTATAGTTGCGATAAGTATACTGTAGGTATTATAAATATAAATCGAATAATCATGGAATATCATAAAAAAACTTCATGCATGACAACTTTGTTAACAGTCTTTTTATAACTAGCAATACTTATATTAAATACATCTAGTCTATTTGAATAGATGTTCAGGACTGTAAGAATTCTGTACATAGGGGAATTTTGATACGCAGATGTATTGAATGCGGGTGGTTTGAACAACGGAGTGTATCTGACAGGTTGACAAGGCACTTTCAATGGTAGTAAAGGTTGTGGACAATTTTTATGCCAAACACAAGGTCTTGTTCTTCTTGAATTTTACGTAAAGGACTTAATTAAAAAATTTTGTACGAATTATTGTAAGTACTGAAAGGCGCATTCAACTTAAAGTGGAAATGTTTTTAAATTTTTTTTTGGATTGATTTGAGACGATCAATATACACTATATACTGAGGATTCCATGTCACCAAACAAAAATTGAGTCGAGTTGATACATATGCAAAATATAATGTCAATGATGTTTGAATGTTAATGAAGTGGTGGGAAACTTGAATGACGAATCCTAACATCTTGTTGGCCTTAGCAGCTATACTGTTTATATGATTTTGGAAAGAAAGTTTACTGTCGTATACTATACCTAAATCTTTTATATGGTCCACTCTCGTAAGCGTAGTACCATCGAGATGGTATTTATAGTAAGTTAGGTATGTATTCCTCGTGAAACTGATTATGTGGCATTTGTTGTAGTTTAAAGCGAGTTCATTCTGCCCACAATACTTTTGTAACCGTATTAAGTCCTGTTGCAGCAATTTACAGTCACGAATGTTATTTATGCGCCAGAATACCTTTAAGTCGTCAACAAACATTAAGAATTTCGAACGAATAAAAACTTTCTTTATGTCATTGACATAAATACTAAAAAGTAATGGTCCTAGATGAGATCCTTGGGGGACTCCTGAAATGATAGGTAAAAAATTTGGTAAGAACCCATTTATTTTTATCACCTGGCATCTGTTAGATATATATGATGATAACCACTGAAAGAGATCTCCATGGATACCGATTTTAAGCAGTTCATTACAAAGAACCCTATGATTGATTTTGTCAAACGCTATATTGAAATCTGTGTATACTGAGTGAACCTGCGTCCTATCGTCAAGAGATTTTAACAAATATTCAGAATATAAAATAAGATTCGATTCTACAGATCGTCCGCTGAAAAAACCATGTTGTTCAGGTACAATATAATTTTTTAGAGTAAAACAACAAGGAACTGTAAACCGATTTTTCAATAATTTTAGCAAAAATGTTTAATATGGAGATTGGTCTCTAATTGGTTACTTTAGTTCTATCCCTGCTTTTAAAATTTGGAATGATAATTGCCTTCTTCCACTTTTCTAGAAATACCTTTGCATTTAACGATTTATTAATTAAAAGAGTTAGCAGTTTACATGAGCTTTTGCGGAGTTTCTTATAAACACTATAGGAATGCCATCCTCACCTGCGGTTTTAGATATATCGATGCCACACAACAACTTGAATAATGTCATTTTCGTTGACATTAAGGGAATTTATTAAAGGGTGACCTAAGGATACGTTGTGGCTATCAGCTTGGGTATTTGTTTTGTGACTGACATAAATTGAATTAAAATATTCTGTGAAAATGTTTGTGATTTCAATACCTGTATTAGCCGATTTATTGTTAAATGTAATATTATTTGGTAATGAACTGGCAGATTTTAATACAGATATATAGCACCAGATGTTTTTTGCATTAGTTTTTAATTCATTTTCGATTTTCTGCAGGTAATTATAGTGGTCCCGCTTGATCCAAAATTTTGAATGATGACAGTATAATGTGAAAAGATAGTGGT
Source organism: Platerodrilus igneus (assembly GCA_036346225.1). Classification (NCBI taxonomy): domain Eukaryota; kingdom Metazoa; phylum Arthropoda; class Insecta; order Coleoptera; family Lycidae; genus Platerodrilus; species Platerodrilus igneus. Next base: position 252,108 of record JARFIW010001125.1, read on the forward strand.
TGGAAGTATTGCCATATTGTAGCGTTTGTGAAATTTCTGTTTGAGTTTAATAATATTTAAAGTTTGCAAATTAAAGTGAGATGGGAATTTATGGGGCCTAATTATTGCTACACAAGTTTTAACGTGATTAGTGATTATTTTCCAAATGACTTCGTAAAATTTCTCAATGGTGTTACGCGCCGAAATCGGCCGTAAACATTTCTTAGTTTAATTTTGATGTGCAGGATTTTCGCGCCTTAAATTCAAAAGACTTGGCGTGTATTTCCGTCACGTCAGAGTGCGTCTGCGCCAGATCGCGCTGACGCAAGTGGCGGGACAAGAAGAGTGGGGAAGTTTCCGGGGACTCTGTAACGTGGCTTTTTGCCTTAGACTTCCAGAAGAGAGGTTGGGTTTTCGGTAACGTATCTTTATCTTTTATTTATGTAGATCCTTGCCTTTGCTTATCTTTGTTTGTCGTCCTTATACATGTTCCTCATTCGTTCCCTACATAGGTAGGAGATTATTTGAAGCAACCTGGCTGAACCGTAGTCCACGACCCTAGACGAACGAGTCCTGGGAACAACTGCGACCGCCGTAGCTAGTCGGAGCCATTTGGAAGGACGCTAGGCGTACCCTCCGGTAAATATCTTGAAGGGGGCCATCAGCAGCCCTGATGGACGTTGCTGACGCCATCTTTACTTAAGCTGTAGGAAGCTGTACCTATTTATGTAAGTACCTTATTTGTTTATATTTCATTTCTAACACTTACATATTCACGCGTTTAATTTTGCATGTTGGGTGACGTCATTGACAGATGGGCACGCTAAAATCTGTAACCAAGATAAGGGTTACCATCTGCCGGTGCGTTACGTAATCTTGCGCTTGCGGGATTGTAACTTTAACTTTTAAATGTAAGAATGGACGAATTGATATCGAATCCACCTAATACCTCATTCCAATTTATCAATATCACAATTAGCTTCACCAAATTTATATGATGTCCGTTTGTTTACTATTTTTAAGCTTTTTAAGTTCCAAAGTGTGATATAAATCTCAAGTGATGGATGATGAGAATAGTGGTTTACTAAATAAACGTTGCTACGTTTAATCGAAGTCATGATCTTGGGCATATTACAAAGCACTAAATCTAACATTACACCATTTTGATTAGCATGGGAGTTGAATTGTGATAAATTACGGAAATGCAATGTGTCTATAAATTCTGAGCGTTTGTTTACAAATTTCAAGGTTATTATTTTTTGATGGTTAGTTATTGACCATTCTATGTCGCTACCATTAAAGTCCTCTACTATTACTATTATTTCATTAGGAAACTGACTTACAATCCACGACAATTTTTTCAAAAATAGAGCCATACTAACATCATCCCCAGGCGGTAAGTAGACACAACACATGTGAAACTTTACCTTGTCCGTACACACAGTTACCCATACATCTTCAGCATCACTAAACCACTTATAATTAGTGTTGATTGTAAAGCCAAGCGAGTTTTGAATTGCTATTATTACGCCACCATCTTCTTTACCCTTATTAACTATGGCACACCTATCCCTTCTGTGGACACTAAAATTTCTTGAAAATAGTTCAGATGACATGATGTTATTATTTAACTATGGTTTGGTAATAAATATAAAATCTGCATCACAGGCTAACACATTGTTGTAAAATTTTGTTATTTTAGTACGTAAACCGCTGCCGTTTTGATAAAACATCGATAGATTAATGTCCATAGCCATTTTAAAATGAGTTTCGTAACTACAGTATAAGTTGATTATTGATGAGCATAAAAAGTAAATATTATTTTATAATGTTCAAATTGAATTCAGTTCTTATAGTAAGAATCCCACTAGTATCATCTTTACGAACATAGACCATATCATTTTTTGTCCATGCATATTTAAATCTAGTAATTGTTGTCGCTTCTCTAGCTTTTTTAAATAAGTGCTTAATTTCCAAATAAAGATGTTCATTTAAATATATATTATTTCCTATGTTAGGAATGAATGATAGGGCACCAGTTAAGACATGAGGGACTATTTAGTAAAGTCTTAGATTATAGACTACCAAATAAAAATAGAGTAGGAAGGCCTAGACAAAGCTATATTAGTCAAATTATTAGAGATTTAGGTTGTGAAGGGTATGCAGACCTTTTTAGACTAGCTCAGAATAGAAAGGAATTTAGAGCTGCGTCAAACCGACTTTAAGTAAGTTCGAAAACAAAACAAAAAGAAAAATAAAAATCAGTTAACTATATGTCACCAGGACATAACTCACAATTAGTTAGCGGTCTGGCATGTTGGTAGCGTTTCGTTGCTTAAGCCTTACCATAACATATAATTTAACACTTTTCCTTTTTGAAGCGGATAACCAGGTTATATTTCATTTCCTTATAAATGGTAATCATGTAAACATGTTAGAGTTCTTTAACAACCATCAGGTTGCTAATATCTATGTAGAGTCAGCTGGATAGGAAGGATATAGGAAGACCTAGACCAAACTATATTAGTCAAATTATTAGAAATTTAGGTTGTGAAGGGTATGTAAAGCTTTTTAGATTAGCACAGAATAGAAAAGAAGTTAGAGCTGCGTCAAACCAACCTTAAGTAAGGTCGAAAACAAAATGATGATGATGATGTTAGGAACAGAGGGTCCACTAAAATTACCTTTTAGGGTTGCGTTTTTAGCTCGATATAAGTTCATCATGTCTAATTTAGTTTGCCTAGATATAAATTTTACAATTATATTAGAAGGATGGGTTGCATTTTTATTGTAGTTTGGAACACGATGTGCAATATCAACATCGGTTCGAGTAATCAGTAAATTTAGTTCTTTACCTATATTCTCAAGTATGCTGTATACATTTTCTGTATTCTTCACAGGCACCCCATGAATTTCGATATTATTAAGTCTGCTATAGTAATCTACAAATTTTAATTTACTTTTAACGCCAACCAATTCATTTTCTATCAACTTGACCTTATTATCCAAGGCAAAGACTTTTTTTGCTTGTTTGTTAATAAGAGATAACTTTTTCTCAAAATCGGATATTTTGTCTGTACAGAATGAGACGGATTTAATAAGTTCATCATACTTTTCATTCATGTACTTAATAATTAATTTGGTTTTAGTATCAAATCCGTCATCGCTGAACATTTCACCATCAGCAATCATAATAGAATTATCGTAATCTGTTCTCCAGTTTATACATCTCCATGTGGATCCTGCTGTTGTTAGTGCCGAAAGTACTTTAGTGGAGATATCAACACATTTGGCATGGAAGTATGAACCACATGGCCCGGAACAACAAAGGCCGGGCGATTTATTATTGATACGTTTAGTACACTGATTGCAAGTCGACATGTTTACTAATCAAAATATTCACATCGATTATTCAATAAACAACTTGTAATTATTACAGATACGATACGAAATGTAAACATAAATAATGAGGAGCAAGCATATGCGACTGCTCACGACCACACGCGACACCAAACTATGTTTCTAAATCTTTGTTTAACTAAAATATAATCTATTTGGTATGCAGCTCTATCACCTGGCGCATTCCAGTATATCTTCTTCTAACATGTTGTTCGAATAGGATATTTACAGTTACTAATCTATGTTCCTGGTAAAACTCAACTAATCTTTCTTCTCTATCATTTCGTCTGTCATACCCAAATTTTCTTACCGTTTTTTCCTCACTATATTCTCCCACTGACGCATTAAAATCGCCCATAACTTTTCTCACTATACTATTTATATCCTCGTATACCTTTTCGACTTCTTCATCCTAAAATGTCCAGCTTTCCTTTTCTCATTTCGACTAATAAGTTCGTTAACTTATCTACTCTAAGTAATGACCTTACATTCCAAGTCCCTATCACTAAATCGATTCGTTGTTTTAAATTCTTACGATGACGAGCCCCTAATGCTTCCTCCCGGAGATCCGAATGAGGGGGTATTTTACCTTCGAACAAGAATTTTACTTGTAAGCTCTCCATCATACATATTTCGTGTTTTAGGCTACACATACCTGGGAAATATTGTGGTAGTTCGCATATCTTTCTACAATGCAGTTTTTAAAGATTTTAGCAAAAAGCCGTATTTGTCACGGTCAACTCCCAACAACCTTGTAAATTATTGAGGATCGCCCGAGACCAACCGACTTTCCTCCAATATCTTTTAACCAGCAAGGCTGCTGCCTCTTGCTGCGCATTGTAATTGCCTTTTACAATAAGCAGGCTTACTATAGTCAAAATCAAAAAAAGAATGAATGCACGTCATAGGTTGCTGAATTAAAAAACGACATACTTTCAAATCTTATGCATTAAGTATATTCCGATAGATCCTTTAAAAGTATGTCGTTTTTAATTCAGAAACCTATGACGTGCATTCATTCTTTCCTGATTTCGACTATATAGTAGTATTCTTTATCAAATCTTGGGTATTTTAATATTGTTGGTCGTATTAATGCGTTTTTGAGAGTTGTGAACGCATGAGAACATTCTTCGCTCCATATAAAATGTACATTTTTTCACATTAGTTTATTTGATAGTTTAGTTATCTTAGCACAATTAGGAATAAATTTATGATAAAAATTACAGAAAGCCACAAATCTGATGACTTCCTTTGTGTTTTTCCGTGTTGGAAAAGTTTTAATAACGTCATACTTTGATGGATCAGGTTTAACTCCTTTGTTAGTTACCTGGTGTGCTAGAAAATTCACACTTGTTTTGAAAAAATTGCATTTACTAGGGTTCAATAGATATCATATAAAGGTATAAATATAGCAAAAGTTATTAACTAATACAGGCGTGTAAGTAATCAATCCATGGACTATACTAATACCAAAATTATTTTTAAGGAGAAAAATCACAAAAGGTTATTTTTAGAAATAGGAGTCATATCTATGAAAAATAAGGTGCTGAACAAAAAAACTGACACCCAAAACCTTAATAACATCTATTCATATCTTTTGCGGTTAATAAATTATAATTAAAAAATTATCTTTTAAATTTCCCCCTTTTGATATATAAATTATTATAAGTAATTACAAGCATTGGATGGGGAATATTCTCGAATTATGGTAATTGCTTGAAAGCATGCACTAAAAAACTATTATTTGGGCAAATGTCTAAGTGTTGGGGGATCTTGGCAGCCACAGGTTGCTTAACCCTTTTCAATAAATCTCAGTGAAATAGGGCATACAATTAGAAAACAATATAAGAGGAACCGAGCTGTATGGCTGTGTGAGAATTTCAGGGAACTATGTAGGTTAGTTTAGAAAAGAAATAAGTGCAGGTACATGTCCAACCAGTTTTGAGACGGGAAACCCAATGACGAAAAAATAAGCGCAGATAAATCTGATGATTAGTATAAACAATTAGTTGTTTGTTGTGAAATATCTGCAACTAATGTTGACTGTGCGAATAGATATATTGGAAAAAATATTAAATCAGTAAATGTTCAAGTGCTGGGGGAACTTGGCAGCCACAGGCTGCTTACCCCCCTTCGCAAACACTGAATGTCGGAGAAATAGGGTATATAATTGTAAAACAATAGAAGAGGACCGAACTGCATCTAACAAGAAAGAACGGCGCCTATGATGAGAGACAACAAACATAGAACAAAAAGTTGTTGAAAGCGTATGTGTGGAGCACAGCACAGACAGTATGCCTACGAAATACGAGCAGTCTGAAAAGCAGACAGAAGAACAGTAGCAGCCTTTGAAATGCTGTGCTTCAGATGTATCAGGATGGACAGACAAAGATAATAACAAATAGGTTATAGAAACAGTAAGGGAACAAGGATATCTTTGGGAAAAAATATGAGAAATAGAAGGGCAGAATACATTCTAAGGCATTTTTGGGGAATAGTATGGGATATATGACAAGCAGAGATAGGAAAAAATAGGTGGATGTAGATCTAGATCAGATAGTGATAGATGCAAACTGTGCAAATTTCGGGGAAATCTGTAGGTTAGTTCAGAATAGGAAACAATGATGTTACGCGTCTAACCAGTTTCAAGACTGAAGACCCAATGATGGTGATGATGATATATAAATCTATACTATTGGAACCCGGGACCTTATGATCTAGATACCGATGTCACACGGAGGTTTGCCTATATAACCCAATGAAAATCAAATATGATGATGTCTCCAAAGTTATGATATGTTAGTAATTAGAGGTTGATGTAACATGTATTGTATTAGTTGTGGAAATTATTTATTGAAATAGCAATCGAAAATGTTGTAAATGCTCAGAAGTAAGTAAGATTGTTTGAAGTACATAACATGATTTCAAAAATGGAGAATAAGTAAATAAATAATAATTGACAACTGCAGGTGCTCGATGTGTGTCAGTGCACAGCATGTACCTCCTAGTGGTCGTAACACAGACAACTTTCTGCTGGCTTACAAGGAAGGATAAGTTTTAGCTTGTATTGAAAGACGTTGGGCACACCTGGAGGACTGGGAATCATGGCGACATCTGTGACAGAGAAGCTCAATATGACAACACTGAATGGTAGAGTATCGTTATCGTTACTTGGGAAAGCCACAACGGCACGGTTGCGATCTAGGCTGGTAACCTGGTTTGACCTAATTAACACTACTAACAAGACCTTTGCGAAAGCCTTGGACCGTCAAAGTCATGGTGGACGACAGACGGAAAATATCTAGCCTATCAGATAACGACCACATGAACCGGGAATGGAGATTTGGTACTTGGAATGTCTGGGGAGTATGAAATCATGAATAAAATGAAAGAAAGGCGCATCGATGTGCTGTGTTTGAGTGAAACGAAGCAGAAAGGGAAAGATATTGTTGAGTTTGTGGTCTGGAGTAGAGAGCAATGTGTTCGGGGCAAAAGGTTTTGGTTTAATTTTAAATGATCAAGCAAAAGCATGCATGAAACAATATGAATTGGTTTTACTCCGCATTTTGTGGATTAGAATGAAACATTTTTGTAGTAGCATTATGCTCCAGTGAATGATAATAGGGAAGGTGAGCAGTTTTGGTAGGAGTTGGAAAATGTATTAGACAAACGCAAAAGGTGATATGAATAGTTGATTCAGAGTATACAGGGAAAATGCTGAGCATGTGGTAGGTCGTTTGGCAATCCAAGAACGAATGAAAATAGAGATATGTTAGTCAGTATATGTATGGAAAGAGAACTGTTTGTATCCAACACATGGTATAAACCTAAGGACATACACAAATACACATGGCAAAGGGCAAGTGGGAGAAGTATAATTGATTTGATTGTGTTTGATGAAAGTTTAAGAAAACTGGTAAAAGACAGGAGAGTAATGAAAGGATCTGAGTGTAGGACCGATCATTTTCTAGTTTTATTCAGAATTGGTCTTAGCCAAAAGTGGGTTTGGGGAAGAAAGCAAAATGTGAGACAATCAAGAATGAAAGTAGAATGCTTGTTGGAAGAGTCGACACAAGGAGAATACGCTACTATGTTAGAGAGAGAGAGAGAGTTGTGTGACTGCAAATAGGAATGGGATAATGCTCTGAAGTTTGAAGATATAGAGAAAGCATGGGATTGTTTGAACAACAGCGTAATGAAATGTGCTTTGGAAGTATGTGGAATGACAATGATTGGTACATGTAATAAAAATGTATGGTGTAACTATGAGGTCAAAAGGGTTGTCGAGGAAAAGAGAATAGCATATAAGAGAATGATTGCAGAAAAAGATGTTGAGTTAAGACAGCAACTTCAGGAAGTATATAAAGAGAAAAGGTGATATATGAAAGAAGTAGTGAAGGCAAGCAAAGAGCAACTGAGGCTGAGGTAGGGTGAAAAATGCTGACTGCTGATTTTGAATGGAATAAAAATTTGTTTTGGAAATGGGTTAAGAAGACCAGAAAGGGTGGAAATAAGCATGTGAATAGCGTTGTTAACAGCAGGAATGAAATTGTTTGGTACGAAGCAAGTGTGAGAAACTCTTGGAAAGAATTTTAAGATGCTGTGTAGTGGTGGTAAGAACGATACAGATAATGAAGAGAGCAGTAATATACTGGTCGAAAACGTAGATAATAGAATAAAGTTAAAATGAGGCGTAGATGAGGTATGGAAAACGGTAAAAACTCTGAAGAATGGCAAAACGGCGGGTGTAGATGGCATTACTAGTGAAATGCTTAAGTATGGATCTTGGGTGCTGATTCAATGTTTGTGCAAACTGACAGAGTTGTGTATAGAACAAGCGAAGGTGCCTGAAAATTGGAAGAGTACGATCATTATCCCTTTGCACAAAGGTAAAGGTAGCAAATATACATTCAAAAATTATTGTGGGATGTCTGTTGAACATACACAGTAAAGTGTATGGAAAAATTGTGATCGAGAGAGTTCGCAAGAGAACACAGAGCAAGGTATGGGACATTCAATGTGGTTTTATACCAGGAAGAGGATGTGTGAATCAGATATTTGCAATGCAACAAATTGTCGAAAAATATATATATGCCACAAAAGAAATATATACAGCATTTGTAGATCTGGAAAAGGCTTTTGACTCTGTGAACAGAAGTAAATTATGAAAGGCATTGCGTGAATATCATGTAAGCAAGTGCTTGATAAAATCTATCAAAGTGATGTACGAAGGAGCAGAATGTGTGTACATGTGAATGGTAACATGGAGCAATACTTTCACATGGTGGAAGGTGTAAGACAGGACTGTGTGATGTCTACATGGCTGTTCAATGTATTTATAGATAAAGGTATCAGGTAGGCTTGCAAAGGAATGCAAGGAGTGAAAATTGGTAAAACAAATGTCAGTGTGCTGTTGTATTGCGAAAGATGCAGTATTGTTGGCTGAATCGTCACAGATTTGCAATGAACTCTTCACAGACTGTCGGAAGCATGTGGAAATATGCAATTGAAAGTGAATGTAAATAAAACAAAAGTATTTTGACAGAGATGGAAGAATTGATGACTTTGTATTTAGAATGGACAATGAAACAATAGAAAAAGTGAATGACTTTGCGTAGCTTGGTAGAAAGTTTTTGAACAATGGATAGCTGGATGATGAAATAAAAAGGAAAGCAAATACTGGAAGAAAAGTTTCTGGAAGTATTTGGGCAGTGAACAGGAATGAAGTATTTAGTATAAACGCAAAGCTGGCCATTTACAACCGTGTGTTTATGCCAACTGTTCTGTATGGAAGCGAAACTTAGGTCTGGCAGAAGAAGCATGGTAGTCGTATAAATGCTATGGGAAGGAGGTTCCTAAGAAGTGTGTGTGGAAAAACGTTGAAAAATAAAGTGCCAAACAAATGGATCAGAGCAGAGTGTGGGGTGGAAATGATTCTTAAGGACTTAAGCGGGCAAAGCACGCTTAGATTGTTTGAACATATGGAAAGAATGAATGAGGATAGACTTACCAAATATATATATGCAAGCAAGATGGCTGGTAGAGCTGCAAGACGAATACTGCTTAAAAGATGGTTGGATGTAGTAGAGGAGGTTCTGAAAGGATAACAGGTGAAAAGTATGAGGAATAGAAGAGCATATCAAAAGTAATGTATGAATGTTACAGAGGCAAGGGAAGGGTGTAGGGAACAAAGGATGTGGAAAAGATTGTGAATGGTACTGGGATTAAAAGTAATGTAATAGTTTAGAGCTATACCGTACATATCCTCCCAGAAAGAGGTGCCAGATTTGGTTACCCTGAAAGAGAATATTGTGATTGGTGTTGTTGTTGACTGCTTGACTACTGCAAGATAAAGGTTTTTAATTGGAATACAAGCATATATGAAATTGAAATGGTAACTTTGGTATTTAATGGCATTTTAAAACGATTTTGGAACATGAATGGATGATTAAACTCTGGACAAAGGCAGTTACAAGCAGATTTTTTACAGTAAACTAAAATTATATTGTTTAAAATTTTGAAAAAGGACATATCTATGACTAGTTAAGTTATATGACAAGAGCATTTTATGTTTAAATTTAGAGTAGAGTGTGTGTATAAGTTGATAATTTGATTTGAGGTGTGGCAGCCTACGATGAGGTTCTGCCAGTATATAAAAAAATTTATTAAATCTAACCGATTAGATACGTTTAAATCCGATTTTAAAGGGGTGGATATTGAGTTATCTGACTTCCTGACAAATTTTGTACATAATAAGATTTAATTAAGAGGTTATGTATGAATGAAATTAAGTGTTATGCATTTTATACAGGGCTGGCAACAAAACTGAAAATCGGTTTTGGTAAACCGGTTTCGGCAAAAACAGTTTTGGTAAACCGGTTTTGGTAAAACCGATTTCGGTAAAACCTATTTTGGCAAAACCGGTTTCGATAAAACCGGTTTCGGTAAAACTGATTTCGGTAAAATTGGTTTTGGTATAACATTTCCATTTTCTGTAAAATCGGCTTTGGTGAAACCGATATTGGTAAAACCGATTTTGGCAATACATACAAAAAAACTGATTTTGACATTTAGAACTGAGGTTAAAATTTTACTCTGGAAGTAGCAATATCATCACGCCACTCCGTTTATTAATTATTATCAAGTTGCCAATGTTGATGATACTCATTTTAATAATTTGTTTTTTGTACCATAGCTTGTACTTTCTCAAATTATGTTCACTATCTTAGAATAATTGAATTTCTCAACAAGTTGTAGGTAGTACACAGAAACGAAGTATTCACTCATAGTAACAAAGGCAACTTCAGTTATTCTGTTTTTGTATATATAATGTACAAAACAGCACGAAATTAAATTAAAATAGTTCACTCTCGGTGTAAGTGTCTTGGTTATTCTTTTTGGCTTTCACATTCTCAGTATGGAATTATGTTTGCGTTCATATTTCTATTTAGGAATGCGCTTTAATGAATAGAGTATAATTGTGTCGCAAGTGCAGAAATAGCCTGTGGCTATTAGTTAATAGCTAGGGCTGCTGATGCATTTTTTTGAACGTGTGACACACAACTGGTTTTCGCCCAGCATTCACTAAACAAAAATAGGAAAAATAACACAAAAATCTCTAATTTAATAAATACAAATGGTGAAGTAAGTGAAAAATTATATGAAGCATCAGAGTGTGCAATAATTGAAACTTAATGATAGACAAAGATTGTGAAAAACTTTAAAATCGTGTTGTTATGAGTTAGTGACCCAAGGAACGATAAAAGTTACTTTTAGTCATATCTTTAGGATTAATAATTAATGATTCATTTTCATACACGTTAAGTGGAAAACAAAATTAGAATGCATTTTATGATTTTTATTGAATTAACTTCTAAATTAAAAAAATTAAATAAATTAAAAACACAAATTATATAAACACAAAACTAATATTTAAAAAAAATTAATCATCCTGTATGTTTTTATATATTTTGAAAAAAAATTAATTTTAAACCAAAAAGGTATTAATACATGATCATGTTATATAATGTGATATCTATCGATTTCCTATTCCGTTTTATAATTGTTATCAAGAAATACTAGCATTTTGACAGTTTTACCTTTTAAACAACTTCTTTTGGCATTGATTATATTCTCTGCATTTGAAAACACTCTTTCTGAAGGTGTTGAAGTTGCAGGTATTGTTGAATATCTTTCGGCTCATTTTGCAATTTTGGGGAATCTTAATTTATTGGGTCTACCATTGTAGGGGGGCGTAGGTTTCTATTGATTTCCATCACCACCTTATTATATACTTCTACTTCAGTTTTATTTAAAGTACTTTCTTGGTGTAGCCTGGAAAAAAGTATATCCAAAGCTATTTTATGCTGAGTAGTAGGTCGCTCTATACTCTTATTTTTAACTAAAATTTCAGAAATTTTTTTCCTAAAACAATTTATATTTTGAGTCTGCTTCCTTTTCACTTTTCCTCATTTTTATATCGCCGATCTAGAAATGTGCATATATCGGTAAATAAGACTTTTGTGCCAATAGTAATTATTTTGAACCGGGTTTTTAATTCTTCAGACACTAGGTTTTGAAAATTTCGTACTGAATCCACATCGTTTTCATTTTCAAGAAGAAAATTGTTTAACAGTGATCTTATTAGTGGATGGATCATTGAAATAGTTGGATTTCTTTCTGAACTCATTACAGTTGTAATTAGGGAAAATGGTTTTAAAATATTTCTTAATTTTTCTAACAGTTCCCAAGCATCTTCAGGTAGTTTTAAGACACCCCTCATATGACGAGATGTGACACTGGCATTATATAATACTCCAACAACAGCATCTCGTTGTTCAATCAACCTGTCAATCATAAAGTACGCCGAATTCCAACGTGTCTTTACTGCTTGGATTAATTTATGATCTGGTATATTATGTGCTGATTGATTATTATTCAGGACACTTGTAGCCACTGTGAAATGTTTGAAGTGTCCAACAATTGAGATACATTTATTAATTTAAGAGTGTCGATTTCTAAATCTTTAGCAAGTGAAAGCTATAGAGTATGTACAAAAAAGTACACTTTCAGTAATTTCTTTTGATATCCTTGTTGCTTTAACAATATTTGGAGCATTATCATGAACTACTGCAAGAATTTTTCTAGTTATACCCCATTCTTGAATTATGTCTTTGAGCTTTGTTTGTAGAAATATACTCGTATGTCTCTCGTGTAAATATTCTGTCGATAATGTGTAAGAAACAAATTTCCAATTAATGATAGAAAGCAGAGTGACACTGATATATGAATCTCCGCTTCTTGAGGTCCAGCAATCGGTTGTTAATGATACGCTGTTCATCATCGAAACTATTTTCACAATTTCCTTCTTTTTTATGTCGCATAATAAAGCAATCCTTGTTTTAATAGTATTTTTACTTGGTACCTTAAAGTTAGGAAATGTTTTGTTAAAAAATTTCTTGAATCCTGTTCCTTTAACGAACGAAAGCGGAAGTATGTGTTCTGTAATCATTTGAGCTAACGATTCAGTTATTGTCCCTGCTGCCCTGACGATGCGCCTTTGCTTTCTTACAATTTAAACGTGAATTCTTACATTTATAAACGTCGATAATCTACAGTTAAAAAGTCGATAAATACATCGCGCAAGCGCGGAATAAGCGACGTCACCGGCGGTTGGTAGTGCTAACCTTTTTACAGATTTGGCGCGCCCATCTATCAATGACGTCACCAGTGCACAATTTATATTACACAATAATCGGAAAATATATAAATTTAAGGCAATAGATTATACAGCAATTACTCACATGATAGGTCCAGATTTCCATGAAGTACGCCAATCGTCCTTCAGGATAGATAAAGATGGTGGCTGCACGTCCCTAAGGGCTGCTGCTGGCCCTCTTACAAGAAACGGCAATTAACGGGTGTACGTCTGACGTACATCCAAATAGCTTGGACTCGATCTCAGGGCTCCACTCCGGCGTGGAATGCGGTTCTACCTACGGCTACAAATTCATCACCTATGTAGGGAATGGACAAGGAAAACCAGGTATAAGGGGCGACAAACAAAGACAATTAGGCAAGGGAATCTACATAGATAAAGCTAACGATACGTTACCGAAAAACGTCCACTCCACTAGAAGGTTCTGGCAAAAAAGCCACGTTACATAAAGTCACGGAAACACTTGTCCCCACTTTTTTCCTACTCCACTCGCGTCACGCGATCTGGCGCAAACGCACTGTGACGTAACGGAAATACGCGCCTAGTCTTTTAAATTTATGGCGCGAAACTTCCGCACATCAAAATTAAACTTAAAACAATGTTTAAGTGCCAAATGGCACGTAACAGCTTAAAAATACTTGAGTAATTTTTTGCTGAACAGCTACAGAAGAAACAGAAATATCACTATCAGCAAGTGATTTTTCGTCATCATTAGTGTTCACATTAAAGGATGTTGATGGAAGTGCATCGGAAATTTCATTTTGGTCTGACGATTTACATTCAACATCTTCATCTCCTTGAGTGAGTCTACAAATATAAATGATGAATGACAATAATGACATACAAATCTACTAACGCAAAATTGTAGAAAAAAAGTTAGAAGCTAATTATTTATAAATGTTACAAAAAAGAAAATACCACAATATTCCTATGCAGTTATACTTGTGCAAGACAACTTTCTAAGTGTAAGTAGTTGAAATTTTGAATTATATATTACTTCAATCAAATCATATTCCCTTCTGAACAAATATTATGTTTTTTCTACAATCCTTGAGCTTTACTTCTAAAATAATGAGATGCCATTTCATAAGAAACCAGATATTTTACTGAAAATTTAAAGCCATTTGAACATTGGTTTGATCATGGCTTTAAGCTTTAACATAGCACACATACATACAAGCAAATTGCAGAAAATGAACATTTTTTGTAACAAGGTGCAAAATTGGCGATAATTTTATATTGCGGGTCCCGTTTAAGATGATATAAATGTGGGGATATTGGAAAGATATGCGAGGTAGGTTAAATTTGAAATTTGCCCTTTATTGTTTTTACCTTGTATTTACTAAAACATTCTAATAAACCATTATCATAAAAAGAATCAGCGAACATTCCCTTTAGTACATTTACTACATATATGCAACATTAACTTTAATTTTACGTTAATTAGCAGATGAAATGAGTATCCTCTATGTAGCTGTTTACCAATGACATTAATTTCATTTGACACTTGCAATTTATAACATGAGGTTATGGATGGCAAATAAAATACTGCATGAAATTGCTTTTGAGTTATCACAATACACCGCCATTTTCATAACCGTAAGAATTTTGACCTCCATGAAAAATAAACCTTATACTAACTTGAATCAATTTTAAACCTATCTATTTTATCAAGACAGATTCAGATATCTTGAAACCGCAGTTGTATTACTTGAATACAAGATAAAATGTGTTGTCAACAGAATACAGGAGAACAAAACGAACTAGGGTTTGATTTAAAAAGCAGGCTTTTAATTAATAAATTCATATATGCTATCTATTTAAAAATCGTATAACTAATATGTGTTAAATCAAATAACTTTAGCTGATGGTAACTCTTCAAAACACATTTACAACTCAAGAAATTATTCCATTAAAATTGTTAGTGCTAATAAATTGTTTTGAAATTAACCACCAAACATTTACATGGTTAATCTTCTACTTACCGTATACGTTTACTAGCAGGGAGAATCGTGAGTTTAGATTTTAAATGATTCCACGTCACTGATGTGCTGCCAGTAAATTTTAATTTTACATTGCACATTTCACACTGAACCAAATTTTGTTCAAGCAGTTTTATATAATACTTCCATTGGTCACTCATTGAGATTTTTGAAAAATAAAAGTTTTAAAGCAGAACTGTATAAACAATGCGCTATTCACAACTGTAAAACTAAACTAACTTAGATTCCTTTCCTACCCTTACTGAGTAAAATTTCTTTCCTTAATGGTGGGCAATGAAAACTACATTAGTAGAGCTATTAAAATTTATAATATAGGTAAATTCTATATACAAAATTTCTCAACCCATATACGATAGTCTAAAAATAAATTTAGGAAATTTAAACCACAGAGCAAACGAAAGGCATAATTGTTAAATATTCACATATAAACTAAATGATATGTATACAAAGAACTATGAACTGATGCAACTTAGGAATTATTTGTGAAAATCCATAGTCTTATTATGTGAGAATCTAATATTGAAATCAGATGTCATACTTAAAGCATATAATTTCCATTAAAAGTTCCAACTTTTATAAATAAAACCCTACTTAAAATAAAAGCGTTACGTAAAATAAAATCAAGAAGAATTATTTCAAGTTCATATGCCACTGTTTGAAAATCTAAAAGTCTGATTGAAACTTTCTGTTTTTTCGTATGCAATTACAAAATAAGGGCTGTTTCATATCATACTTTAAAAAACAGGACAACTCTTCAACTAATTATAAATTTAGGGGAATAATATAAACAAGCTGCATATGTCTATAATTAGTAATTACTGATTGGTAGATTTTAATTATATTCATAAGATAATTCGCGGCGCCTCCATTTCAATCATTAGAATAGAACATTTAACTTGTTGTTATACATCGCTTCATGTACGGGAAACAACTACCTATTTATAAAAAAAGCCTATAATGGCTGCTGCAACAACTGAAAACTATAAGCCTGCTGTAATGTTCAACATGCGTAATTGCTAATTTAATCCATTTTTGTATAGATTTGAATTTTATAATGAATGCGTTCACCACTATAAAATATCAAATCGGCAAAAAGCACATCTGTTCTACTTTTTGAGTAATTGCATGGTGCCTTTCCTATAAAAACAAAACTAATTTGAACCGAGACGATTTTTGTTTTTGACAAAACCGTTTTCGTTTAGAACTGCAACAAAACTGATTTTTATTTCATTACAGTAGGTTTTCTGTATAACTGATAAAACCCAATTTCAGTAAAACCGATTTTGGTACAAACTGGTTTTGGTTAAACCGGTCTCAGTAAAACTGAATCTGGTAAACCGGTTTTGGTAAAACTGACTTTGGCTAAACCGATTTCGATAAAACAGGTTTTTGAAAAACAGGTTTTTGAAAAACCGGTTTTTGGTAAAACCGGTTTTGATAAAACTGGTTTCGGCAAACCAGTTTGAAAATCGGTTTTGGTAAACCGGTTTCACCATAACCGAGTTTAAGTAAAACCGGTAAACCGGTTTTCAATTTTTTCAATTTTTCCCAGTCCTAGGCAAATACTACAACATGAGGGAGAAGTGCGGAATATAATAGAAACCGAGATAGAAAGAAAGAGAAGTAGAGGTAGACCTAGGTTAGACTATTGCACACAGATAGTGAAAGATGTAGGCTGTGCGAATTTCTGGGAAATGTGTAGGCTAGCTCATAGTAGAAATCAATGGAGGTACGCGTCCAACCAATTTCAAGATGGAAAACCTAATAACGAAAAAAAAACTGTACTTAAACCTGATGAGTATTATAAGCAACTATAGGTATTGGTTTTGCAATATTCTCAACTAATGTTAATTGTGCAAAAAGATTTACTGGAAAACTATTAATTCGGAAAGTGTTGGGAGAACCTTGGTTGCCACAACCTGCTTACCCCCCTTCACATACCACTGAATCTTGGTGAAATAGAACATATAATTAGAAAACAAGAGAAGTGGAACCGAGCTGTATCTAGACTGTAGGCGGTTCCGTGGCGTAGTGGTATGTGTGTGACTACTACCCCCAAGGTCCCGGGTTTGAATCCCGACACGGTCCGCTTGAAAAATGTTAGGCGAGCATTTTTCACAAAAATACACCCTCGTTCGGATGAGAGGTAAAATGGAGGTCCCGTGTGTGAGTGTTGTCACGCACGTTAAAATCCCTACCTTGCTTGGAACAGCAAGGGTTCGGCAAAATTCAAAATTTTCCAGGTAACAAAAACTCGCTTCCTGGCCAATGCAGTACCTTCGGGTGGAGCATTGGAAAATCACATGTAATGTATCTAGACTGTGGAATTTATGAGAACGGTGTAGGCTAGCTCAGAATAGAAATAAGTGAAGGTAAGCGTTCAACCAGTTTCAAGACTAAAACCTAATGACGAAAAATATAATTGCACTTAAGTCTGATGCTTATTGTAATCAATTACAGGTGTTGGTTTTGAAATATTTTCAATTAATGTTGATTGTGAGAAAAGATATATTGGAAAACTATTAATTCGGCAAGTGTTGAGGGATCTTGGTAGCCACAGGCTGTTTAAGCCCCTTCACATACTATTGAATATCGCGGAAATAGGGTATATATTTGTAAACAATAGAAGGGGAACCAAACTGCATCTAACAAACAAGAGCAGTGGCTATGTTGAAAGAGAACAAGCATAGAAACAAGGAGAAAATTGTAGAAAGCATATGTGTGGAGCACTGCACAGTACGTCTATGAAATAGGGGCAGTAGGAGAAGCAGACAGAAAAACGGTAGTAGCCTTTTGGAACGTTGTGCTTCAGATGTATGAAGATGATAGCATGGACAGAAGGTTAATAACAAAGAGGTTATAGAAATAGTAGGGGAATAAAGATATTTTTGCAAAACAAAAAAATAGGAGAAATAGATGGGCAGGATACGTTGTAAGGCATTTTTGGGGAATAGTACGAGATATATTAAAGAAGAGATAGGAAAAAAGAGGTAGAGGTAGACCTAGATCAAACTACTGCACGCAGATAGTGAAAGATGCAGACTATGGAAATTTCAGGGAAATGTATAGGTTAGCACAGTATAGGAAACAATGAAGGTACATGTCTAACCACTTCCAGCACTGAAGACCTAATGATGAAATGCCTGAAATGTCCATCATTTACTTCAACACATAATTGTACTTGCCAAACGCTGTCTCTGCAAGCATTTTCCAAAACAACTGTATTCATAGTATTGAATACCCTTATAACTGTATCTTGCAAATTTTGGATGTTATACGATTTTGTATAAACAATATCTTTAATGTATCGCTATAAAAAATAATCTAACGAATTAAGATCAGGTGACCTCGGCGGTCAAGCTAGCAATTGTTGGGTAGTAATTGTTGTAGAATACATAATTCTGTTGGACGACGATTACCTATCTAACTGTGAGGATACAGGTTATCTAAAAATTGAGTAATGATCCAGCTGTTATGGGCATGAGCCCCATATTGCTGAAACTATCTTATTTGCCTTCTAGTCTGCAATAACAAATCGTCTAAGTAATTTTCACATTGTTCTTGGAGAAATCTCAAATACCTTTCACCATTTAAATTGCCAACGAAAAAATTGGGGCCAATCAATTTATTTCCAATTATTCCACATCATACATGAATAAAAAATCTATGTTGGAATTTTCTTTGACTCATTATATGTGGATTTTGAAATGCGTTGTATGAAAATTTTTTTTGTTAAAGACTTCACAATTAGTGAACGTGCTTTTATTGCTCTATAAAATATTGAGAGGCAGATTTGAATTAGCATCAAGTTTGTTACGAAACCAATGACAGACAGTCGAGCGCTTTTCAAGATCAGTACCACTTAAGCTTTGATTGATATGAACCTTGTACGGATGCATTTTATTACGCTTTAAGATTCTGGAAACAGTGACCTTACGAATATTACTTTCATTTTGGATTTGCCAAGACAAAGCATGGGGATTTGCCACGGCTGCCACTGGAATATCAATTTCCCTAATTTCGTCCAGTCCTTTATTTCTTTTTGTCCACTTATAGTATTACAAGATCCATTCTGTCATAGCGATCGTTCAGTTTGGAAATAATGTACGATGTGGTCGTCTTCTCTCTGGGTAGAGACGTCAATAGTCATTAAAAGCTACCAAGGAATTTCTATGATTTTTAATGTAGAGGACAAACATGTCTGTTTTTTCTTCATTCGTGAAATGATTCATTATTGCAATAGTAATTATACGAAATAACACTGATAATAAACTGATAGACACAACTAGGAATAATAATAATAATAATACCTAACAACATTGGTAATAAACTGATAATGAAGATTACCTATTTTGACACTTCATTATTAATAAAAACAGTTTACCAGTTACCAGTTTACTACTGCAAAAAAATATTAAAATTACTTGTAACTTTTTTTATCTATGGAAGGATTTTAAAAATTGAAAAAGCGTTATGTGGAGATTTAAAAATATCATTTGGTAACTAAAAAATCTAATATGGCATCCATAAGAAAAAAAAAGTTGAGTATCGTATGTTAAAGTCTAAAAGCACTATGTGAATTCTATGTCAGTTTTGAATTCTGCACATGCTAAGATACACCTATACCGATTTTCAATTGAATATCTCTGTAAATATAATAGTTACGAAGAATTGATACAAAATGATTTTTTCAGTTTTTTTATGATATTTCAGAAACCATTATTAATATCGTTATTCTGAAACATGATATTAAAAGGTCTTAAAAGGGCGCAACTTTTTTGTAATTTAACCGAATTTGGATCTCTGCTGGTTTCTAAAATACCCATAGTGAGCGATCTTAAGTGAGGCATCTTGTATAGCGACTTTGATAATTGTTTAGAAGGCTATGGAATTTTTGTAACAATTCTTAGTAACTAACGCATTTTATATAAACGTCTACTAAATATGTGCGTTTTTGTTTATTCTTATGGTTGGCCTGCAAGTGAGATACACTTTCACTTTTTGTCGGTAAGATGTTACGTTACTAAATTTCTTTCCTGTTATCAAGTTTGTATTGAAATAGCGTTCCTTTATTTATTGTCCGACGTGCTACAGCAATCCAACCCACTGTAATACATCTTGCATACAAACTACCAGGATATAAGTGATAAGCGATGACAAGCGATGTATGTTGCTTTTAACATTTTTAGAATAAATAGTTACAATTAATCTACAACAAATAATGAGTGCAGTCATCGACGTAAATTATCTAATATAATAAGAGTATTTTTGAAATCAATCACAAACATCTGAATATCTTCTCAGCAAATTTTAACAATTATCTAATTATGTTAATTAGCACATTAAGTTGTTAAAGTCGATTATTTCTTTAATGACCTTTGATGTAATAAAAGCGTTTTGGCAATTTTGCGATCTATAGTACAGGCTTCATTTGCGCCAGTCAAGCAGTGGAGACGGTTTGGAAAACGTCAGCTCCTCCACGTACACTTTTTTCATATGGCTAAGCCCGATAATTTAGACGCTATAGCTATACCGTACTTTATGTTGTTTAAAGCTGCATCGTTACCGATTCACAATCCACCAATCTGGTATGAAATAAAAGGAATTATTTTCTGCTGTATTACTATCAGTACAATGGCCATGTTGATGCTGGAATGCATCAACCTTCGTTCAAACTTTGTAAAACTTTCTGAAATTCTACACATCAACATTAACATGCTTGCATTCATGGTTAAATACACAAACTTTACATTCGCCCAACGAGACAAGTTTATTCACCTGACAACTTTACTAAGAAGTGGAATTTTTTTAACATATCCGGAAGACCTTAGCAATGTGGTTCGTACCAAAATAATTTCTATACAGAACGTTGCAAAATTGTGTAGATTCCTGTTTGCTGCATATGCGTTAACAACTGTATCTTATCCGCTTTTTGGCCAACAAAATTTACCAGTTAAGCTGTCATACGATTTTGGACGGCTTTGGCTTGTTGTCTATGCTTACCAAGTGGTACAAACGTTTGTAGCAGTGTGGTTGATTATGGCCTTGGATATGCTTTGCGCATCTTTGATGGGGACCGCAACTATACAGTTGGAAATTTTGGCTAAGAAAATTGTAACTATTGGAAGCGACTGCAATACAGGTATAGATGAAAGTGAACTATTGCAATCAAAGGATAAGAAGAGTCTGGAGAGCTTAAAACAGTGTGCCATGCATCATCAAGCAATCATAGAGTAAGAATGCTATATATGATCGTCAACTCTCAAATAGTTGAAAGTTGGCTGTACTGTCATAGACACCATACATCTACTTACGTAATAAGCAAAATTACTTAAATTCATTAGGGAAACTTTTTTAAACACAAAATCTAAATTTTAAAAACAATTTTGTAATATGTAATTCTTACAAGTTTACCAATTACAAAATGATTGGTTACACTGCATGAAACTTGGTATACTCTTAAGCAACAACAGGTAGACTATGAATGTTGCGCTTCAAAATACAAGAAAGCGGCTATTTCTAGCTAGGTACAAATTTGTTTTGTTATTCGAATTCTTTTATGCCTAACAATAATTTGTTCGTGGCAATTTTTTTCAAAATACATGAATTTACTCTTAACATTTTGAAACCTACGAGAGTAGTCCTACTGATTGACTTCATTGCGTTGTTTTGCAAGCATGTCAAATTTGGCAAAGTTGTTCTTCTCTACATTGAGACACAATATACAGGGTTATTCAGTATATGCCTTGGGACATTGTAGATAAACTAATAAATCTTTTAAAAATAATTTTTCACATGTGGATAGAGGCATATTAGAGATACATTTTAAAATTATTTTGAAATTTACAGGGTGTTCCAAGCACTAAACAAATAACAAAGTTATTTATTCTTAAATGAAAGTCTCAGTATATTATTACATTCCACGGTCCAAATAAAGGTCTTTTTTAGTCAGGTTTGTTATATCTAAGCTGTGCCGAAGTATTTCTTATACTTCGTCGTGCACTTACTCTTTTTATAACATCGAGAAAAGAGTAAGGTACAGCTATACGTTAAGTAGCTAAAGTACAACCCTGTCTTTAACCATCACAAACGCATTATTTCAACATTATACTATCAAATAGAATACATTCTTATTAGACAACACTTCAGGAATCAAGTAAAAGACTGTAGAAGCTACCTAAAAGCAAGTATAGACACTGATCACAACATTGTAATTATGAAGGCTGCACGTAAATCTAAAAATTTGAGAAAAAGGAACGGAAAAAAGACACTGACTTTGAGAAACTAAAAGATAAAGATATTCAAGAAAGATTCGAAAAAAAGTCAAATGAATTGCTCAAAGATATCGGAAAAATATCTGATACTAAGGAAGTAGAAACAGAATGGAATAACATTAAATCCAGCTTAGACATGGTGGCCAGAGATATTCTGGGATATACACAGAAAGAAAATAAAAAACCTTGGATAACAAAGGATATCTTGAACTTAATAGAAGAAAGACAAGAATAGAAATACAGACCTGCCGAAGCTATAAAACAGAGATACAAAGTCATAAAATAGAAAATTATTCGTAAATTCAGGAAACCTAAAGAACAATAGATTGATGAAAAGTGCAAAGAGGTAAAGATGGAAATAGGAAATACTGACGAATTAAAAATATAAGGAACACATAAGGAAACATCATTATAGAAAATGTAGGCAAGAATATATGGGAAATTTATATGCAAGAGAGGAACTAACATCACTAGAACAGAAATATGACACTGAAAACAATGACTTGAGATATCCTATACTTAGAGATGAATTTGAATTAACATTAAAAGGCCTGATAAATGGTGAAACACCGGAAAAGATGCAAGTAGAAACTCTAAAAAACAGTGGACAAGCAGTAACAAAACGTCTCTCCCAACATGTAAGCTATATGTATGAGACAGGTGGGATACCCAAAGATTTAAAACATCACATCATAGTCACTATACCAAAAAAGAGAGTCGTGGATAGATGTGAAAATTTTCATACAATAAGTTTGACAGCACACATGTCAAAAATATTAACTAGATTTGTACAAAGACGAATAGAAAAACGAGTTGAAGAAATACTAGGAGAAGATCAATTTGGATTTAGGCAATACAGGGGAACACGGGAGGCTATTTTTGCTCTGAGAGTGATAATGCAGAAAACAATAGAAAAAGGGAAAAGCGTGTATATAGGTTTTGTAGATCTGGAAAAAGCATTCGACAATGTAAAATTATTTATTTATTTATTTATTTATTTATTTTAAATACATGCATTGTCATACTGGTGAATAGCATATTGTCAAAAAAAGATTTTATAATACAGTTTTTTGTTTGTAGAAGCCACAGAAAGTCTAAGCAATTCACTTTGCTCAAAAACTCAACAATGGAATAAAAACCATTATCAAGCATGTAATTTTTAATAACTTTTTGAAACGATTTAATAGGTAAATTCTTAATATTAATGTGTAAGGAGTTGTAAAATATAAAACCACAGTAATTAGTTCCATATCTACTCCAAGATAGTCGATGAAATGGTGTAACCAATTGGTTCTGCAATAGGTGTTGAACATATGAAGATCACTATGATGCATATATATTGAGTTATATGTTTTTTAACAAATACTAAACAATTCAAAATATAAATACTGGAAAATGTAAGAATTTTAAGTTTAATGAAAAACTTACTTTGTCTAGAAGTAAAATACCCCTTCATTCGGATCTCTGGGAGGGGGTACTTAAGGCTCGTCATCGTAAGAATTTAAAACAATTTAAACGGTTCGATTTAGTAATAGGGACTTGGAATGTAAGGTCATTACTTAGAGGAAAGCTGGACATTTTAGGTATTAGTGAGGTGAGATGGCCAGATAGTAATGACTTTTGGAAAGATAATTGTAGAATAATTACAACTTCTTCAACTAATGGACAGGCAGGCGTAGGAATAGTGTTAGGTAAAAGATTAGGGCATAAAGTTAAAGAGTACTTACAATTTAGTGATAGAATAATTATGGTTAGATTGAGTACAAAACCCACAGACACTGTTTTAGTACAGGTTTACATGCCAACAACTCAGTACGAGAATGAGGAAGTAGAAAAGGTATACGAGGATATAAATAGTATAGTGAGAAAAGTAAAGGGAGATGAGAATATAATAGTTATGGGCGATTTTAATGTGTCAGTAGGAGAAGGTAGCGAGGGAAAAATGGTAGGAAAATTTGGGTATGATAAACGAAATGATAGAGGAGAAATATTGGTTGAGTTTTGTCAGGAACAGATTAGTAACTGTAAACACCCTATTCAAACAACATGTTAGAAGGGTCAGGTGATAGAGCTAGATACCAAATAGATTATATTATAGTTAAGCAAAGATTTAGAAACCAAGTTAAAAACTGTCGTAGTTATCCAAAGGCTGATATAGATAGCAATCATAACTTAGTTAAAATGAAGTGTAATGCAAAATTCAAAAAATTGAGAAAGGCTAAAAGAGAGGGATGGGATCTAGGTACGCTTAATGATAGTAGGGTAAAAGAGGAATACAAACAAGTATTAGATAATAAGAGCAAAAAAATAGCTATAGGAGGGAAAGTAGAAAACAGATGGAACGAAATAAAAAAGGCTGTACATAATACAGCAACACAAACTATAGGTAAGAAAAAAATAGAAGTGAGAAAACCCTGGGCAACAAAGGAGATATTAGACTTAATAGAGAATAGAAGAAAATTTAAACCTTTCAGAGAATTGGATAGTGAAAGTAAGCAAAAATATAATAGTTAGAAATAAGATAGTACATGAGTGTAAAAAAGCTAGAAATAAACGGATGGAGGAGAATTGTAAGGGAATACAAGATGATTTGAGAGTAGGTAAGACAGACAGGTCTTACAGGGCAGTTAAAAAGTTTTTCGGGGAAGATAGGAAAAAATATAATGGTATTAAAAATGACAATAATGAGCTTCCAATAAATAAAGTTGAGATAACAGATAGATGGAAAAAATATTTAAAATATTTATATAAGGGAGACGATATGGATGAGTTAGAGAACAACCAAGAAGAGGATGTAGAAATAGGGTTCTCAATATTAAGAGAGGAATTTGATCGAGCTGTTAGGGATCTTAAACTAAATAAAGAGCCCGGGATAGACGATATACCCGCAGAATTAATAAAATATGCAAGTCAGAAAACTTTAGACAGATTATATAAACTAGTAAAAGTAATGTATGACGCACGTGAGGTCCCAATAGATTTCAAAAAAAATATTATCCCAATCCCAAAAAAAGTCAGGAGCTGATAGGTCTGAGAATTTTAGAACGGTTAGTTTAACTTTCCACGCTTCCAAAATTCTAACAACAATAATTAAAAATAGAGTAAAAGATTTGACTGAGAATTATTTAGGCAAAGACCAATATGGATTTCGTAAAGACAGAGGGACTAGAAAACCGATATTAATGATTAGGGTAATTATCGAAAAAGATTACAAAAAAATAAAAAGACTCATTTTGTGTTTGTAGATTTAAAAAAGCATTTGATAGGGTTAATTGGATTGTTTTGTTCAGGGTTTTGCAAAAAATAGGAATCTCTCATAGGGATAGGAATTATTTACAGTCTATATAAAAACCAAAGCATAGTAATTAGATTTGATGAAATAGAAAAGGAAGCTAAGATTAGAAATGGTGATAGACAGGTCTGTATACTATCTCCCTTGATTTTTAATGTTTATATTGAGGAAGCTTTAAACTTAGCTAGAGAGAGAGAGAGAGAGAGAAAAGAGATAGATATTACTGTACAGGACAGAAAGTAGACATTTTAAGTTTTGCAGATGATATACCCATTATAACAGAATCTATAAAAGAGTTAAGAGAGTTTTTAAATATTTTAAATGAGATACTACAGAGTAACTATAATATAAGAATTAACTCAGGAAAGACAAAGATAATGACAAGTGGGTTACAGCCTAGTTCTAAACCAAAATTAAAAATAGGTAATACCGAGTCAGAGAAGATAGATGAATTTTGCTATTTAGGTAGTATAGTTATAAAGGACGGACGTAGCAGAAGGGATATAGTAGCTAGAATAGCTCAAGCTAAAAAAATGTTTTTAAAAAAGAAACACTTACTAATAGTCAATAGTATAAGTTTAGATAATAGAAAAAATTTCTTAAAGTCGTACGTATGCAGCATTCTATGATACGGTAGTGAGACTTGGACAATTAAAGAGATAGATAAGAAAAAGATAGAAGGTTTTAAAACTTGGCATTATAGGAGAATGTTAAAGATTAGTTGAACAGATAGAATAACAATGAGGAAGTTTATAGAAGGACAGGTGAGGAACCCTGTATGTGGAAACAATTGAAGGTCAGGAGAGATAGAATGATAGGGCACCAGTTAAGACACGAGGGACTATTTAGTAAGGTCTTAGATTATAGACTACCAAATAAAAATAGAGTACGAAGGCCTAGATAAAGCTATATTAGTCAAATTATTGGAGATTTAGGTTGTGAAGGATATGTAGACCTTTTTAGATGAGCTCAGAATAGAAAAGAATTTAGTTCTGCATCAAATCAACCTAAGGTGAGTTCGAAAACAAAACAAAAAACAAACAATAAATAAAAATCAGTTAACTAAATGTCATAACTCACAATTAGTTAGTGGTCTGGCATGTCGGCAGCGATTCGCTGCTTAAGCCGTGCCATAACATATAATTTAACACTTTTCCTTTTTTGGAGGGGATAACCAGGTAATACTTTATTTCCTTATAAATGAGAATCATGTAAACACGTTGGAGTTTGTTACGTGCCATTGCCACTTAAACATTGTTTTAGGTTAGTTTTTGGTGTAGGGAAGTTTCGCGGCATATTTTCAAATACGCAGTGCGCGGGAATTTTAAATAGACTAAGGCGGTACTTCCGTACGTCAGAGTAGTGAGCTTGCGCAGTGTGCTTATCCCTAGAGGGGTAGAGCAATACTAGACAAAGGGTGGGGAGAAGTGTTTCCGTGACGCCCTGAATCGGGGCTGTTTTCCTTTGATCTTGAAGTGAAATAGTCGTGCCGGGTACCATATCTTATCTTACTATGTAGATTCCCTTGTCTTGCTTATCTTGTTTGTCTTTCCCTAATTAACCTATTCCTGTCGTTCCACTACATTTAGGACTGATACGATCCCTGGAGCAGCCCACGACCGGATGTCCATGCTCAGCCAACATCACCGGAGCCCGGAGCAATACCTTCATTATCGACCCGGAAGGATGATAGGCGTACCTGGAGAATGTCGGATTTCCGGGGTGAGTAATACCGTGTTTAAATTGTTCACGAATATGAACTTTTGTTAATTGTTTATTTAATTTTTATATTTCCGGTTATGGCGCAATGTAATTTGTATTGGTGACGTCATGGTGGATGGCCGCGCACCAAATCTGTAAAAGGTTTGCGCTTTCCTCCGCTAGAGGCGTTACTCGCCTTATTCATTGCGCGATGTATCTTATGAACTTTGGTAACTGTATTACCGGCTTTTAGGAACTATCTATCACCATATAAATATTTCACCATCTAAAGTGTAATACTTTGTTAACTGTTTTACCGACCATATAAACTTTCACCAATAATAGTGTTATAACAAGTTTTTTAACAACCATCAGGTTGCTAATATCTATGTAGAGCCAGGTAGATAGGGAAAAGATAGAAGAGTATAGAAAGACCTAGACCAAGCTATATTAGTCAAACTATTAGAAATTTAAATTGTGAAGGGCATGTAGAACTTTTTAAATTAGCACAGAATAGATAAAAAGTTAGAGCTGCTTCAAACCGACCAGTAAGGTCGAAAACAAAATGATGATGAAAAACTTACAACAATCAAATCGATACCCTTGGTTTGTAATAACACAAATAGCACGACGCTGCAATCTAAATATACGTTCAGTAGCACCTGTGTGTCCCATGATAAAACTGCGTAAGTTAAAAAACAATGTAAGATGTCAAAATATGCAGATTTTAAAACCTTTAAAGAAACAGAATTTTTTAGGTAGTACAAGAAGTAAATGGACTGACTTAATGTACTACTCAACTTGTCACGTTTGTCCCAAATTAATGAAGAGTCGAGTGTTATGCCCAAAAACTTTACACAGTGATTTTATTAGGCAAATATTTTTTTTAGAGTAAAGATCAATCGTTCAGTTTTATCAGTATTTAAAGCTAACTTATTAATCTTAAACCAATTATTAGCAGTTTCAATAGCTACCCCACTGCCATAAAGTAAATCCTCAATATCACTGCCCTGATGATATAAAGTGGTATCATCTGCATATAGGATACTGTCACCATTAGTAATCACATTTGGGAAAGCATTGATAAAACATAGGAATAGTAATGGCCCCAATATTGACCCCTTGAGGCACGCCACATGATACATCTAGAGGGCCAAAGTACTTTTCATTAAAATAGACACATTGAGATCTTTTGGATAAGTATGAGGAAATTATATTCATGCCACTAACATCAAAATTTAATAATTTTAATTTCTCTAGTAACAGACAGTGGTCCACATAATCAAATGCCTTGCTAAGATCAAAAAAATTACCAACAAAGTATTCGCCCTTGTCAAATGAAATAGTAATTTTGTCGACTAATAAATTAATTGCATCATCAGTTAAGAGATACCTTCTGAAGCCAAATTGTTGGTTACATAGAAGTTTGTTATCTTCTAGGTAATTTGTCATCTAATCTTTAAGAACAGTTTGAATTATTTTGGAATAAAACGGCAGGAGTGATATAGGGCGATAGTTCTTCAGTGAAGTAAAACATCCTTTTTTTATGAATTGGAACCACTTTCACTAATTTCAAGAAGACACGAAAAGTAGTGTTTTTGATATAAAGATTAAGTAACTTGATCAAAGGAGTTACAACTACATCAATTATCACATTAAACAGTTTAGAATTAAAATTGTAAATGTCTTTAGTTAGTGTTTTTTAATTCTACTATAATATTCCAGACAGTAGTTTCAGAAACTTCCCTAAAACAAAATTTCTCAGTGTCTGATACGGTGTTATCATGAAGATCACCAGTTGACCAGTACACTTGAACGGGACAAGTATTTCTAAACGGAATCTTATAATGTTTACTGAATCAACGAAGTAATGGTTAAAATCATCAGCAGTAAAACTAGTCTTACTGTGCACATTTTTGTCTGTATTTCTGTGTTTATTGATAAGATTCCACATACGCCTATTCTTATTATCTCCATTTCATATAAAATTGTCACGAGTGCTAATTTTGGCAGTTTTTAAAGCATGCCGATAACTATATTTAAGTTTTTTAACAAAAAGTTTCAAGCCATCACTGGGTTGAAAAACACACATATCGACTTCTGAGGGTGATAATGGAGAAAACAATAATAAAGGAGAAAGCGTGTGTATAGAGGTTGTAGATCTGCAAAAAGCACTTGACAATGTAAAATGGAAAAAAATGTTTGAAATACCCAAAAAGATTAGAATGAGTTTTAGGAATAGACAGATAGTACATAGTTTATACAAAGAGCAAATAGCAGTAATAAAGTATGAGCAGTAACGTTGAGAAGCAAATATTAGGAAAAAGATGAGACAGGGATGTCCTCTATTCTCGTTAATTTTTAACTTGTACATTGAAGAGGCAATGGATACTGTCAAATGCAGGAAGACATGTGGAATTAATATGCAGGTACAAAAGATTGATATGCTTAGATTTGCAGGTGATATAACGGTATTAGCATCTAGCAATGAAGAATTAGAAGAAGCTCTTAAAGAAATGGAAATAGTTCTAACAGAGAAATACCATATGAAAATTAATAAAAATAAAACTAAAGTACTAGTATGCAAAGGAAGGGAAAATAAATCAAAAACTAGAATACAAATAGGAAACAAGAACTTGCAAAAGGTTAAGGATTTTTGCTACCTAGGAATCCAAATAACAGAAGATATAAAACAAAGATGAGCACAAGGTTGTGCTACATTTAACAAAAAAAAATCAACTACTGTGTTCAAAGACAACAAACTTAGAAACAAGGGAAAGATTGCTGAAAGCGTATGTGTGGAGCACAGCACTGTATGAGTGTAAAACTTGAACAGTAGGAGAAGTGGACAGGAAAAAGTGTAACATGTTTAATTTCAGCAATAATTATTAGCATTGAATTACGAGGATAATGCGCTAAGCGTGCCTAATTCCTTGTTAATCTTCTTATATGAAAATATCTGTGTGACATCATTCGGTCCTTGCTTCATGGAACAGTCGCTCGCTAGCAACTGCCTTATCAACATGTATTCCCGGCTAGAGGCGTGCGACCTTTGTATAATTACTCTTGTAAGCAAGTCAGGTCGTGCTAGACCTGAAACTATTTTTGATACCTTCTACTAACGGTTGGTAAAGTATACATTTTAAGAACTAATTTAATTTGGTTTCATTTATTTAGCGCGTCAATTAGGAGTCGTCACTTAGGATTTGTCGTCTAGGATTTGTAATTTGTCAATGAGGAATGATAGATTTTGGTTTTGATTGCAGTCGTCCCAAATTAGAAATGGATAGTAATGTTGGCCGGAGATTATGAATTTCTATCCAGATTTGTCTTGGAGCAACAGTGCCAGTTTGGTTCGTTATTAGATATACGAATTTTCTTGCATGTGTTTTGAATGTAATAAAAATTTGATAAACGAACTATCATGTAAAGCACGGAAAGTTGCTATTATGTTTTCAAACATGTAATCTGTTTAATCCTCAATTATTGTTGAACTGGTTTTATAAGCCGTAGAACGAAATTTTGTCAAGTTAGGTTTATATAATTACAAGCTTTGTTCCATCTGAACCTTAGATAATTTCAACGTATGTTTTCGACGTCATACTTTTTTTGTATTACACAGTTGACAGATGTTGTCATGAAAGCAGATGCTTTGTGCAGCTGTCTTTAAACTGAACATTCCTATTTTTGTGATTAGCTTTTATTTACATATAAATTATAAAATCTAAATATGAAAATTTAAATCCACGCTATGTAAGAATTTAGAAACTGTAATCTACCTGAAAAGATCTGCCCAGGTTAGAAACGTTAATTCAGTGTATTTTGGCTACAAATTATTTTTGATCAAAATTTTAAATCAAGTTCATGTTTGAAGAGCAGTTGTTTGTTTAAAACCTTAACCTTGTTATAGATGTTAACTATGAAATTTTTTTTACTTGTTAAAATGTGTTGAAATTTTAAAAGAGAGTTTTTTTTAGTAAACAATTAGTTAAACTCTGAGGCTTTTATTTTGGTCAAATGCGATCAAATCTAATAACATACAGGTAGAATTCTTGAGTAATAATTTTGTGCCAATATCATATTGGATATACATTTTTTTATTTTTTGATATTTTTATAGGACACAAATGGTGTTATACATTTTTATTTATTTAATCTTTGCAATTTCTTACAGGAGCTGCGTCTTATTTTTATAAGACAGGTTTTTGTTAACGAAGGCGATCGTTTTATTTTTGGGTTTCCACGTCCGCCCTTACAATTGTGCTCTGCTATTATCGTGATTATCTCAGGACTTGGTGGCGCCTATTTAGCTTAGTTTAGCTTTGGTTTGCAAACAAAATTCGACTTACCCTCCCACTTGTTATTGCTCTACCCAGGAATAGACCCCTAGCTATGTCGGAAGATTTTTGTTAACTATCGTCGGAACGTGGGGCTGGCATAAACTAAAGTAGATACACTAACGCCCATTTAGAAGAAGAAGTTGCACTAGCGCCTCAACATATAAAAAAAAAGCTTCAAAAGATAAAAGCCTTTGAAATGTGGTGCTACAGATGTATGATGAAGATATCGTGGATGAACAAAGTTAAGAACAAAGAGGTTCTAGAAATGGTAGAGGAAGAAAGAAATAAGTGGAAAACAGTAAAAAATATGAGAGATGAGATTATAGGCTACATACTAAGGCATGAGGTAATAGTGCGGAATATATTAAAAACAGAAATAAAAAAAGAGAGGAAGAGGTAGACCTAGGTTAAACTATTGCACACACACAGTCAAAATATAAGTTGTGGGAATTTCAGGGAAATGTGTATGCTAGCTCAGAATAGAAATCAATGGAGGTACGTGTCCAACCTCTTCCAACACGGAAACCTATCGACAAAAAACGAATTGCACTTAAACTCGATGAGTACTAGAAACAAATACGGGTGTTGGTTTTGCAATATTTTCAATTAATCTTGATCATACGAAAAGATTAACTAGAAAACTATTAATTCACAAATGTTTAAGTGTTGGGGATCTTGGTAGCTGTACGCCTATGAGATAGGGACAGTAGGAAAAGCAAACAAGAAAAGGAAGCTCTTTGGAATGTTATGCTTCAGATGTGTAATGATAATAGCATGGACAGATAAAGTTAATAAGGGAAAGGTTATAGTGATAGTAGAGGAATAAAGATATCCCTGAAAAACAAAAAAGAAAAAGGAGACATAGGACAGGATACCCTTTATAGTCAAGGCACCATTAGGGGTTGAGCATGCACTGAAAGTCTAACGCAAATTGACTTTTGATTGTTTTTGGGGGTAATGAAAAAAAAATGATGTCGTCGCCTTCTCAACAGGTGCACAACATGGAGGCAGGGAGGGAAACTGAGCACAAAAGCTGTTGACTTAATTGCTCTTATCTCAGTAACGGTTATAGGTGGAGCAATGCTTTAAAACTCATTATTCGAACAAAACAATATTCTACAAAAAAATTCCTGAGGTTTAATGCCATATCTATAAGCGCAATCAAAAGAATTTAAATACTAGCAACATTTGACTTTTAAGGGATGGTTTTATATTGTCAGTAACAGGTTTTATAAGATTATGTTTTTAATTGTATTTAATACTAAAGATTGTTACGCAACACACAGTCGCTATATTAAAACAACTTATTCAAATGTGTTTACTTAAGAATGTTATTAGTTTTAAACTTGTACTTGGTGACAAGTCGTGGCGCAACCTATTCAGTACCAGATTAAAATTAGTCAGTATTTCGCGATATGCTGATACGTTTGGATATGTTGTTTCTATAAGTATTTATTTTGAATTGTACAAATATGCAATAGCACATTTACTAGACTACACTGTTTTTAGAACGTGCAAGATACTCTTACCAAGTTTTGTTCTTTTGCTGGATTATCATGACGTAGTGTTATCAGACAATACCTTTTTCGGAATCAAACACCCCGCTAAGAAATATTGTAAGCGAACATTGGCGACGGAAAAAGCTACTTCTTTCCCTTAAATCTAAGTGAACGTGGAAGAGTATTGTACGATAGGTTCAAAAATGACCGAATGGTTAAAATGATTAAAAGTTTATATGCTCCTATACAATGAAATAAAGTTTTGTTATTCAATGCATTAGCTGAAGAGGGGAAAAACAAATCCAAAAAGCATGTTTCAGTTGAAGCGAACATAAGCCAAAGGATAATGCTGACCACTCTGAGAAACTTTAACATTGAAACGACTTTTTCTTTACAAAAGACTGAAACGTCTTTTTGTTCTATTGTACTTGAAAGCACCACTGAAACGTTATTTCTTCTACATTAAGGCGCTAGTGAACCAAAAGTCTTTCGACATAGCTAGGGGTCTATTCCTGGGTAGAGCAATAAGAAGTGGGGGGGTAAGTCGAATTCTGTTTGCAAACCAAAGCCAAGCTAAATCAAATAGGCGCCACCATGTCCTGAGATAATTACGATAATTGCAAAGCACAGTTCTAAGGGCGGACGTGGAAACCCAAAGATAAAATGATCGCCTTCGTTAACAAAAACCTGTCTTATCAAAATAAGACGCAGCTCCTGTAAGAAATTGCAAAGATTAAATAAATAAAAAAGTAGAACACCATTTGTGTCCTATAAAAGTATAAAAAGAATAAAAAAAATGTATATCCAATATGATATTGGCACCAAATTATTACTCAGAAAAATTTTACCTTTCTGTAATTAGATTTGATCGCATTTGACCAAAATAAAAGCCTTAAATTTTGAACTAATTGTTTACTAAAAAAAACTCTTTTAAAATATCGGAACTTTTTAACAAGAATAAAAAATTGTCATTAACAACTACATCACAGTTAAAGTTTTGACTTTTTTTAAAACAACCAACTATACTTTAAACATGAACCTGTTATAAATATTTGAGTGATAATAATTTGTAAGCATAACACACTGAATTACGTTCTAACCTGGGCAGATCTTTTCAGGTAGATTACAATTACTAGAATCTTACATAACGTGGATTTGAACTTTCATATTTACGTTTAATAATTTATGTATAGATAAAAGCTGATAAAAAAATATGCATGTTTGTTTAAATTCCATTGCAGCTGCACAAAGCATCTGCTTTCAAGACAACATCTGTCAACTGTGCAAAACAAAAAAATATGACGTCTAAAACATACGTTGAAATTATCGAAGGTTCAAATGGAATAAAACTTGTTATTATAGAAAGCTAATCTGACAAAATTTTGTTCTACGGCTTATAAGACCAGTTCAACAATAATTAAAATTTACACCATTTACACGTTGTAAACATAATAGCAAGTTTACGTGCTCTAACCATTAAAACACATTCATGAAATATCTTATAACTAGTAACGAACCAAAACTGCTTTTGTTGCTTCACGATAAATTGAGATGGAAATTTCGTTCTTCAAACAAAGTAACCAGCCATTTCTAATTAGATACGACTGCATCCAAATTACATCCATAATTTCTTAGTAGACAAATTTCTTATTAGACAAATTTCAAATCGACTGTTACTGAATAACGGTAATTCTAAATTTTTGGATCCTACATGACAAATTCTACATGTTTCATTCTACGTGTCGCGCTAAATAAATTAATTCAAATTAAATTAGTTCGTAAAATATATACTTTACCAACCGTTAGTAGAAGATATCTCAATAGTTAATAATTGATGCGAAGATTGCCAGCCTCTAGCCGAAAATACATCTTAATAAAGCTGTTGCCAGCGGCCGACTAATTTGTCGAAACTAGAACCGAATGGTTGGGACGTTAGAGGCGTGGAATACGAAATAAACAACTAGAGATGCGCTTGGAAATAGCTTTCTGTGACACATATATTAATATAAGTAGATCAATAAGGAACAATGTACGCTTAGCGCATTATTCTTGTAATTCAATGTAAATAATTATTACTGAAAATAAAAATGTTACACTACAAATTTTGATACAACCGTCTTGAAAATTCCTGAAATTTACTCAGTCTACGTGCCGCACGTATCCGAAAGCGCTCCCACCTGTCGCGTTTGTCTACGTTTGAAAAACTGTCCATTTTAACCAATGATAATATTCTCTGTCGTCATAAAACCCCGCCGGTACTATCTTTATTTCTGTCTGATGCATGTCTGCTGTCGCGTTCAAAACCCCACTTGAGTTATAGAAAATCGATATTGCTGACAGCTCATCTCCACTCCACGTATATAGTACGTGCGTTTTCAATATCCACGTTTTTATATCTGTCTCTATCTGTATTATATAACCGATCGTGCATTTCCATTGCTCTTTAAGAACTTTGTTAGCTTGTTGGTCAAACCAAACTGACGGTTGAAAATATTTTCTATAAAGTCCTGTCTTAATATGCTCATAATTCTGACGAATATAACCTTTTTAAAAACACAGGTGTTTGTTAATTATCGACCGTTTAGCACAACAATTCTTAGATTTTATATTTCGTTGTATCAAATAAAACTGACGTTTGCATGTTAATACGAAAATCTTAATAAACTTGAAAGTCAGGAGCACAATTATGACAGTATGGCACTCATACATAGTATACTAAATTCAGTTTTTCTAAAATGGAATCTTCTGCACAATTTGCGCAATATGAGTTGAATCAGGTTGAAAAAGCCTTGCACCAAGAACACCCCAATCGAGTTGATGTTGTTTATGACTGTTACTGAAATAATTTGATAAAAAATATAGTGCACCAAATTAGAGCAGGTAACAAACTTTCCCTCATTGTTAAGATTCATAATGATTTAACAAAAATACCAACACACTGGTCACGTTACTTATTATTGCCAGAAAATAAAAAAAAATCTTACTCAATACATTTTTACATTCATTTTGAACCAAATACATGTTCCCACTTTAAAAACTAAACGTATCTGACAGCTTTTCCGATGAAAGTTTGTATTTTTCTAAAGAAAACAACCAAAAGATATTACCATAGCTAAACCTCAGCAATAATCATATTGAGGCTGATACACAGATGTTTCTTCATGTGAAAGATTGCCTGAAATCAAATTCTAGAGTCTATCATGTGATCATACACAATTCAAATACAGATGTGTTTGTGTTAGAAGTATGGTTCTGGCATGAGTTTAAACACTATAATTGTAAAGGTTTGTGGCAGAAAATTGGGACCAGAGATAAAGAGAGAGGTTTGGGATGTCACATAGCTGCTGAAAATTTAGGAGAAACCTTTTGTAAAGTATTACCTGCATTACATGCACTAACAGGATGCGACACTACAAGCAAAGTCACAAACAATACTGCATTTAAATACGCTAAAAAACCAATACTTGTATGATGTATTATTGTCACTGTCTATACAACCAATTACAGAAAATATGTTTAGCAAACTTGTTACATATGCCCCACGTTGTTTTTGTTTGTTTTATGGGCGTGGCGTCAATGTTACTTATTTTTCCAAATGGGCGCCAGTGTAACCACTTTAGTTTATGCCAGCCCCACATTCCGGCGACAGTGAACAAAAATCTTCCGACATAGCTAGGGGTCTATTCCTGGGTAGAGCAATAAGAAGTGGGGAGGTAAGTCGAATTTTGTTTGCAAACCAAAGTTAAACTAAGCTAAATAGGCGCCACCAAGCCCTGAGATAATCACGATAATAGCAGAGCACAATTCTAAGGGCGGACGTGGAAACCCAAAGATAAAACGATCGCCTTCGTTAACAAAAACATGTCTTATAAAAATAAGACGCAGCTCATGTAAGAAATTGCAAAGATTAAATAAATAAAAATGTAGAACACCATTTGTGTCCTATAAAGGTATCAAAAAAAAATAAAAAGATGTATATCTAATGTGATATTAGCACAAAATTATTACTCAAGAATTCTACTTTTGTGTTATCAGATTTGATTGCACTTGACCAAAATAAAAACCTCAGAGTTTAACTAATTGTTTACTAAAAAAAACTCTCTTTTAAAATTTCAACACCTTTTAACAAGTAAACAAAATTTCATCATTAACATCTATAACAAAGTTAAGGTTTTGGCTTTCTTTAAAACAAACAACTGTTCTTCAAACAAACTTGATTTAAACATTTGATCAAAAATAATTTGAAGTCAAAATATACTGAATTAACGTTTCTAACCTGAGCAGATCTTTTCAGGTAGATTACAGTTTCTAAATTCTTACATAGTATGTATTTAAATTTTCACATTTAGATTTTATAATTTATATATAGATAAAAGTTAATCACAAAAATAGGAATGTTCAGTTTAAATTCTATGACAGCTGCACGAAGCATCTGCTTTCATGACAACATTTGTCAACTGTGCAACACAAAAAAAAGTATGTCGTCGAAAACATACCTTGAAATTATCTAAGGTTTAAATGGAACAAAGTTTGTAATTATATAAACCTAACTTGACAAAATTTCGTTCTACGGCTTGTAAAACCAGTTCAACAATAATTGTGGATTAAACAGATTACATGTTTGAAAACATAATAGCAACTTTACGTGCTTTATATGATAGTCTGTTTATCAAATTTTTACGACATTCAAAACACATGCAAGAAATTTCTTATATCTAATAACGAACCGAACTGGCGCTGTTGCTCCAAGACAAATCTGGATGGAAATTCATAATCTCCGACCAATGTTATTATCCATTTCCAACTTGGGACGACGGCAATCAAAACCAACATCCATCATCCTTCGTTTACAAATTCTAAGTTGACAAATTACAAATCCTAGGTGACGAATCCTAATTGACGAATCCTAAGTGACAAATCCTAAGTGACAAATCCTAATTGACAAATCCTAAGTGACGCGCTAAATAAATGAAACCAAATTAAATTAGTTCGCAAAATGTATACTTTACCAACCGTTAGTAGAAGGTATCAAAAATAGTTTCACGTCTAGCACGACCTGACCTGCTTACAAGAGTAATTTATAAGAAGGTCGCACGCCTCTTTCCGGGAATACATGTTGATGAGGCAATTGCTAGCGAGCGACTAACTCGACGAAGCGAAAACCGAATGATAACGACGTTAGAGGTGTGGAATACAAAAGAAACAGCTAGAGATGCTTGACGAAGTAACTTTATGTCACACAGATATTTTAATGTAAGAAGATTAATAAAGAATAATGCACGCTTAGCGCATTATCCTCGTAATTCAATGCGAATAATTATTGCTGAAATTAAACATGTTACAAACTAGAGTTGCTGTACCTAAACCTCATAAAAAAGAAAGGCACCACATGTGATGAAAGCCGTTTCATTCAATTCTCAACTACTTCATCTGCTATAAATGATCTTGTCAAAATGTCTTGTACATCAGACAGCTTTCGGCTACATTTCCTGAGGTGTTTGGCACAACTACACTTTTGGGAAAACTCTCTGAATGCATTTATCGAGCGTTTAGATTGAACTAACTTTGGATATTTCAAATTCGAAAATAACAAATTGCGCCCATTATTGATGTTGCTTCCTGCAACACCCTCTTCTTTAATTAAGCCCTACAATTGTAAAAGTTGCTCGAAGAAAATTTGTGGTTTTTCTCCTAGTTCAAGTTGCTGCTCTTACTGCAAGTGCAGTGACAGATGTAAAAACCCTTTCAACGCTTGTGACGGAGACGAAGAAAACTAACAAAAAGAAGAGATATAATGATCTTTTACTAATAATAAGGATTAAAATGTACTTAATAAACAGTGTGTGATGTAAGTAAATAATACACCTTACATTTATTTAGTTATTGTTAAATGTACTAGGTAGTTCCTTATCGACAATATAAAACCACCCCTTAAAAGTCAAATATTTACTAACATTTGAATTTTTGTGATTACGTTTATAGATACGGCATTATAGCTTAGAATTTCTTTGTAGAACATTATTTTGTGCAAAAAATGCAAACATTGCTCTAGCTATAATCGTTACTGAGATACGAGCAATTAAGTAAACAACTCCCGTGTGCAATTTTCCTGCACTCCCCCATGTTGTGCACCTGTTGGAAAGGCGATGATATCGATTTTTTATCATCTAGTATGTGTCCTCAAAGACAATCAAATGTCAAACTGCGTTAGATTTTCAGTGCATGTTCAACTCTCTACAGCGATGGACTATTAAGGCATTTTTGGGAAATAGTGCAGGGTATATTACAATCAAATATAGGAAAAAAGGGAGGTAAATGTAGACCTAAATCAGACTATTGCATGCAGATAGTGAAATATGCAGACTGTGGAAATTTCAGGGAAATGTGTCTGTTAGCTCAGAATAGGAAACATTGGAGGTATGTGTCTAACCAGTTCTAGGACTGAAGATTTTATGATGATGATGGTGATGATGATTGCATTTATATAAATAAATAGTTTGCGTACGTTAGAATAAAAATTGTGTAACGTTTTTATGCGCTTTTACACAAGTACAATATTTTGTTTTGCTTCACCTTTTCGCGTATACAGAATTTCAATGTCTTGATGCAAAATTTGCATGATTTTTATTAATAATTTTTCTAAATTTATTTACTAGAACTTACTGTAGTTAAAATAATTGCTATAATTAATAAGCAATCTGATAATTATAGACTATTACTCAATCCTGATGTAGCACTATTAGTTCCTACTGCCGCGGCTTGTACACTATTTTTCTCTTGCTTTGCTGGTGTGGTGTCCATAGCAATAATATAAACATTTAAAAACAAATATTTCTTAATTCTAGGCCCGTTATTGCGAGATTAAAATATTATGCTTAAAATTATTACAGTCCCGTCGACGCGGTACATGCGACACAAATAACAGTTGGTAACAATATTACCTAATGTGGAAATTAACGCGCCAATTGTCAATGACATCACACAATATGCAAATTATTACAATACATTTTTAACATATGCAAATTTTACATGACCCCTAAGGGGTACTTACGTGAACAAGTAAAGCTTCCTTCAGAATTACTTTCTGATGGCGGCTCGTGGCTTTCTTCAAGATTATTTTATAATAGCGGCTGCGGGGCTCCGTGGATTCGTTATTTTTCGGGTCATGGATCTTGAACCAGGTTGCATCCAAATTAATATCTTCTTCCTATGTAGAGGTAACGACAGGAATGGGTTTATAAGAAACAATAATCAAAGATAAGAGAAAAAGGGATCTACATAACAAAAAGATACGATAAGATACCAGACCAACCACTCTTATTCACGTTTCAAAGACAAGTCCCAACGCGTCTTTCGGAAATTTCCCACTACTCTTTCGTCCACACGCGTCGGCGCGAAATTCGCGCAACGCACTTCTAAAGTGACGGACATACGCGCAACAAGTCTTTTAAATTTATGGCGCAAAATTCCCGCACTTATTTATTTTAACACTTATTTTTAAAATGTCTAGTGCCGAAGTTTTCGGCACGTAACAATCGCGACAAAGCCATAAAAGAAAAAACTTAAAAAAAGAAAATGACTGTTAGCACAGTAACATCTTAAATTCTAAATCCTAACTACCCTACATAAATTCTAACTTAAATCCTACAAAATGTTTATTTGAGGCGCCACCTGGTTTTTTCGACCGATAACACGTCTTCCGAATTACCAGGAAACGGAATATGTAGCCCCATTGTCCCCTGACTACATTTATAAGTGCAGACACGAGTCTTTAATGTGGCGCAGTTATAATCGACAGCACAAATTTGTCGGGGAGCATGAAACACTACTTAAACTAAAACAAATGCGGCAAGTCGCCTAACCTATATACTAACCTAAAGCTAACATTAGAGTTTCCTAAATGCAGACGCACACGAGGGTTGCATTTAAACTGCATCTTTGTTGGCAAAAAAGTGCCCAAATTTAAAATGTTCATAAGAGTGAGTTACTCTACACTTTGGCAAATTTTTCGTTACTGGTACTCTGGTTTAATAAACAATACACATCAAAACTTGTCCATGACATGGTTGTGAATCAACAAATTTACCAAAAGTACCACCTTACTAAATCCTTACATTGCTAACCTAACAAATTACATTTCTACCATCAGGTTAGCTTTTTCACTTAATATTCAAAAAGATAATTTCTACGTCTGGTCATAAATACCAAACGTTAGCAAGATAAAAAGATAAAACAAGATCTCAAGTTGTTATCAAAGATAATAGATAAGTTAATGATATTAAGCTTCAGTTATTATTAGAGATAATAGATAAGATAACGATATTAACCTAAAGTTATTATTAAAGGTAATAGGTGAGATAACGATATTAAAGTAAGGTTATAATTCAAGATAATAAATAAGATAAAGATATTAACTTAAGTTATTATCAAAGACAATAGATAAGATAACGATAGAGTGGCTCCTTGGAGCCGTTAAATGGGAATTTCTCGTGCCCCCATAATAAGAGCAACCTGTGAAGCAGGCCCGTTTGCAATAAACGGCACGAGGGACCGGCAAAGGCATTTGGGTGCATTCCTGCACCCGGCGTTAATTGATATCGGTGACATAATCACCCGATATCCACGCCATATTTCTACATACACTCACACATTCACACACTCATACATACCTTCACTGTTAGCGCCCATATGCGCTGACAGCGGCACCGCATGACCTCACGGAAGATTCCCAGAGACGTGGTCCGGGTGTCTGTGAAAACCCTCCGTAAAACCACACGGTGACTGACGGAAATGAAAAGGCAGAGAAATAGGAACGGTAGAAAGAGGGAGGTAGGTATTTGGAATGCATAAAAAGCACTTCCAGGTAGACAAAAATAGAGGAAGGGCTCGCATTGAGCTAAAGAGACAGGAAATATGTATAGCAAAGCACTACTCAACCAGCCAATGTAGTCAGTAGCCCGGAGTGAGGGAAAATCACTCTTATGTGGTAGACGGGTGTTCCGGGACGAGAACAGGTCTACCGAAGGAAAGATAAGGCAGAAACGGAGACAGTAGGATACGAAAAAGTAGAGTTTTTGGACAAGCGTCCGAGAGAAGGTAGAGAGTTGTCCCTGTTAAAACACAGATCGGTCTGAAAGACCACCTGCGATATTAATCCAACAAGTTAAGGTATATCATAAGTTAAAAGATTCACTAGACTCTTAATGAGAACTAGTACAATCATTTTCCTAACAAGTGCATCCACTACGATAAGAAAATCAGACAAAAGTTGACACAACAACTTAAAAGTATCACTACAGATACAATCAAATGAAAACAAACTGTTTTAAGGTAATTT
Source organism: Platerodrilus igneus (assembly GCA_036346225.1). Lineage (NCBI taxonomy): Eukaryota > Metazoa > Arthropoda > Insecta > Coleoptera > Lycidae > Platerodrilus > Platerodrilus igneus. Next base: position 294,649 of record JARFIW010001125.1, read on the forward strand.
TTAAAACGGTAACACCCTAAACACACAAGGATGCCTAATTATAAGCAGTTAAATACAAACACACTGTCCCAATATGCTAAACCAACCGAGAATTTAATAAGATATCCATAAGAAGCGATAGCGCCTCACCACGAAGTTCAATAAAAAACAATGAAAAAAAATGTTTATAAGTTAGTAGGAAAAGAAAGAAATAATAGTCTCGGATAATGTGGGCGACTGTAATAATTCAGAGGAAAAACACATGGAATAGAAAATCCTAGTTTTTTGCAACTGCGAATATTAACTATTTCTTACAATGGCATAGGCCGCGTCTCCTATGTGAGCCCAAAGAAAAAAGCATCCACTCTAACATCAGTTAAAACCAATCATAAAAATTCAATGAGTTATTACAACCAAAGTTACGACAATTACCACACAATTAAACGATGTAAGAAAAATACTAAAAACCAAATAATATGCTGTAGGAAAAGTTCGAGAATTAATTAAATGAAGCGGCAGAGCTATATTGGGAGGTTTAGAGAATAAAGCGATATATAACTAATGGTAGGTTCAAGGAAAAGTGAACCAGAAGCAAAAGATAAGTAGTTTAAGGTAAATAAGTTAAACGTATAAGAGGTAGGCGTATAAGAGAAGGAATAGTAATTAAAGATACTAATTGATGGCGACAACAAAAAATATTTGGTAAATCGTGAGGGGAATGGAACGTGAAAAACTTAACTAGCATTTGGGTCAGCAGAGAATAGCTTAAGGTTTTTAATATGCCACCTGCCTTGGCGTTTTCCTTCAGCGTCTTGAAGATCGTAGATAAGTGGACTAACGACACGAATGACCTTACAAAGAATGAATTTAGGGGCTAATTTTGAAGAAAATTTCTTAGTTGCATCCGATAAGGCATAATTCTTTTTCCAAACTTGTTCGTCCAAGGCGAAGGAAATATTTCGTTTACGTAGATTATAGTGGTCCTTACTCTTTTCGGCACGTAACAAAATATACTTTGCCTACTGATAATTACCTATAGTTTAATCATGACATACTTTTGCAAATTTCCGACTTATTTTATTTATTTCCAATCCTCAAGCGGTTGATTTTCAGGCAATGGGTGTAGAAAAATATATATAGCGTTCATCTTGGAATCTTCTGATCCGCTGACATGGCAGGGTCGTCATTGTCAATTCTTCCCATATTTGCAATGACAATTGTTTTACAATATTACACCTTAAAAATAAAGGAACTAAGCTTAATTTTTTTAGAGATTTTTGATTAAAAAACATTACAATGAATTTTGTTTGAATGAAATGACGAATTTTGATTAGAATCTTATTTTCCTTAAACTTATAGATAAAACTTGTTTTGGCAATAATTAAGTGGTATCTATGTTTATTACAACTGTTATATAAATATTGATTAAGCTTTTGTTTATTTTGTTCTTAAGTTTGTCGACGTTAACTTACAGACTTATTATTTAAAACAATTTTATGATCGTTTTGATTGCCCCCGTTGGCTTTCTTCCATGGAGGGGCTTCAAATTAACATTTTTAAGATAATGCAATAATTAATATTAATGACATAAAACTATTTCTTCTCTATATTTTAATAGGTAAATTAATTTATTAAATTGCTACGCATTTTAAGAATTTGTATATTACAGATTGTTCAATTTTGTAACCTTTTAATTTATAGTTAATTAACCTGAGGATGGGCTCAGCCTGTAGCTTGAAACATGAAGTTTCATTATTCAAAATATTAAAATTCATACGGAGGTTGTGTGTTATAATTTTCTTCACGATTAATCAAATTAATCTGATTTAATTCGAAAATCTTTATACCATGTATTGGAAGTTTCGGGTAACTTCACCTGTAGGGAAAATTAATAATGTTTGAATCTATACATGAACCTCCATGATTAACAGGAACCCTGGCAAGGTTTATGCTTAGTTTAATGATTTGCATTGTGTCTTAACGGAAGTCAAATTTGTAGGGAACGTTGAGTAATCGCAAAATTTGACCGCATTTGAAAACATTTGCATTTTCCTAACGAGTCCGAAAATGGTAAATTTTTGAAGGCCCATCATAAGTAAAATTCTTAAGAAATCTGATTTCACAATTCGATTTAGCTTCTGTTACTTCAAGCAGTTACTGTTCTACTCCTTATACCTTCAACTTGTTACTCACACGGTCTCTTTTTCGTCTCGTGTTTTATCTATTTTAAAAATTGTTGTTTAACTATCATGTATATAATTAAAATGCCCGAATAAACAATTTTACTAAATAAATGTCTGACAATATACCATACAGAATGTGATTAAAGATACATAAAAAACAGTATTATTATACACAATATTTTTGCTAAATAGGTGGCAATGATTAACAATCTCAATGTTGAAGTAACCTTTAAGATTGTGTTTCAGGTTTCTTACTGATTATACATTGAAGAGTTTACACTAAGTAGCATAAAACTTACATTTTTGAAATAATATGTAGAATGCTGCCGGTTTCAATACTTTCTTTTCAGTTTTAGTCCTAAACTATAACTAATGAAAAGGTACGACTCTTATGACTGACGACTATACCTACAGGTCAGCTCTGTGTAAAAGATCAACACCACACTTCAAAAAACCACAATGGATGTGCATTTAAATAATTACCAAAAATTTACTCCGGTGTAATTACTATTTTGACTATGTTACATTAATTCGAGGCACCCACGTTGGGCGCCAAATTTATGCTACGTTGACTCGTAGCCGTGCGTAACACAAAGAAAGTCAAAGGAATGACCGGGCTCAATCGGAGATTAGGGGGGGTTGTAGAAAGCAGACTACCATATAATATACGCGGCTGTAGGAATTAGCGACAATACCTGCAATAAAAATAGTCAAGCAAACCTGAAAAAAAAAAAAAAAATAAGCATAGCAGCAATGAAAAGTCTAAATTATTCCGTACTCTGTAAGATGTAAAAAAAACCTGTTTGGATAATCTATATAATGTAATAACGGTAAAAAAACATTACAAAACTTTTATTACAAAGTAAGGAAATATTGGGAAGTAGCAGAAACGTTTCCTCACACCAATTAAACATAAATCAGATAAAATTATAACAAAAGATAAATAGGTAAACACACTTGATATGAGTAGTCCAGTATTGTTGATTTTTCTTTTTTTAAATAATAGCATGCCATTCTATTGTAAAAGGTATCAAAACGACGAAGATATGGCAAAACAGCGGATAGATATTTAAAGTAATAACAAGTAAGAAATAGTTCAACTTACAAAAAGTCCTTCAGTAACGCTTCCTTGCAATTGAAGTGTGGGATTCACGATGTCCTGCACCAACGAAGCACTTCGACCTTGACTGTGAGGGTGTTGATGGAATTTCTTACACTTTACACTAATCACACCTACGTATTTCACTGGTGTTAGCAGCAGACATTATCAGGCTGATGGAACTATGTAGCATTGATAAATTTCTTGTTAATTCTATTTCCTGAGACAATAATTCTGAAATATTTTGTAACACAAATCGTAAAAAAAAATGGTAATAAAAATTTAGAATCACGGGCTTTCAAGGCACGATGTAATGCATTAAACTAACAGTAACGTGAGGTGTTCTATTTGCTACCTATGGTAACAAAGAAAAATCTAATGCTTTTGAATAACGAAAATTGCGCAAACAATGATCTATTTTAGATTCTTTGGGGTTAGAAAATTCAGAAACTACAGTATCAACTGTCTTTACATGTGAATGAGATACATGTTTATAAGAAGCAACCCTTTTTTTTTCAAATTGTTTTTTTGGAAATCTGATCTTCACGTCGACTAATGCAAACCAGCCCATCTACTAAACCTGCTACAACTGTATTATCATTTTTTTTTTGGAAACACTCAAGCTTAAAACTGTATTTGGATAATCCAAAGTATGCACTACTCTGATAAAAAAAGGGACCACGAAAACTAGATCGCACACACAGTTCAAATATAAAAAGACAAATCAACTAAAAAAACACAATTAATAAAGCACGTGCAAACACTAAGCAAGTCCGTCAAATGCTCCGCACAACACGCGTGCAGGTCGAGTCCAACAAGTTCTACCACTTTTATTTCCAACAGAAAATCAACAAAAAAACAATTAATAAGGCAACGCGTATCACTAAAGCCGTCCGTCGATTTTCCGTAAAACACGTTGTAACGGGCATTTTTGTAGTTGAATATTTTACGCTTCCTTTCTGTTAGCGTACTTAAAAATACATCGTTTCTTTGGGATCGCTGTTTGTTAAAGTAAATACTTTCGAATAGTTTTCAGATTTGTATGCAATTTAACTCGTGTGTAGTAATTTAAAGATAGATAAATTGAAGTTTGATTTTCAATTAATAAATAAATTGCAAGGAACGAAGGTTAATTGGATTATTCGTAAATTACTTTCCAACTTATCGAATATGATAAACAGCTCGTAATTAATTAGTAGATATGATGGCTGCATTCATTTATTGGATGTTCCTTATGTGGATATACAAGTTTAGATAATAGTCGATAAGAGGTTATGGTAACAACGATTGAATAGAAACAGATTAGAGAGGTAGTTTGTTCTTCATTCCTATATATTAATTACGTGAAAAATACTGTGTCCTGTTTGCTTTGAAAATATTAACTGTAGATAGTGTAGTTCTTATGGCTTTTGAAGAGAGTATGCTTGATATGTAACGTGTTTGACGTGCTTGTTTACGGAACACGGACGGTTTTAGTGATACTCGACCGCACGTGCTTGTTTTACGGAACATTATTTTAGTGATACGCGAGTTAAGGTTCGTGGCTTCGAGCGGTCCTTTTTAAAAAGACTTCTTTGGTCCTTAACAAATTTATTTGATTTAACAGATGTGAACATTTACAATTTGAATTAATTTATTCTAAGTCGAAGTTATTAATTAATTTGTACAGTGAGTTACCAGTGAACTGCAAGGTTAAAGCTGAACGTCTGATGAACTGACTAGGAGTGGAGCTCCCAGTCCTTATATAACTTTCTCCCCCTCACATTTCTGTGGGAACCTGCGGACGCAATGTCCGCTTACATTTTACAATACTTAGTTGCTATCTTAAAAGCTATTCATAAATACAATGTTGCAGGCTTATTCTGCGTAATCACGGTACGTGACATCCGTCGACCGTCTGTGACCTGACTTTTGCAGTGTCACTTATCCTTGTGCTACTTTGTAGCGTTTCCACTCGTGGGAACTGAAATCATCATAATATAATGTAATAAAATGTTGCAACGACATTGTTGCACTGTCTTAACATTTACTAATGTTTCCTAATATAAAGATATTAGTTTTATATATATAATAGATGGGGGTTCCTATAACTCGCGTTGCTTTACTAATTGTGTTTTTTTGTTGGTGCTTTGTCTTTTTATATTTGAACTGTGTGTGCGATCTAGTTTTCGTGGTCCTTTTTTTATCAGAGTAGTGCATACTTTGGATTAGCCAAATACAGTGTTAAGTTGGAGTGTTTCTAAAAACAAAAAAAAATGATGATACAGTTGTGATACTGTAGTTTCTGAATTTTCTAACCCCTAAGAATCTAAAATAGATCATTGTTTGCGCAAATTTCGTTATTCAAAAGCATTAGAATTTTCTTTGTTACCATAGGTAGCAAATAGAACACCTCACGTTACTGTTAGTTTAATGCATTACATCGTGCCTTGAAAGCCCGTGATTCTAAATTGTTATTACCTTTTTTTTTCGATTTGTGTTACAAAATATTTCGAAATTATTGTCTCAGGAAATAGAATTAACAAGAAATTTATCAATGCTACATAGTTCCATCAGCCTGATAATGTCTGCTGCTAACACCAGTGAAATACGTAGGTGTGATTAGTGTAAAGTGTAAGAAATTCCATCAACACCCTCACAGTCAAGGGTGAAGTGCTTCGTTAGTGCAGGACATCGTGAATCCCACACTTCAATTGCAAGGAAGCGTTACTGAAGGACTTTATGTAAGTTGAACTATTTCCTACTTGATATGACTTTAAATATCTATCCGTTGTTTTGCAATATCTTTGTCGTTCTGATACCTTTTACAATAGAAGTGCATGCTACTAAGAAAAAAAAAAGAAAGAAAAACAAAATCAATACTACTGGATTACTCATATCAATTGTGTCTTATTTATGTATCTTTTATTAACATTTTGTTTGATTTATGTTTAATTGGTGTGTGAGGAAACGTTTCTGCTACTCCCCAATATTACCTCACTTTGTGATAAAAATGTTTGTAATGCTTTTATCGTGATTATATTATATAGTTTATCTAAACAGTTTTATTTACATTCTACAAAGTACTGAATAACTTAGACGTTTCATTGCTGCTATGCTTATTCTTTTTTTTCAGGTTTGCTTAACTAATTTTCTTGTAGGTATTGGCACTAACTCCTTACCGCCGCATACATTATATGTCAGTCTGTTTTCTACAACCCCCCCTACTCACCGATTGAGCCCGGTCATTCCTTTGACTTTCTTTGTGTTACGCACGGCTACGAGCCAACGTAGCATAAATTTGGCGCCCAACGTGACTACCACGAATTAACGTAACAACGTGCGGTCGAGTAAACACGTTCGCCTATAAAGCATACTTCCTTCAAATGGAATTAGAACTACACTGCACTCTAATCTGTTTATATTCAATAGTTGTTACCATAACCTCTTATCGACTATTATCTCGACTTCGTTAATAACATAAGGAACATCCAATAAATGAATGCAGTAATCATATCTACTAATTAATTACGAGCTGTTTATCATTTTCGATAAGTTGGAAAGTAATTTACGAATAATCCTATTTAAAATTCGTTCCTTGCAATTTATTTATTAATTGAAAATCAATCTTCAATTAAACTATCTTTAATTAATACACACGAGTTAAAGTGCATACAATTCTGAATTATTCTGAAGTATTTACTTTATACAAACAGCGATCCCAAAGAAACGACGCATTCGCCCAAGGAGTTAATAAATATAAAATATAGAAATAGTAGTTACAGAAATGTATTTACGAATTGGGTAGTGTAAAATGTTAAGCCATTAAAAATGCACGTTACAACTACTTTCAATAAAAAATCCATTTTAATATGAATACTGCAAAATTTCAGCTTCACTATCAACTTGTAGCAATAAACTGGTAAAATCTTTTACCATCATTATATAGTTGCAGATTCTTTATTAAAATTGTTAAGCCAATGGTGTCTGGGGCAAGATTAATCAAACGCTTTACCTGTTAGGGTCCAGACTGATATATCTTTTTTTAGGTATGTTGAATGTATCGATACGCTTTTTGGTATTGGTGTCTTGGCACAATTTATAGCTAGTGGTTTTGTAATATGCAACACACTCTTTAACGCCGTTGTGGTAAAGCACACAATACAGTTATGTTATTTACCAAAGAATGCATTTTTAGTTGAATACCAGCATACCGCAAACATGTGTATCAATAAGCTTCTTGATGGGTGCGTTTGCACAATTGTTTATTTACTGCTGGTTTGGAAATGAGCTTATACTGAAGGTAAGGAAGTACGTCCTCTTTAATGTGTAGTATTTATAGTAAAAAATTTAAAAGGCACAAAATGTATTGCAGAAGTTAAAAATTTCATTAACTATCATGCAATTAACCAGATTCTTTTAAGAACTATTGCATTTCTATTACCGTAAAACGGGGTGAATAGAATCAATTCTCAACTTTGTAGCGATGTAACTACACAACCACTGCAAAAAATTAAATGAGGAATACGTCAAAACATGAGTCTTTGTCTTTAGAATTGATTCGTTGTCGTAGACTTTTGAAACTGCTTTTGTAGTACAACGTATATATATTTTTGTTGTCTGACCCTATTCACCCTAAAATTGGTGTCAATCGAATCGCTTGTGTTATTTGTTCAAAATGCTATTCAAACTGCATCTGGGTAAAAGGATCAGAGACTGCCCTTTTTAAAAAAAGTAAAATATTAGAACAAAACAAAATCTAATTATTTACAATATTTATTATTTATATTTTACAAAAATCAATGTCAAACTTCAACGTCCATGCTACTTGTTCATAATCGAAGAAACTCTCATCTTTAACTTCTGAATATTATGTATTAATCCAAAACAATTTTTTGAACTTTTTTTCTTAGAAATGTCCATACAAATGTCTTTTATTTTTGCTTATTACTTTAGATATGTAATATCATTGTTTGCTGGTGCTTGCTTTTTTTGTCTCTACAGCAAAGAACACGAGCAACCAATCTCCCACTGTAATATTATTTTTTTCAACATCTTCTACATGATCAAATTTTTTTTCAAACCTAACAACAGCTGTACCAGTGCCACTTTGATTTTCCTTATCTGATAGATTAGTCACCTTCATCATTTTCTTCTGACAATTCGTTAGATCCATTCAATTTCATTTGTAGTTCTGTCTCATCAGATGTATCTTCACTTTCTGGTTCTTCCAATCTTTTTACGCTGTTTTCTGCATCTTCTTTTTTTCTTTCTTGGCTGTCCTCTTCCATCGTCACCGTATCTCATTGTTTTCAAAATCTTAATAACTGATGTTTCCACTATTTTCTTTACCTTATTTTTGGTTTCAGTATAGTCAGGCAGTGACTTTAGCACTTGGGCCAGGTTAAGTGGAAATGTTCCAGTCTTTCTAAAGTGTGCTTTCACATTAGTTTTCATAGTCTGTTCCAATTCTTTAAATGCTTTTATAAATAATTTCGGAAAGTCACATTTGGGAAGAGAGGGTTCTTTCGTTCCTGGACCTTTTTTCCACTGAAGTAGAGTTTTCTCCAAGTCACTTTGAGTGGCCTAAAAATGCAACATCTAATAGTTGTGTGAGGTGACTAGTGTTGCTTGGGTGAAATACGAACTTGATGTTTTCAAATTGGCAATTCCTAATGGATTTTATAGAAAATAGGATGACAAATTGTCGCCAATGAGAATCTTTTTCCCTGGCATTTTTTTTTTGGTATGGAACAGCTATACTCTTTACCCAGTCATCAAAAATAATTGAATCAAATCTCCCACTCAGAAAACAATTAAATCGGGTTCCTTTGGGAGCCCCCTCTATCCATGTTGTGTATGTATTTTTTGATTTATAAACAATACAGCCCATTCTGAACGAAACTGCACCTTGACGAAGTTGTAAAATACTAGAACAGGTAGAATGGCTTGTGCGTTTGAATGAGCTAAAGAACCGAACTAAAGGTTTAACCAAATTACTGGGGTCTTTAGTGAGGAACTAGACTAAGACAGGTCCTCAAAAGAGGGCAGCAGCTTTTTCGGTACTGACAGTGGCAGAGACCATAGGGGCCGATATGACATTATAAGACACACTACTGCGATGTGTAAGGCAACAGGAAACCACCACATTACCTCCCAAATACACTGCGTACAGAAATTATTAGTAAACACGATGGCATCCTCTGGGGTAAAAAATTCCAGAGGTAAAATAGTTCCCCATTCGGATCTCCGGTAGGTGACCACCTCAAGGGATGTAATCCGAAAGTATAGAAAAAGATCTGTGAACATTCTGCGAGTTGGAGTGTGGAATGTCAGAAGTATGAAACAAGTAGGTAAGCTAGAGAACCTGAAACTTGAAATGAATAGGTTAGCACTAGACGTAGTAGGAATCAGCGAAGTCCGCTGGCCAGCGGACGGGGGATTTTTGGAGTAAAGACTTTAGGGTAATTCATACAGGATCAGAGGAAATTCAGGTGTGGAGATAGTTATGCGAAAAAAATAGGACGCCGTGTAGAAAACTACTTACAAAAGAACAAAAGAGTACTCATGGTCAAATTAGAATCCAAACTGGTAAACAGTAATAATACAAGTATACATGCCCACCTCTAGCTACAGTGAGGAAGATGTAGAGGCGATTTACAAAGATATTGAAAACATACTAAGATAAGTAAAAAAACATGAAAATTTAATAATTACGGTGGATTTTAATACAGTGGTAGGTAATGGTAGGGAAGGAGTAATAGTAGGTTTATTTGGTTTAGGCACGAGAAATGAGAAGAGAAATAGACTGGTAGAATTTTGCGACAACTACAACTTTACCATCACAAATACATTATTTCAACATCATGCTAGAAGACGATACACGTGGAAAATGCCAGGAGATATAGGAAGATATCAAATAGGTTACATTATTGTTAGACAACGATTTAGAAATCAAGTAAAAGACTGTAGAAACTACCCGGAAGCAGATATAGACACTGACTACAACATCGTAATTATGAAGACTGCACTTACATTTAAAAATCTGAAAAAGAGGAATGGAAAAGACACTTTGACTTTGAGAATGTAAAAGATAAAGATATCCATAAAAGATCTGAAAAAAAGTCAAATGAATTGTTAAAAGATATCAGGAAAATTTCTGATACTAAGGAAATAAAAACAGAATGGACTAACATTAAATCCAGCCTAGACATGGCGGCCAAAGAAACTATGGATAACAAAGGATATTCTGAATTTAATAGAAGAAAACAGAGATACAAAGTCATAAAATGGGAAATTACTCGCAAATGCAATAAAGCTAAAGAACAATAGATTGATGAAAAGTGCAAAGAGGTACAAACTAAGATGGAAATAGAAAAGACAGACAAAGCATACAAATTAATTAAAATGAATTTTAGGGATATAAAACCAAATAGCAAAAATATAAGGGACGCAGAAGGAAACGTCATTATAGAAAATGTAGAAAAAGTATAAAGGGAATTTATATTCAGGAGAGAAACTAACAGCATTAGAACAGGAATTAGACATTGAAAATGATGACCTGGGATATCCTATACTTAGAGATGAGTTTGAATTAGCATTAAAGGGTCTGAAAAGTGGTAAGGCGCCGGGTACAGATAAGGTGCAAGCAAAAACTCTAAAAGCCGCTGAACAAGCAGTAACAGAACGTCTCTTCCGACTTGTAGACTATGTGTATGAGACAGGCGAGATACCCACAGATTTCAAACGTAACATCATAGTAACTACAATTGTACAAAGACGAATGGAAAAACGAGCTGAAGAAATACTGGGAGAAGATCAATTTGGGCTTAGGCGCATTAGAGGAACACGGGAGACTGTTTTAGCTCTGAGAGTGATAACGGAGAAAACAATAGAGAAGGGGGAAAGCGTGTATATAAGGTTTGTAGATCTGGAAAAAGCATTCGACAGTGTAAAATGGAAAATAAGGATCGAAATACTCAAAAAGATTGGAATGAATATTAAGGACAGACGGATAGTTCATGGCTTATACAAAGAGCAAACGGCGGTAGTAGAATTAAAGCAAGAAAGTAGAGAAGTAAATATTAGGAAAGGGGTAAGACAGGGATGTGCCTTATCCCCATTAATTTTTAACTTGTACATAGAAGAGGCAATGAATACTGTCAAATGCAGGAAGACATTTGGAATTACTATGCAGGGACAAAAAATTGATATGCTTAGATTTGCAGATGATATAGCGGTATTAGCGTCTAGCAAGGAAGAGTTAGAAGCTGCTCTTAATGAAATGGAAATAGTTCTAATGGAGAGATATGGTATGGAAATTAACAAAAATAAAACTAAAGTTCTAGTATGTAAAAGAGGGGAAAATAAATCGAAAACAAGCATACAAATAGGTAACGAGAACTTACAAGAGATTAAGGATTTCTGCTACCTAGGAAGTCTAATAACGCAAGATGGGAAAAGCACAAAACATATAAAACAAAGATTAGCACAAGGTCGTCCTACATGTAACAAGAAAAGCAATTACTGTGCTCAAAGACCACAAACATAGAAACAAAGAAAAGATTGCTTAAAACATATGTGTGGAGCACAGCACTGTACGGCTGTGAAGCCTGGACAGTAGGAGAAGCGGACAAGAAAACGGTAGAAGCCTTTGAAATGTGGTGCTACAAACGTATGATGAAGATATCATGGGCAGACAAAGTTAAGAACAAAGAGGTGCTAGAAATGGTAGGGGAAGAAAGAAGTATGTGGAAAACAGTAAAAAATAGGAGAGATAGGATGATACACCACATACCAAGACATGAGGGAATAGTGCGGAATATATTAGAAGCAGAGATAGGAAAAAAGAGAAGTAGAGGCAGACCTAGGTTAGACGACTGCACACAGATAGTGAAACATGTAGGCTGTGAAAATTTCAGGGAAATTTGTAGGCTAGCTCAGAGTACAAATCAATGGAGGTATGCTTCCAACCAGTCGCAAGATGGAAAAACTAATGACAAAAATAATAACTGTACTTAAACATGGTTATTATTATAAACAACTACAGATATTGGTTTTGCAATACTCTCAACTAATGTTGATTGTGCGAAAAGATTTACTGGAAAACTATTAATACGGCAACTGTCTAAGTGTTGGGGAACTCTTGACAGCCATGGGCTGCTTAACCCCCTTCACATACCACTGAATCGCAGTGAAATAGGGTATAAACTGTAAAACAATAGAAGGTGATCGAACTGCATCAAACAAGAAAGAACAGCAGCTATGCTCAAAGACACTGAACATAGATACAAGAAGAAAACTGTTCAAAGCATAGTGTGGGGCACCGCACAGTACATTTATGAAATAGGGGCAGTAGGAAAAGCAGACAGAAAGAGATAGAAGCCTTCTGGAATGTTGTGCTTCAGATGTATGAGGACGATAGCATGGACAGACTAAGTTAATAACAAATTGCTTGTAGAAATAGTAGATGAATAAAGATATCTGTGGAAAACGAAAAAATAGGAAAAATAGAACAGGATACGTTCTAAGGCATTTCTAGGGAATAGTATGGGATATATTACAAGCAGAGATAGAAAAAGATAGGTAGGGGTAGACTGAGATCAGACTTTCGCATACAGATAGTGATAGATGCAGACTGTGCAAATTTCAGGGAAATGAGTAGGTTGGTTCAGACTATAAAACAATGAGAGTACGCTTCCAACCAGTGATAGTACTGAAGAGCTAATGATGATGATGATGATGATGAAACAATATAGCAAGGTAGGAGAACTCCATCGCTAGTAGCAACAAACACTAATGAGACAGCTGATTTAGTGTTATTAATAACACTTTTAGGATATTTGTTTCCTCTTTTAGTAATAATTTTATATCGCCCAGGATCATTGCACAAAGTCGTTTCATCATAGATAAATATATTGCCTGACGGCACTTCTTCAAGAGTGACCTTCAAGAGTTGCCTCTAAATTATCAAAATAGCTATTTATTACTTCAGGAGAAATACTGGTGCAACAGCATTTGATATTTTGGCAAAACCTTTCAGCAATTTTAAGTTTGTGTTTAAACATAAATGTTTTAGCAAAATCATATCCTGGAAAATTGTCTTTAAACTTAAGCACCTGCTTTCCTGTACTTTCCTTTTACTATAAGTCTTAAATCATATAAATCCATGGGATATCGCCATTCAGCACACACTTGCAATTTTTCAACTAGTTTGTTGTCTTATTCAGTTGAAAGAACTGTTTGTCCGCCTTGCTTTTTAAGTTTTTTATTTTTAAAATGTCTTTTCAAAACTGAGTACGGCACTGCATAAATCCTAGATACTTCCATGATACTTTAACCTCGTCTCATTGCTCTGAATGCTTTTCAAAGACTTCTTCATCATATTTTTTTGTATTTACGACCGTGCAGATCCCCTTAATATATGCGTGGCATGGTTACCTGTAACAGTTCACCCCTTATTCTGACCTATCTGTATCAATCAAAGAAACAAGGAACGAGTTACCTAATACATATATAATCAAATGCAAACTATATATCACTTTTTTATGGTTCTAAATTGCAACATTACCTTACATTACCTTACCTATTTCAATAGTATTTACTCTACTTTCTTCAAACGCCTCGGCTACTCTACAGCGGAGAGGACATGGACATGTCCCGGGTGGATAGGCCTAGAATTCTGATAACCGATACTGGTGAGTTAACTTACCCAAAGGTTTACAAAGTATCTGTACCTTAAATGTATTTCAACAAACCTCTTTAAATTATAGATCTCCAAATTATCAAATAAGAAATTTAATAACCTTTAATGTGGTGATAGAACAATATATACATTTACTATATTGACATATTTGAATGCAATAAAATTCGTATTTCTTATTTAACTAAAGCTCCCTTAAATCGGGTAATTACATTCTACTAAACATTGCAAATTTGACATTTAAACAGATTGGCTTCCAATTGAAACATAGCCAATAACTCTTAATATGTTCTATAAACTCATAACAAAAGTAATAACGTTAATAAAGTTCAAGAATTCTAATCTTACTCTAGCACTTGACATATTCATTTAAAAGCACACACATATAAATATATATATATATATATATATATATATATATACAATTATATATTAATTCATACTTGCAAACCCCGTGTATGAATGCAAATACACGTCCGTTCTCTCGAATCATGTATGAAAAAATTCACTCAATACCTGTGTTGGGTATATAATACCCACTATTCCTTCATCCTAAACCAATGAGCTCTAAGGTAATTTATTCTCACCAGGTTTGGAACTGTTAATACGGTTATTGGAAACTTTAGTGCTTGGAACTCTGGATACCTCGCTACTTCTGTATCAACTCACGGTTTGGGAGTCGAACTTCCAAAATACAAACGTCCATCAAACAATCAAAATTGAGCCATAAAAGTATGTTGAGTTATCATATTCTATGTCGTTAACAAGCCGGCGTCTCTAACCATTACCCGCTCTACAATTTAAACCTGTCGTCGTCTAATTATATTGTTTTTTATTCATTATTTAACACCACTAATCGTCCCGTAATACCCGTATTTACGTCTTATATATTTTTTATTTATACTTTACTTTAATTTCTAAGCGGTTACATAACCACGATAGTTACGCGCCATTGCCGTGTAACTGGCCCTAACTATGGGCGTATTACTTTTATTTTATTTAATATATCTGTTGCCTTTGTGTATTGTCTTTGTGGGTTGAATATTTCGCGTGTGTTAATTTCTTCATTCCCTTATTTATATACCTTTTATCACGTGATTGTTCTGGCCAATTACAAACCTTCCATATTGCAGCATTATGTATCATTCCTACACGTGTTTTCAGGTTAATGTTTAAATCCATTTTTATTATTGCAATTGCTAATTGAACCTGTCCTATAATTAAATTTAAGTTATTTTGCAATATTTTGAACTATTTCCTGTTAATATTTTTATAGATATCACGAAAAATAACATTTTATTACGTGTTTCCGGTTTTGGAATTTTCTAGAGCAAATGAGTATTTCCCTTTGGCGCCTAATTTAAAATTTTCTACATTTCACGGGATGTTAGAGTTCAGTTGATAGGTTATGTTAATTTAAAGTGTCAATTGTCACACCAAAGTCGAACTAGGATTGGTTAATTGTATTAATTACTGGTTATTGATAGGTTATATTTTAGATAGGATTATTTATGATTGGCCGAAAATATTATTTGAAAATTAAATTAATTTAAAAAGGTTCTTGGGTGTTACATACCCTATTCACCTCGTAATGTGGCAACGCAGTGACCTGAAACAATTAATTTATGATTTTTCTGTAAATATTAATGTAATTTAAAATCTAACAGGGTATTTTACACAAGTAATAATCACCTTCAAAAAATGTAGGTTTACTATAAAATTAATGATAAAAACAAAAATAGTGGACGTCGAGAGTCTCCATAGTGGATTTTTTCGGTACTCCCTGTATGTTTGTTGCGGTTTATTTTGTATTTTTCTTAATCTTTTTTGGGAAATAAACCATTCGGAATTTTTAAAGTCGTGGTTTAATTCCTAAAGAAGATTACGAAAAAAGGTTTTTAGGTGTTTACTTTTCTTCAATTCTAAGCTAACTGAGGCGGTTATACTAAGCGTGCAAGGTCAAATCAATGCTGGCAGATGATGGAACGGTGCCATTGGATGTATCTGATATTTGTTGTGTTGAAATACAAGCACAGGAATGCATTGAGTGAACATTCGACACCATTCACCTCTATTATCCTATTCACACCATTTTACGGTATGTACTTAACATTTAATCATAGGTATCACTTGCTGTCATTAACTAGGAAGCTAGGGATAGCCTTATTGAAAGCATGCGCGACAAGGGACTGGTCTCAACTTTTATTAGCTATGACAAAGAAAGAAGATAGTTACAAGAGTCATTACCTTTGCTGCCTTTCTTGTGCCTCAACAATTTCAAACTTGAAAATTTATACTGTAACGAAAACTCTATTTACATACACAAAAGTTTTTATGATCAATGAGTTATGCAAACCTTTTCAATAACTTGTAGCAGTTGTGAAATTTTTAAAGGTTGTCACAATTTCTTTCCAGCTAATCGCTAACAGTACAAATACTAACTTCTATAACTACTTTTTAATTACTTAATATTGATGCACTATAATTAACTTATATCAATCACTACAATAATTTATGTCACATACAGCAATTTATATAAACAGTCATCATCATAAGGTTTTCAGTTCTGGAACTGGTTAAACTCATATCTCCATTATTTCTTATTCTGAGCTAACTTAAAATTCCCACAGTCTGCATCTTTCACTATATGCGTGCAATAGTCTGATCTAGATCTATCTCTTCCTCTATTTTTTCCCCAAATGTCTTAAAACGTATCTTACCCTTCTATTTCTCCTATATTTTTTTGTTGTGTACACATATCTTTCTTTCACTACTATTTCTAGAACCTCCTTGTTATTAACTTTGTCTGTCTATGCTATCATTATCATACATCTAAAGCACAACATCCCAAATGGCTTTTACCGTTTTTCTGTATGTTTCTCTTACTGTCCCTATTTCATAGCCATACAGAGCTGTTTCACAAATATGCTTTTAACAATTTATTCCTTGTTTATATGGTTGTTGTCTTCAAACATAGCTACTGCTCTTATTTGCTAGATGCAGCTCGGTCCCCTTTTATTGTTTTCTAAATATATACCCTATTTTACCGATATTCAGTGATATGTGAATGGGGTTAAGCAACCTGTGACTACCAAGATCTCCCAACACATGAACATTTGCCTAATTAATAGTTTTCCAATAAATCATTTTGCACAATCAACATAAGCTGAAAATATTGAAAACCATCACCTGTAGTTGTTTATAATAATCATCAGGTTTAAGTACAGTTATTTTTTTGTCATCAGGTTTTCTTTCTTGGAACTTGTAACAGGCATTTTTTGTACCTTAACATTTTTTACGCTTTTTCCCAATTAGTAAATACATGGTTTTTGGATCGCTGTTTGTATAAAGTAAATGCTTTCGAATAGTTTTCAGATTGGTATGCAATTTAACTCGCGTGTATTAATTTTAAAAGTAGTTTAATTGAAGATTGATTTTCATTCATAAATAAATTGCAAGGAACGAGTTTTAAATAGGATTATTCGTAAATTACTTTCCAACTTATCGAAAATGTAAAACAGCTTGTAATTAATTATAGATTGCATCGTTCTTGTCTTGCCATAAATATAAATTTTGTTCCTATGTGGATATACAAGTCTAGATAAGAGACGATAAGCGGTTGTGATAGCAACGAGTTTATATAAACAGATTGGCAGTGGAGTTCTGTTCTGTGTTCCGATATATTAAGTACGTTGAAAAATACTGCTTCTTTCTGCTTTGAGTTGTAGTTTGCTCTTCGTTCCTATATACTAATTACGTTAAAAATACGGTTTCTTTCTGCTTTGAGTGGAGTTTGTTCTTTGTTCCGATATACTAAATACGTTGAAAATATTGCTTCTTTCTGCTTTTCACAATAGTGAGAATTAATGCGGGATTAATTTTCTTAGTGTTCATGTACGAGCACGGCACGATTTTTAGTTGTTTTCTTGTGAAATAAAAATTGTATATTAACTGTACAAAGTGTAGTTCTAATTCCTTTTGAAGGAAGTATGCTTGATAGGCGAACGTGTTTACTCGACCTGCACGTGTGTTTTACGGAACATTTGACGGACGGTTTTTATTGCTTACGCGTGCCTACTAATTGTTTTTAGTTGTTTTCTTGTGAGACAAATGCTTTAAGGAACATTTGACGGACTTACTTTAGTGATACGCGTACTTTACTAATTTGTGGTTTTAGTTGTTTGTCTTGTGAAATAATAGTCGTAGAACTTGCTAAACTGACCGATTCTTTCTTTAGGATTAATGTGTGTGCGATCTAGTCTAGTGTCCCTTTGTTTTATCAGATTAGTGCATACTTTGGATTATTTAAATACAGTGGATACTGTAGTTTTTGCATTTTTCTAACACCAAAGAATCTAAAATAGATCATTGCTTGCGCGAATTTCGTTATTTGCGAAATACAACAGATTACCGGTTTACAAAGGTATTGGTTGAAGTTTCTCACTGCTTTTTGGAGGTTTATGAAAATAATATACATTTGATCCCAGTTGAAATTAAACTAGTGCTACAAAATATTTCGAAATTATTGTCTCAGGGAATAGAATTAACAAGAAATTTATCAATGCTACATAGTTCCGTCGCGTGATGGTGTCTGCTGCTAACCCCAGTGAAATACGTAGGTGTGATTAGTGTAACGTGTGATAAGTTCCATCAACACCCTCACAGTCAAGGGTGAAGTGCTTTGTTAGTGCAGGACATCGTTGAATCCCACACTTCAGTTGCAAGGAAGCATTGCTAAAGGACTTTTGTAAGTTGAACTATTTCCTACTGGTTATTACTTTAAATATCTATCCGTTGCTTTACCATATCTTTGTCGTTCTGATACCTTTTACAATAGACTTGCATGCTATTTTAAAACATAGAATAAAAAAGAAAGAAAGAAAAATCAATACTACTAAATTACTCATACCAATTGTGTCTTATCTATTTATTTTTTGTCAACATTTTATCTGATTTATGTTTAATTGGTGTGTGAGGAAACGTTTCTGCTACTCCACAATATTACCTCACTTTGTACTAAACATTTTTCTGTGTTGCTTTTACCGTTGTTATATTATATAGATTATCTAAACAGTTTCTTTATTTTACATTCTACAAAGTACTGAATAACTTAGACGTTTCATTGCTGCTATGCTTATTCCTTTTTTTCAGGTTTGCTTAACTAATTTTCTTGCAGGTATTGTTACTAACTTCTTACCGCCGCGTACATTATATGGCAGTCTACTTTCTACAACCCCCCCCACTCTCCGATTGAGCCCGGTCATTCCGTGATATCTTTGTGTTACGCCGTGCCACGATTATCGTAACATAAATTTGGCGCCCAACGTGGCTACCTCGAAAAAAACGTAATAAACTGGTTGAGCACGTACCTCTGTTGATTTCTATTCTGAGCTAACCTACACATTTCCCTGAAATTCCCACAGCCTACATTTTTGACTACCTGTGAACAATAGTTTAACCTAAGTCTACCTCTACCTCCCTTTTTTCCGATCTTTGCTTCTAATATATTCCGCCCTATTTCCTCATGCCTTAGTATGTGACCTATCGTCCTATCTCTCCTATTTTTTACTGTTTTTCACATACTTCTTTTTTTTCCTACCAACCTACCACTTGTAAAATATTCTTAAAACAACTGCAAAGTATTATCAAAACACTACCTGCAAGCAAGCTCAATTAGGAAAGCAAATGGCCTCAATACAACATGACGACATCTGTTATGAGTTGAAATTATTTATAAAACTTATTTTTTGTGAGATCCGTAATTTTCCCGCCATTTTTTTGTTTTCGTTTTTGCGCCCGTCGACTGCCGCGCTCTGCGAGATAAATAGCATTGTGTGGTGGGAAGCAAGGCAGTTAATTGCCGCGTTCCGCGCTATTAATATCTTTGTGTGTGTGTGTGTGTGTGTGTGTGTGTGTGTGTGTGTGTGTGTGTGTGTGTGTGTGTGTGTGTGTAAATTATCATTTTAATAGTTCAATCCGTTTGTTTCTTGTGGCGATGTGAAACGTATTTATTAGTGTTTACTTTCTGCACATTTTGAGTAGAATAAAACTGTTAATAGCTCGAATTTGTTTGATTTGGTGCTATTATTGCATTATCAATTTAGTAAAACAGATACAATATTGGTCCTTTGAGTCAAATTGAATCAGTTTTAGGAAATACCGTTCAGTGAGTGTAAAATTGTGACTTAATTGTATTTTGTTCATTTTTCTTGCAAAAACGACGGCGATACGAGGTCGTATCTTCAGTTGTGTCCTCCATTTTTATTACGTGTTCGCGGAAATAGGTCACGCATGGATATTGCTGCCAAGCACCGCGTATAATAGAAACCGCATGTAAAGAAAAAGTGTTTGTTAAATCAATAAATACCGTGGTTTAAACTTCCAAAATCGAAAATGGTTTAGGAAAGTGAAACCGTTATTGCGCTGTGCACGGCGGATATTTTAATTACGCGGAAATTACGTAACGCGCGTGCCTAACGGTAGTGCCAATTGCGTAAAGTGCGGCGTCATTGTCCATTCATATCCGACATTTTTATTGGCGCGAGATTACAAAATGGTGGGCGGTAGCCAACTTTAGTGTTTTAAGAAACATTATCTTGCTGATAAACGGGTTTAACAAACTTTAGTTGAATATTTCGCAATTGTAGCGTGTTTTCTGAACAAAGACGAATCGCGTGTGGTTTTGTGTATCGGTGTGAAAATGGAAATCGAAAAGTTAACCAATAAACGTCGATTGCTCTTTTACAAGGCAGAAGCTCTTCTGAAATGTGGTGGAGAAGCCCAGCAAAATCCGGAAAACAAATTTGGTGCATTTGGCGTTCGCTTTAGCGATTCCCCAAATTTGGTACATAAATTCGAGGAACTACAATTGGAAATCGTGTCACACGTAGAGGCAGATGATATCGACCAGTAAGAAGTAGTGCAATCTAAGTTCGACGACATTTAATATTCTATTAAACTAATTCATCAAGAACTGTATCACGGTAAATCTCAAACTAAAAACCCTATAGCAATGTCACGACATTCCGGTGTGCATGGACAAAACTCAAATAATTTAAAGCTTCCTCGGATCTCAATTCCTAGATTTGACGGCAACTTTAAAGAGTGGTTCACATTTTATGATCTTTATCGTACACTTATTCATGAGACCAATAGCTTGCCGAACGTGAAAAAGTTCCAATATTTAACGTCATGTTTATTGAAGAAGCCATTAACAATCACTAAAGGTTTCCCTCTAACCTCAAATAATTATCCGTTTGCATTTGAACAATTAGTAAAAAGATATCAAAATAAACGTTTGTTACTTACCTGTTATTGGCAGACTATATCTAATGCCCCGAAGACTACGTTTGGTTCAGCAGCATTGTTGCGTCCAGTGTTAGCTGTATTCGCTCAAAATTCATTAGCCTTGAGTCAGTTTGAACAGGATTTGTGGGACTATACGCTATTGAATTTTCTTTTACAAAAATTGGATAGTTCAACGAGGAAGCTGTTTGAAATCGAACTTCACGATGTGGAAGTCCCGTCGTATGAACAATTGTATTCATTTTTATCAAAACGGTGTAAAGTATTGGAAACTAATCTTGTGATAGTCGGGTTACCCACAACAATAGTTAAACAAAATCCTGTGATAAAGCAATTGCAAAATAACCGCAATCAACATTTATCGTTTGTTACAAGTGCAACAAAATCCAATTTGAGTTCGCATCGTGTGCAATGTGTGTATTGTAAAGATGAGCATTCACTGTTAAAAATGTGATCGTTTCTTGACGTTAGACCCTGCTGATCGTCATAAGTTTGCACAAACTTCTAACTTATGTTTTAATTGTTTGTCAAGTACATACTCACTTGCAAAATGTATATCAATAATGGGGTGGTGTGTGTGTAACAAAAGACATCACACATATTTACATTTTAACAAACCAGAAACCTCCAGTACCAACAATGTGGTGGTAAAAAATGAAGCTCAGACAGAAAAGGCAAGCTCCGCAAAACAATTAACTGTATTGACGAGTACAGTACCTAACAAAAGTATTGTGTTATTATCCACTGTAATTTTGCAGATGAAAGATAATGTGCCAAATTATCAGACGTGCCGAGCATTACTAGATAGTGGTAGTCAAGCTAGCTTCTGACACAACAATGTGCTAAAAGACTAGGTTTAAAAATTTCCGTCTCATTCATTGAAGTACATGGCCTGAATAAAATGAGTATGTCGAGTGCCGATGTATCCTCATACTCATTACGACCTTTTCAAAAATCAAACCCTAATTTTAAAATTGATGTGATTATTGTGCTTTCAATTGCAGGTGTGGTGCCATCTGGCCCGGTATCCACTCGTCCAGATTATATTAAAGCTTTTCCATTGGTCGATCCCTATTATGGCCGCCCCCGGGAAGTGGACTTACTACTAGGCGCAGACATATATTCTACAGTATTGTTACCAGCTTTAAAGCAAGGACGGTCAGGAGAACCTTCTGCCCTGAATACCATCTTTGGATGGATTCTTGTTGGAAAAACATTGTGTGCCGGTAAACCAAACGTGACTATCCTGTGTACATCTATAAGTGCTCCCTTAGACACCATTGTTCGCAAATTTTGGGAATTAGAGCAAGTTCCTGAAAGTGCAGTGCAGTCGCCTGAGGATAAGCAATGTGAATTTATATTTAAATAAATTCATTAACGCAATTGTGATGGAAGATTTGTGCTTCATTTACCCTTTCGAGAATCATGTGCCGAACTTGGCAACTCGTTTTCTATGGCTCTGCGATGTTACAAACTACTGGAGCGACGCTTAGTGAAGAACCCTCAGTTGGCGGCAGATTATGCGATGTTCATGAAAGATTACCTTGATTTGAGTCATATGTCTTTAGTGCGAGATCCTCTCTCAGCACAGTCAGTAGGGTACTATATTTCCCGCTATTGTATTCAGAAACCTGACAGCACCACAACTAAACTGAGAGTGGTTTCTGATGCGTCAGTCAAATCATCAAATGGACTGTCGTTAAATGATGTGCTGCTACCAGGTCCAAAATTGCAAAGAGATATTACGAGTATTTTGTTAAATTTTAGAGTGCGTAAAATTGTGTTAACAGGCGATATAAAATAAATGTATCAGCAAATTGAAATCTGCAAACAACATCGTCCATTTCAACGTATCTTCTGGCGGTTTTCACAAAATGATCCAATTCAGGAATACCAACTCAATACCGTGACTTATGGAGTTTTGTCATCTCCATTCTTAGCTCTTCGAATTTTAATCCATCTGGCACAAGATAATGTAGAGACTTATCCGTTAGCTTCCAAGGTACTTCTTTCTGACACTTACATTGATGATGTCGTTACAGGAGAGAATTCTGTAGAAAATGTCTTGAAATTACAACAGCTTATATCTTTATTATCGACTGCAGGGTTTACCCTTCGCAAGTGGAGTGGTAATAATCCAAATATATTAACTGCACTGCCAACTGAAGATCTTAAACCAACGTGTTTTGATGAATCCAATTTAATTAATTTAAAAGTTCTAGGGTTGCAGTGGCATCCTCAGATAGATTGTTTTCAATTCAAAGTTCAATCTCTATTACAACCTTGTACTAAGCAAAGCATTTTAACTGATATAGCGAGGGTGTTTCCCATTTGGCTTATTAGCACCTGTGACCTTTTGTAAAACACCTCGTGCAACATCTGCAGACGCTAGGGATAGGTTGGGACGACACTTCACTTCCTGCTGTTGTGGAAAGATGGACGTCATATAAATCACAATTATCGTGTTTATCAAGTATGAGGATTCCTAGACGTCTTCTAATCGACAGTGTGAAATCCTTAGAGCTTCATGGCTTTTGTGATGCCTCTAAAACTGGTTATGCCGCAGTGATTTATATTCGTTCTGTAACACACGACGAAAAATATTCAGTAGTATTGATTTGTGCCAAGTCAAAAGTTGCGCCCCTCAAGCGAATCACCGTGCCTCGATTAGAACTATGTGCATCCGTTTTGTTATCACATTTGATCGAATATGTGACTAGTGTTTATAAAACCAATCTTAAGTTCGATAAAATTTATGCTTGGCCTGATTCGACTATAGCCTTATCATGGATAAAGTCATCATCACATACATGGAAAATCTTCGTTAGTAATATAATCACCCATATTCAAGATAGGGTTCCACCTCAATTATGGCATCACATCAGTGGTAAAACGAATCCCGCCGATTGTGCATCTCGTGGGTTACTACCGTCAGAGTTTCTATCTCATTCTGCATGGTTTTCCGAGCCCTCGTTTCTCTATGAGAATCATGATTATGCTTCAGCCAACCCTGAGTGTTTGGAAAACAGGTGAAGAACGAACCATTACTTTTGTAAATGTTTTATCAACCAACGTGATAAATACGTTGTTAAATCGTATCTCGTCATTGCGTAAGGTTCTGGGTGTCATAAGTTTTTGTTTGCGCTTCATTAATAATAGCAGACCAGGAGCTCAACAGATGGCTTGTGAACCTCTTACGATGATTCAATTAAACAAGTCGTTATGTATACTCGTAAAAGTAGTTCAACACGAAACATTTCCCAGTGAGTTAGAACAAATCAAGAATAGAACCATGTGTGTGAAATCGATCCAGAAGCTAGCTCCCTTTCTTGATTCTAATTCTATTATTCGTGTTGGTGATCGATTACGCTATTCTGATTTGTCCTATGATGCCAAACATTCTATGTTGCTACCTCGGAATCACTGACTAACAACGATGATTATTGAAGATGCACATTGTAAAAATCTGCATCCTGGCCCACAAACTCTAGGATATCTGCTCTCGCAACACTTTTGGATGTTTCCTTACCTCGGGTGTCACAACTGAAACCATTCAGCTATGCAGGAGCGGACTTTGCAGACCCTTTAACCAAAACTCTAAGGCGCCTCAGGGTGCTAAGCATATAAAGGCCTATATTTGTATCTTCGTTTGTATGGCAATAAAGGCTTATCATATCGAATTAGTGTCCGATCTTACTTCTGAGGCATTTTTGGCAGCTTTTCGCCGGTTCGTGGCAAGGCGAGGTCGTTGCGTGAATATATATAGTGACCGAGGTACCAATTTTGTCGGAGCCTCACGTTTACTTTCTGAGTATCTTAGAGATACCACCGCTTTCCTGGAAATTAAGTGGCATTTCAATCCACTTACCGCACTTCATTTTGGTGGTCTCAGAGAACGTGGTGTGCAGTCAGTCAAGTCACATTTACATCGAGTCATAGGTGATCAAATCCTCACCTATGGAGAACTTTTAACCGTCTTAACTCAAATAGAAGCCGTTTTAAATTCTCGCCCCTTATATAGTGCCAGTGCAGATCCAAACGACTTATCTGTGCTCACCCAGGACATTTCTTAACCTTAGAGCCGTTAGCATCTCCACCTGATGAAAATCTCACGCTTCTTAAACTTAATCTTTTTAACCGAGGGCAGCATCTGCAAAGAATGCAGCAAGATTTTTGGCGACGGTGGTCTACAGAATATTTGCATGCATTGCAACAACAAACTAAATGGATTAGTAATTCGGCCCCTCTAAGTGTTAGTGATTTAGTGTTAATTAAGGAGTCAAAGTTACCCTCTTTACAGTAGAAGCTACCTAGAATGGTCTCGCTTTATCCAGGACGTTGTAACAAGTTTATTTTCTAGCAATATTTTTACAAATATCTAATTTAATTAATTCATAAAAAGTCATTTTATATATAATATCTCTACACAATCTACGTGATAAATATTACATATTGTTGAATACAATATAAGCTTTCGAATTGAGAGCATAAAATTATAAATTAAACGGTGATAGAAAATGCCGTTTGTTAGCGTCACTGGAAGGGCTCTTTTCTTTTGATGATTGTAAAAATCATAACTGTTGTCAGACGGCAGCATACGTCAATAGAACACTTTTACCTGAGCTGTTGTTAGAGAAGGTCAATTGTTCTTTAAATAAAAGAACATGGCGTTACAGACCACGTGTTTGAAGCACCGAAAGATTAAAGTCGATTTCAAGACGAAATCGTCTCGACGAAACTCATTATATGTCCACGCTTGGCAGGTATTAGTTCGCATAAGACGGGACGTTGAATTGTTCTAAATGGCTTTAGGATAACAGTAAGCATTACTGAGTTTAAAACCTTTATTAATTTGATATTTGCAGTGCAACTTATACAACTTACAATAATTTAAGAAACGTACTATAATTTAAGAAAATTTATTTAGTAATCAATGCAAAATTTATTGGCAACGATTTGAAATTGAACTTTATATAGAAATCAATCTGGCGTGGTTCATTTGTTCGATGCGAACGCCCTTAATGGTGTTAGATATTCAGTATCCAGCTGATTGGATTTGTATGGTATTGAGATTTCTAACCCGTAAATGCTGAAGTAAGAATAGTCCATTTTATTAATTATCATTCCGGGTATGGCCCTAATACATTGCAAGTATTTTTCTGATGGATTAACATCTGGTATGTAATTAGTGTTTTTAATACGTCAGCTGTAACTTTTGGCATAACAGACAAATAAGTTTTTGTTTGTTCACGTGGAAATTTCCTAGTTTAATATGTGAATGACAAACAAGTTATTTTTAAACTTTGGTGAAAGGAATCTATAAAGCTTCACTTTTAATCTTTGTATTAGTACTAACAAAAAATGGTAGATGGCGATATAAAGATAGAAAAGGTTAACTTTCAGAATTAACAAAAATTAAACCTGTTTTAGAGAACTAAATTGTTTCATTTTGCTTTTCATTAATTAATAATTCAAATATTTTACCATTTAATGTGAAGTCTATGTAGTACTACCAAGACCAAATAAAGTTGTAATATAAATTTAATTAATCCAAAAACTCAAATTTAAACATTTTCAAGAATAAATTCTTGCTAGACTTTAATAATGTAAAAACTACATTATTCTATTTTTGAGAGATGCTGATTATTACCAAGTTATTAACAGACATTTTTTAGTCAACAGTAGGTATGTGAAAACTCATCCCAATTAATTGCCCTTACTAGGACAGTTGTTATTGGTCCATTTTGCTGTCCCACCCATCTTCAAATTCGGAGCTGATAATTTAAGTATAATTTTGTGCAATTTTGCACACGACACCTCAAATTTTGTGCACGTGTTTTTTACGAGATACAGGTAAATGAATTTTAGGAGACTAAGGAAATGCAGCCCCCCAAATTCCGAATTTTGACTGGAGAAGAATGTCATAATTTTGTGCTTATTTGTGCAATTTTGTGCACAATATCTATAATTTTGTGTACACGTTAGTTCCAAAATATTTGCTACCAAAAATTTGGGGCTCAGCCCTTCATTGCTAAAGTTTACGTTAGGAATGGTGTCAATTAATAAGTCAAATTTTGTGCAAGTTTGTGCACTGTACCCTAGATTGCATACACGTCTTGTTACGTGCCGAAAAATCGGCACTAAAGATTTTCAATTCAAGTTTTAATTTGTAAGGATTTTGCGCCAATAAATTTGAAAAGACGTGTGTGTATTTCCGTCACTTCAGACAGTGCGTTTGCGCGAGATTGTGCCGACGCGGAGTGCCAAGAAGGGTGGTGGTGATTTCCGGGGACGTGTCGTGACTGGTGACCGAGACGCCAACGAATGTAGTTACCTTTGTGTCTGATCGTGTCTTTTTTTGTTATGTAGGTTCCTTTGCTTTATCTTTGATTATTGTTCCTTAAACCAGTTTCCTGTCGCCCCTCTACAAATAGAAAGAAGACAAATTTAATTTGGTTTCGACCGGGGCAGCGAATTACCCACGCCCGAAAAGGATCAACGGATCCTGCCATCATGGAGTAACGCTGGAATCGCCCTACAGTTTACGTGAGTACCCTTTTGGTTTTGCTTAAAATTAGTATAACTTTTTTTATTATGTTGTAATAATTCGAACATTGATATGACGTAATCTTTTATTTGCGCGTCATTTTTGCAATTATTTAACATTGATACCAACTGACTGTAGTGGCGCGCGTACCGCACCGGCGGGGGTATAATAGTGACGCATCCAACGTTGTTTCTGGTTGAATAATTTGTTTTATATTTTCCTATATCTTATAATGTATTAATTAAATATATTTGTAGGTTTTTTCACTTAAAAATAAATAATTATATATATTTTTAATATCTATTAACTTATAAAATTTAGAGTGGTAACACTGAAAGTTACTATGTCAATCATCTGAAATGAAATGACAGTTGCTATGCTAATTGAGCATGAGCTGTCATATGGATATTAATTTTTCTGTTTACTTTTTATAAATGTATTGCAAATCCAATTAATTCTCTTGTAACTATAGTGTGTTTTCTTCTAAATTCTCTTAAATAAATACCTAATTCGGTTCGGAATAAAATTAAAAGTGTATATCTTTCAGGAGTATCTATTACATAATATAACCTCACTTAAACACATGTTTGGATTATATAATTTTGTCTGTAAGTATTTTGATTATAAGTAAATAGCTTTATTTTCTATCAATTATGAAGAAGAGGAAAAAATCTCTTACACTGAAATTAAGTTTAGTTAAAATAATCACTTTACTTCTGAAATTTTTCTTAGCCTATCTTAACTTGTATTTTGAGATCAATTTTTCAATGCTACCGTTTAAATAACGCATATAATATAGTATTTTTCTATGATTTTGAGTGTCTCTTTATAACTTAAATAATCAATTGTAAGTTACAATTACCTTCATAAGGAAAATTTTTTCCCGAAATACAGCTAACGCAACTAATTGAGTTTTTAGCATATCTTCTAAAACGTTGTAGTAACTTCATTTCGTTATACCTGTTCCCTTAAACACTATCTTGCTCTGATATCGTACTAAAAGTGTTTTCTTAGTAATTTGAACAAGTAACTATAACCTACAAATTCCTTTTAAAGGAAATTTTGCCTTCATATACAGCTATCGCAATTATCTAAGTATATCTTTTACCCTTCAAAACGCTGTAATAAACTGGATTTTTTTATATCTGCCTCTCTAACTACTACAATAATAAAGGTGTTGATTACGTTTAGTATTTAAGCTCATTTACGATAGTTGTTGATAAATCCCGTGATATCAAAAGAATATTTTAATAATTTGGAATACTGTTTTCTATACATGTATCGTAAAATATTTCTTTTGTATAGCGAGTATGATTTTGTTTTGATAACATATTTTTTTTAGATATATCGATATTCCAACTCAGCATTTTAAGATCTATTAAGCGAGATTTTCCATTTGAATTGGTCGTTCAGTTTTGTAAGTCTAGACGAGACCCATCAAGGGCCGGTCGCTCAGCATTATAAGTCTAGACGAGATTTGGTTGGTTAGTTTGTCGCTCTAGCAATTTGTGAATCATTTTTTTAAAGAAAGATGTTGGAATTTTTCTTCATTAGTCTAGATGAAGCTCAAACGAGAGCTTGTCATCATAGCAAATATATGTGTTACAAGATATCTTTCTGTTCCTTAACAATTTTATCAGTAAATCGAGTTTTGATTACTGTTATCTCTTCACATATCGAATTAAACCACACTAGATGGCATAAAATTATCTTTAAAATCGTTCAACCCTACGTACATCCAAAATTTTTTCACGTTTCATTTCCTTAACGATTTACCTAATGGTTTTTGTCGTTACTATCAATTAATTA
Organism: Platerodrilus igneus; assembly: GCA_036346225.1. Taxonomy (NCBI): domain Eukaryota; kingdom Metazoa; phylum Arthropoda; class Insecta; order Coleoptera; family Lycidae; genus Platerodrilus; species Platerodrilus igneus. The sequence goes on from JARFIW010001125.1 coordinate 324,252, forward strand.
ACTTTAATAACTTATTGCTGCTCTTATACAGCATATACCTTTTACACGTTTAACTCATTTACCTTAAACTACCTATCTTTTTACTTCTAGTTGACTTTTCCTTGAACTTACCGTTAGTTATGTATCGCTGTATTCTCTAGATATCCCAGTATAACTCCATCGTTTTATTTAATTAATCCTCGCACCTTTTCTACAGCATATTATTTTGTTTTTAGTATTTATCTTACATCGTTTAATTGTGTGGTAATTGTCGTAACTTTGGTTGTAATAACTCATTGAATTTTTATGATTGGTTTTAACTGATGTTAGAGTGGATGCCTTCTTTTTTGGGCTCACATAGGAGACGCGGCCTCTGCCATTGTAAGAAATAGTTCATATTGGCAGTCGCAAAAAACTAGGACTTTCTACTTCATGTGTTTTTCCTCTGAATTATTACAGTCGCCCACATTATTCTATATCATTACTTGTTTCTTTTCCTACTAACTTACCATAACATATAAACATTTTTTTCGTTGTCTTTTATTAAACTTCGTGTTGAGGTGTTATCGCTTTTTATTATCTTATCAAATTCTCGGTTGTTTTAGCATATTGGGACAGTGTGTCTGTATTTAATTGCTTATAATTAGGCATTTTTGTGTGTTTAGGGCGTTACCGTTTCAAAAAAAAATTACCTTGAAACAGTTGGTTTCTTGTGTGAATGTATCTGTTGTGATACTTTTGAGTTGTTGTGTCAACTTTTGTCTGATTTTCTTATCGTAGTGGATGCATTCGTTAGGGAAATGATTGTACTAGTTTTCGTTAAGAGTCTAGTGATTTTTTAACTTATGATATACCTTAACTTGTCGGATTAATATCGCAGGTGGTCCTTCAGACCGATCTGTGTTTTAACAGGGACAACTCTCCACTTTCTCTCGGACGCTTGTCCAAAAACTCTATTTTTTCATATCCTGCTGTCTCCGTTTCTGCCTTATCTTTCTTTCGGTAGACCTTTTCTCGTCCCGGAACACCCGTCTACTGCATAAGAGTGATTTTCCCTCACTCCGGGCTACTGACTACATTGGCTGGTTGAGTAGTGCTTTGCTATCCACCTTTTCTGTCTCTTTAGCTCAATGCGAGCCCTTCCTCTATTTTTTTTTCTACCTGGAAGTGCCTCTTATGCATTCCAAATACCTACCTCCCTCTTTCTACCGTTCCTATTTCTACTGCCTTTTCATTTCCGTTAGTCACCGTGTGGTTGCGCGGGGGGTTTTCACAGACACCCGGACTAAGTCTCTGGGAATATTTCGTGAGGTCATGCGGTGCCGCTGTCAGCGCACATGGTCGCTATCAGTAAGTGTATGTATAAGTGTGTGAATGTGTGAGTGTATATAAATATATATCGTGTGGATATCGGGTGATTATATCACCGATATCAATTAACGCTGGGCGCAGGGATGCACCCAAATGTCTTTGCCGGTCTTTTTTGCAGTTTATTGCAAAAGGACCTGCTTCACAGGTCGCTCTTTTTAGGGGGTACAAAAAATTCCCATATAACGGCTCCACGGAGCCACTCAATCGTTATCTTATCTATTACCTTTGATAATAACTTAAGCTTAATATCGTTATCTTATCTATTATCTTTGATAATAACTTGAGATCTTGTTTCATCTTTTTATCTTTCTAACGTTTGGTATTTATGACCAGACGTGGGAATTATTTTTCTTGAATATTAAGTGAAAAAGCTAACCTGATGGTAAATGTAATTTGTTAGGTTAGCAATGTAAGGATTTAGTAAGGTGGTACTTTTGGTAAATTTGTTGATTCACAACCATGTCATGGACAAGTTTTGATGTGTATTGTTTATTAAACCAGAGTACCAGTAACTAAAAATTTGCTAAAGTGTAGAGTAACTCACTCTTTTGAACATTTTTGAATTTGGGCATTTTTTTGCCAACGAAGAAACAGTCTAGATGCAACGCTCATGTGCGTTTGCACTTAGGACCCTGTAATGTTAGCTTTAGGTTAGTATATAGGTTAGGCGACTTGTTGCATTTGGTTTAGTTTAAGTAGTGTCTTATGCTCCCCGACAAATTTGTGCTGTCGATTATAACTGCGCCACACCAAAGACGTGTGTGCATTTTTCCGTTTTCTGGTAATCCGGAAGACGTGTTATCGTTCGAAAAAACCAGGTGGCGCCTCAAATAAACATTTTGTAAGATTTAAGTTAGGATTCATGTAGGTTAGTTAGGATTTAGATTTTAAGATGTTACTGTGCTAATAGTCATTTTCTTTTTTTTAAGTTTTTTCTTTTATAGCTTTGTCGCGATTGTTACGTGCCGAAAAATTCGGCACTAGACATTCTCAATTAAGTTTTAATATGTAAGAATTTCGTGCCATACATTTAAAGAGACTTGTGTGCGTATTTCCGTCACTTCGGATAACGCGTTGCGCGAGATTTGCGCCGACGCGAGGGTCAAGAGGATAGTGGGGGATTTCCGATATACGCGAGTTAAAGTTCGGGCCTTTGGAGCTGGTTTTTTAAAAAAGCTTTTGACTTTAACACATTTATTTTACTTTGAAACAGATGAACTTGTACATAATACTAAAATTAATTATTGACTAGTGAGTAGCTTGAACAACGAAGTATGGAGTTCGAAGACTGACTCGGTTGAGTAGCTCAAACAACGAAGTATGGAGTTTGAAGACTGACTGCCGGGCATTGAGCTCCCGGGCCTTTTATAATAACCTGCCCTCCACACGGCTGTGGGAACTTGCAGATCTCATGTCTGCGTTTCTCTTAATCGTACACTTTATTACAATGTAACAACTTAATTCTAAGTAATTGCGGTCTGTTGACCGCCTGTGACCTGCCACCTGCAGTATCACTGCCCTCACGGATGCAAAGTTGCATTCCGTTCTCATGAACTGTCGATAACCTCTCTGGGTTATCCTTGTGTTACAATGTTGCATTGAACTTATACTTTTACTTAATAATTTCTAATAATTGTTATTAGATTCAATATATCAATATATACAGGGTGTTTCACGACGAGAGGGAATAACTTCGTGTAATGATTCCCTGAGTAATTCTAAGACGAAATGATTCTCTACACTTTTGCTCAATTCTCAACCGTATGTGAGATATCGACCCTTAAAGTTGCCAACCCTACTGGGTAATACTAACATTACAATGAATGGACTAGTAGGTCACTTATCATTCTTAACTTTTAAAAAATTTAATAACTAACAAATTTCAACAAGTAAAACCATTTAAAATGACAATTACAACAAGCTAAGAATTGATAAAGCAACAAAATTACGGCTACAAATGTTCGACATGGCCTCCTTCCTGCTCCACACATAACCGAAGTCTTCTTCTCATTTGTCTGGACCAGTTGTAGTTCTCCATATTTTCTTTCACAAGATTGAACGCATCGTTTATTCTAGCAATAAGTTCCTCCTTCGTTCTTGGCTTGTCGTGTTCATAAACCAGTGTCTTCATGTGTCACCAAACAAAGAAATCCATTGGATTTAGATCGGGGACCTGGGTGGCCATCGGACGGGTCCGTTCCTTCCAATCCACCGATTATCATAACAAACATTTAAATAGTCCGTCACAATTCCTCCGTAATGAGCTGGTGCCCGTCCTGCATGTACCACATTCGTCTTCGTGTTTGTAAGGGTATATCTTCAAGTAAAATGGGCAGCTCCTCCTCCAAAACTGACGATACATGACACTATTTAAATTTCCTGGGAAAATAAATGGTCCGATCAACTTGCTTGCCATTACTCCAGCCCAAACGTTAACTGAGAAACGGTGTTGAAAATGATTCTCGATTATTGCGTGGGGATTTTCATCAGCCCAGACGTGTTGATTATGAGTGTTATTGATTCCGTCTCTAGTGAAAGTGGCCTCGTCGCAAAACAGAGTTAGGTCTATGAGTTCCAAATTATCTTCCATCCACTCACAGAACGTTACTCTAGTTGGAAAGTCGGTTGGGAGGAGATTTTGAACTTTAAGAAGATGATAAGGGTGCAATCCATTTTCACGTAATGTCCTCCACGCGCTTGTTACGCTTTGTCCTGTTCTTGCTTTTATTTTTCTTAAACTCGTGCGAGGATCTTCATTGACTTCCCGTAAAACAACTTCTGCTGCGTTCCTGCGAGGCGTTTTCTCTCGTAAGCGAGTTTAGGAAAGGCTCCTGTTTCCCTCAAGGATCCAAATAGTCTCGTGAAGGTTTTCCGATTGGGCTTTCTTCGATTTGGAAATTTGGCTTGATATGTCTCGGCTGCTAAAACAGAGTTTCCATTACAAAACCATACATAAACACCATATCGGCGTATTCCGTGTTACTGAATAAAGGGGCATTTTGAAACTTTAAATAAAATCTTTCAAAAACGTTAAATTTCCAGCGTTTGGGCATTTTTGAAGTTTGTTTGACAGAAGTTTCCACAACTGCTAATTCAACTGAATTTGTAGTTATGGAAACTATCTGGAAGTCAAAGGAAACGAGACATTTTCATACTGCAAGTGCATTTTTACCGAGAGGCTTCCCATGACACGACCCATGCGAATATGAACTTTAACTGCTCATAACTTTTTTATGGTTGTGAATTGAGCAAAAGTGTAGAGAGTCATTTCGTCTTAGAATTACTCAGAGAATCATTATCCGAAGTTATTCCCTCTCGTCGTGAAACAACTGCTAATTCAACTGAATTTGTAGTTATGGAAACTATCTGGAAGTCAAAGGAAACGAGACATTTTTCATACTGCAAGTGCATTTTTACCGAGAGGCTTCCCATGACACGACCCATGCGAATATGAACTTTAACTGCTCATAACTTTTTTATGGTTGTGAATTGAGCAAAAGTGTAGAGAGTCATTTCGTCTTAGAATTACTCAGAGAATCATTATCCGAAGTTATTCCCTCTCGTCGTGAAACACCCTGTATAGGTAATTGGGGGATACATAACTCGCGTTGGAACTAGCCTCCGGGATGTGAATAAAGGTAGTGGTCTGTGTGTCTTGCCGAGCCTTTTTTGTTATGTAGATTCCCTTTTGCCTTCTTTTGATTATCGTTCCTCATACCCGTTCCTGTCGCCCCTCTACATAGAAAGAAGACAACTGAATTTGGATTCGACCGGGCCCCAGCGAAGTCCCACGCCCGAACGATCAGCGAAGCAGGGACGCCCGAAAGACTGGCGAGGCCGCCGTCATCATGGAGTAATCCTGAAGGAAGCCCTACATATTTACGTGAGTGCCCCATTGGGGTTTTCTTTAAAATTTGTTTTCCTTTAAAATTTGTGTAATTATGTCGTAATAATTTGCATATTGTGTGACGTCATCTATAATTTGCGTGTCATTTTTACATTATCTAATATCGCTACCAATTGTCATCAGTGACTGGCGTAGCGCACTGGCGGGGTTATAATAGTACTTACAGGTATTGTTATGTTTAACATTGGCAGTCGTGAATTGGTAACATAAATACCATAAATATGGCCGTTTACCAAATTCGGCATTGTATTGTAGCGGGCTACTACTACCGCGTTTCACTAATTTAAAACAAGTAATAACAAGAGTATTTATTACTCATTGTTCACAAGTCTAATTAACAGTATATGCTTTATTTATAGATGTTTTCAGTCCAATTAATAATGAAGCACTATCACATTAATAAATTTACAAGCACTAATATCTTCTTAAACTAACTTCTTAACCATAGGTCCATTAACAACACTAACACAACTATTTATTTATTACACTTTTGTCTATTTATATATTCTACAAGCTGCATGTACATTAGACATGTTCATATAATATAACATTTATGTTTACTCTTGGACTTCCAAAAGCTCAACTAATTAACTTTACACGATATAATTTATGTTCGACATTCTGATATAGACTAACTCTGTACTTCATCATTGGTCTTATTTATACCCTGAATTAAAAAGTATGACTTATCCTCTAGTAATTGCCAAAAAATTCTCGTTCCATGGAGAATATACAGTGCTTGCGGCGTTTGTGTGTTTGACGGGTTTCCTAATAGTAGCTCGCAATAGTATTATACGTTCTATGTGATAAAAGTCTAAAAGTCTAATTTAGATTACAGTATAATTTTAAATCTTCAATATTACCTGTATAACTGTTATCTCAAAGACAAAATAGAGATTCCATACAAACTATATTGTCGTTTTATTTAATAAATACTGCAATATTATTAAATTGTTTTATCATTACTCCTTGAACTGATTAAGGTCACTGGCAATATTTCATGCATATTAGTTCCAATCTTCAAAACCAACTAGTTTTCTGAACGAAAATTACATAGTTTTAAACCAACAAAACAGAATTGAGTATCGTGTTCAATACATTATACTTTCCCAAAACACCTCATCTTCCTTAACGTTGAAATCTGTATAACTTTCGTTGTAAACTAATGCCAATTTTAACACTATTGCATTTAAAATATTATATGAGTGCCATACATCAACTTAATACTTACTGTGTCGTAGAGAACAAAGTGATATCTTATTTTGAGGTTGTTTACAAAAATGCAGTTCTTTCAAAATTAGAACACCATTCCCAAATCACAATAAATTTATAGATGACTACATTTGAATTACATTTTAACATCAATGCAAGAAAAACAAATTAGGATATCGTGCACGCATTTGCACAAAATATAGGTGTAGTTTTGAAACCATTCCTGACCAGAAATTTCAAAGTTGGTGTGGGGGACGGAGGTGGGTGTGTGTGTCTGAGTTCTATATTTTAGAAATTTGTATTTTAAATCAGAAACGTGTATATAATTTAGGGTACAATACACAAAATTGTACAAAATTTGACCTATTAATTGACACGATTTCCGACATAAACTTTTGCAATGTGCGAGGGGGGAAAACTTTTGGTAGCAAATACTTTGGAACCAAAGCGTGCACAAAATTATAGATATTGTGCACAAGCACAAAATTATGGCATCCTTTTCAAGTCAAAATTTGTGATGGTGTAATAGCCGAATATCCTAATAATTTATAGTTATTATATTGAATTAAGTTTTATGCCTTTAAAAGGTGAGTGACTTATTATAGGAAGTGCAAAGTGCGGAATTGTACAGAAAGACAATCAATAGGAAGTACATGTGCAACGAACTCTAGGCTAGGTGTAATTGGAATTAGTAAATAAGCATAATTGCATTTTCATTGTTAGCAGTTAAGAATTAATATAGAATAAGATCATTATAAGTCTAACCCTCAGATGGAACGGTTGTACTGTACCTTAAAGTGATAATTAAAGTAAATATGTGAAATGGTCTTCGACTTTGTTTCTAATCACCTCTACTAAAGACCCCAAGAGAACACTACATGGCGATCCTGCCAGTCCTGCTAATTCTGCGAGTCCTGCCGGTACTACCAGCTCTACAGATTAAACTATAATAATATATTACCGAAATTTGAAATGGACACCAGCAATTCCAAAGAAGAAGTAGTTATTGCACAAACTGGAATTAATAATGGTTCGATAAATGGATATTCAAATTCTGAGGTAATAGGCATTACGTTAGGTACAATTTTAGTGTTGTTGGTATTTTCTTACTTTATAAAATGTTCGAGAAAATGTTGGACAAGAAGATTAGGAGAGAGGTCAGTAGAAGCCAGCAGATTGTATAGTAAGGATTATTTTATTTTAAGCTATAAAAATTAAGTACGAGTTAAAATTAATGACGGAAAAATTGAAGCAAATTTTAGAGGAATTTAAGATTTTTATTAAAAATTTAAATAAAGATGGTCAAGAAAGACGAAACGATATAGATGTTACTAATAGGAAATTTGATTATTTGAATAGGTTATGCGAGGAGTATAGGTTAGAGAAAGATAAGATTAAAGTCGCAAAATTTGATAGTTCTGAAATTATCGATAAAGTTAAGCAGCACATAGCCATGATAGATAAGTGTATATGAGATATTACTGAAGTTTTAAAAAGTAGGAAGTTAAGTATTTTAAGTAGGAAAAATCAAGACAGCATGGGTGAAAAATTTGAATTAAAATTAGCAGCCTCCATGATTCCAGCCATGGACGGTTCAGAAAATACCACCAACTATATGATAGCTTGTTAGATGATGAAGGTAAGAGATTGTTAGTAAATTTTGTCATAAAAATTAAGTTAAGTCAAAATGCTAAAATGCGATTAGACAGTAAGTATGAGAATGTAGAAGCGCTTGTGAACAATATCAAACATCATCTTTTAACTAAAAAATCAGCATCAGGATTGTCTGCCGAATTACATAACTCCAGACAAAATAATAAATCAATTGAAAATTTTGGTAAAACGATCGAGAAATTAATGGTCAATTTAACAATAGCTCAAGCAGAGGGTAACGAACAATCATTAAAAATTTTGATAGCCGCTAACGAAAAAATTGCATTAAACGCATTTACAAACGGAATAAGGGACGAAAATTTAAAAACAATTATAAAAGCTCAAAATTACGATAAATTAAAAGACGCCATAATAGCCGCGAAAGAAGAGGAAATTGCAAATAAACCTCAGCAAATGTATTACGCAACCGGAAAAGGTCGTCAATTTACTAGACGCGTAAAATATCATAACCATAATACAAATGGAAGTCAACGTACCTCACACACCAGGTATCAAGGTCAAGGAAATAATTCATGCACGTTCATGAACACTAGAGGTCGAGGAAATGCAAGTAAAACTGCAAGAGGTAATCAGTTTTATAATAGGGGAAACCATCGCAATTTTTACATCAACTCGTCAGAGAAAAACTCCACAGAAAATACATCAGACCAAACTAGGGAACCGAAAACATTTTTTCGAGACCCCCGGAATAATTTAGGAAATGTTCACAACATTTTAAATATTAATAGTAAAAATTTCATAGAAGTAGGATACAATAACAATACAATTAAATTAATTTTAGATACAGGAGCATCAGTAAGTGTTATTTTCATTTCTAGTTTAACAACTAAGGTAAATATTGATACAGATAAGCAAATTTTTATTCAAGGAGTATCGGGTAAAACAAAAGCAATTGGAACAGCAAATCTACCAATTAAAATAGGGAATATCTCAATTAATCATACTTTTGTTATAATAAACGATTTTGAATCAGACGTAAATGGAGTAATAGGATCAAATTTTTTTAATAAGTACAAATCAAATATCGATTATAAAAATTATAAATTTACTTTCGTTAGTAATAATGTATCAACGTCAATTCCATTATTAGCAAACGAAGATTTATATACAATAATCCCACCACGATGCGAAGTTATCAAATATTTCACAGTAAAATACAAGGAGGAATGCGTAGTAAAATCACAAGAAGTATGCGAAGGTGTATTTCTAGCAAACGTGGTTGTAAAGCCAGTTAAAAATTTTATTCCAGTAAAGTTATTGAATACGAACGACACCGAAATTAAGTTACGAAATTTTAAACCTACCATCAAACGTCTTTCAGATTACAAGATAGTTAAATTTGAAGAGTCAAAATTCTCAGTTGAACGTATTGATAAATTATTAAAAGACATTAACGTCGAAGGTTTGAATAGCGAAGAACAAACCATCATTCATAAGATATGTGCTAAGTTTGCAGACGTATTTTATGTCGACAATGACCTACTGACCGTGTCAAACATAAGTGAGCAGCATATTCAGTTACAAACAGATGCTAGAGCAACGTACGTTAAACCATATAGGTTACCATATTCACAGAAAAATGATATAGGAAAGCAAGTAGATAAAATGTTACATGACGGGATAATAGAACCCGCACAGAGTGCTTGGTCTTCACCACTACTAATAGTACCGCAAAAACCGGATAGTTTAGAAAACAAAAAATGGCGTGTAGTTATTGATTATAGACAATTAAACACTAAATTGCAAGATGACAAATTTCCGCTACCAAGTATCGAATCAATTTTAGATTCGTTAGGAGGTGCGATATATTTTTCACGTTTAGATTTATATCAAAGTTATTATCAGATAGGATTACAAGAACAGTCCAGACCGTGTACGGCATTTAGTACAGACAAAGGACAATTTCAAAGGACTAGGTTACCGATGGGGTTAAAAGTAAGCCCGAGTATTTTTGCACGAGCGATGACAGTAGCCTTATCAGGATTGAACTACGAGAATTGTTTTACATATTTGGATGATTTAATTGTATTCGAAGATAGTTTAGAAAAGCACAATGCAAATTTAGTAAAAGTACTCAATAGGTTAAGAAAAGTCAATTTAAAATTAAATAAAAAAAAGTGTGAATTTTTAAAGAAGGAAATTTTATACTTAGAGCACGTTATAACGGCACAAGGGGTACAACCAGATCCAGAAAAAATTGCAGTCATGCAAAATTATCCAACACCACTAAACGCTAACGACGTTAAAAGGTTTGTAGCATTTGCCAATTACTATAGAAAATTTATTCCAAAATTCGCTGAAATAACAGCACCGTTAAACAAATTGTCTAGGAAAGGTGTCACTTCCCAATGGACCAATGAATGTCAGGCAGCATTCGAACTGTTAAAAACAACTTTAACAAACCCACCAATATTACAATACCCAGATTTTTCAGATAATAGTACGTTCATCTTACGCACGGACGCAGCAGGTTACGCGTTAGGAGCAGTTTTGTCAAATGGCGACGACAAGCCAGTAGCTTACGCAATTAGAGCACTTAACAAAGTCGAAATAAATTATTGTACAATAGAAAAAGAATTATTAGCTATAGTATGGGCAGTGAAAAAATTTAGACCATACTTATTTGGCAAAAAATTTCAAATTTTAACGGATCATAGACCGTTAGTATACTTATTTGGTATGAGTAATCCATCTAATCGATTAACAAAATTTAGGTTAACCTTAGAAGAATTTGATTTTACAATAACGTATATTAGGGGTACAGAAAACGTGACAGCGGATGCTTTATCTAGAATTATTATAGATTCAGATTATTTAAAGCATATGGAACGAGCGGGTCACGAAAAAGTATATGTAACAACAAGAGCCCAAAGTAGAAAATTAGGCGACTCTCAAGTCGAATCAAAAGCATCAAAGGATGATGGGACTGATCACCCCAACATTGTTGAACTTTTGAAGCATCCGAAGGATGCAACAGAATTACGATTTGTATCAGAGGAGGAGTTTAACGGAATCATTAAATCCAATAAAGGAAATAATTTTGTTTTCATGCATGTATCAATTTATGATAGGAGTAAAAATATAATTTATTTGAAGCAAGGATCTCAATCAGCGTTAGCCTTTGAAGCGTCGTTGAGAGACCTGCAATTTCTTCGTAGAGAATTTACAATTCCGGAATTTATTATTATAAAAACCGAAGAATCGAAGTCATTTTTAAATAACTGTAAAGCCAGCCGCAATTCACTTAAAAAAAATGACATACAAATTAGTGTGATTAGGGAAGTCACTAATATTCAAAACTCAGAAACGCAAAGATTAATCATTAATGATTTTCATTTATTGCCTACGGGAGGTCACGCGGGCATCAATAGAACATACAATAACATAAAGCGATACTATTTTTGGTCAAGTATGCGAAAGGATGTAGAAACATTTATTAAAAAATGTGACGAATGTCAAAGACATAAACATTCAAATATTAGCAAACAGCCGATTATAATTACAACCACAGCTTCCGAAGCTTTCGAAAAAGCTTTTTTAGACTTAGTTGGACCATTGCAACCAGATGCAAATGGAAACAGGTACATTTTGACACTACAGTGTGATTTAAGTAAATTTGTAGAAGCATATCCATTAACAAATAAAGAGACTGAAAGTGTAACTAGAGCGTTTGTCGAGAATTTTATTTTACGCTACGGCATCTCACGCGAAATTTTAACGGATAAAGGTTCAGAGTTCATGTCGGAGATTCTTAAGGAAACTTGCGAATTATTAAATATAAAGCAGTTAAATTCTACAGCTTATCATCATGAAACTATCGGTGCGCTCGAAAACTCACATAAAAATTTAGCAGCATTTTAAGGATCCAATGTCCGCAGTATTCAAATAATTGGAGCAGTTGGATACCTTATTGGTGTTTTGCATACAATAATTCAGTGCATACGGAAACTAAATATACCTCGCACGATTTAGTGTTTGGGAAAATTAATTAATTCGGAAATAGAGAGGTGCTGCATTTCCCCGGCCCTCCAAAATTCATTTGCCTATATCTTGTAAAAAACGTGTATATAAATTTGAGATGGCGTGCACAAAATTGCAGAAAATAAGCACAAAATTATACTTTGATTTTCAGTTCCACATTTGAAGAAGGTGTGGGGGCGAAATGGACCTGCTATTCTGTACAACATATTTACTACATTTAATTTTAAACCCTTAAAGAAATTGCCTACAACTGATTTAAAACTCAAAATCTAATAATATTTTTTATAATACTTGCTTATAGTGAGGATTATTAAAAGTGGTTGTTGAGCGTCCGAGGCAAAGGTTGTCCCGTATTTATGTCTGGGTTGTAGGGGTCTGGTGCCGACTCAAAAACTATTAATTACACACATACATTCTACTTTAATTAGAAATATCATCAACAAACAGTGTTACACGTTTCTGTATCATATATTAACAACAAGATAATGTTTTAAGCAAGGGATCGACCTTGCCAGGTATTATTCGTGTGACAATTCGAGACTTACTGATACTAGTTTATTGTTTAAATATTGCTCATACACTATACACTAAAAAAGCCATGTTACATGCTTTAAAATTAGATTATATTTCTTATACAACAACATAAACTTATGTCCTAGATTTACATTTTACCTCCACTAATCACCATTAAACCCATGTGATTGGTTACCCATTAAGCGCATCTCCAGGTGGCGGATAGGAGAAATGCCAGGATATATGACCAAGGGATTGGCTATCTACTCTGGGAAAAATTGTAATAAGCTTATCTCTTTCAGTGAGCCTGTGCCTGAGTGGTATAAAACCCACAACATGGTGGAGAGCAAGAGACTGTGCTAGAGCGGGAAAAAATCCGCCCTCTAGTCAAGTGAAAACGATCCCGCGGACCAAACCCCCCAGCCCAAGCTGTAGTTTCGTGGCTAATGGGCCTGCACTGAAGTAAACGAAGCCGGTAAGGCAATTCTGCAACACCGACGCACCGCGCCTTCCCTGCTGTCGTGGTCATGTCTCACGGGCAAGAGTGTGTGGTGGTCTTGACTTAACCGCCCGGACCAAGAGGACACAACCTCGCTAAAAATCCTAAATCCTGTGGCGAAGGACTAAACCCAAGGGATGCATGGCTGAATAGTTAACCAGTCTTAATCAGTCCAAAACTCGAGGAACAGGACGGCACTCCGTTTTATTCACGCCTTCCATGCCAACAGGGGGCACCTGACATGGTGACCATTTACACCCCCCTTACTCATGGGAACAATCATGAATAATATTGGTACCATAAGTAAAACAAAACCTGAACAGGTGGAACAAGCAATGAGGGACCCTCAGGTAACCAAAACATGTCCATAGAGGTGGAACAAACCCGGGATGCAAGTCCGCTTGCAAGACCGGTGTCTGATACACCAGACACGGAGAAAACAATAAAGCAACTTGCAGACACTCGACTGCAAGCAAATAGACTTTCGGGTGCTCAGCGAGTTAAGGTTCGTGGCTTGGGAGCGGCCTTTTTAAAAAGACATTTCCAAACTTCTTAACACATTTATTTATTTACACAGAAATTTATATTGAATTTTGACAATCTTGAATTATTATTCTAAGTCGAAAATATATTAATTATTTATACAAAGTGGGGCTTGCGGGCCTTTTATAATATCCCTAGCCCCTCACATTGCTGTGGGAACTTGCAGATCTAATGTCTGCTTACACTTGACTCTATTCATAATACAATGTTGTTATCTTAAATCTATTCATAATTACTTTGTTGCGAGCTTCCTTTCCAGGTAATATCGGTACGTCACTGTCTGTGACCGCCTGTGACCTGACATCTGCAGTGTCACTTATCTCTGTGCTACAAAGTAGCGTTTCCGTTCCCATGAACGTTAATAAACTGAAATAAATTGTCCTTCATTACATTGTTGCACATCACTTAGCGCATTTTCTAATATTTCTAATAACTTCTTAATTATTAGTTTCTTTTATATGTAAAACAATTGGAGGATTACATAACTCCTCCCGTCGTACATTAAAAGTTAAGGGTTTTTACCTCAATAGTGTTTAAGCAACAATATAGTAAATTGTATGTTGCGAAGGTTTACTTCAGCCTATGTGGTGACGAGAATATCCTCTGAAGTGTTCCAGAACAACAGCTAATTATTATTTAATTACAGATTTCCTGCTGATGATGACCACATAGTGGTCGAAATACGTATATAGTAATTTAAATTTTTTTGTGGTTAAGGGGTTTTTATTTAATTTTATTTAAATCGTGCCACAGTGTTCCTATAGATTATTATTTTTACCTTTCTTGATTTTTAATTTAAAAAATTCATTTAATCTCATATTTTCTAGGGGTACAGTTGTTTCTTTGGTTGCCTTAAATCTAAAACTGTTTTCTTTATTTTTATACCTAATATACATTTTGTAAATTACATAAATGATCAATAAAATCGTCAATATAATCAATATAATTGTCCATACACTAATACAGTATTGCCCGAAATAAACAGTACTGAAACTAAGTTGGCGGTGTTTTTATGCGTGCGCTGTCACACTCAAGTTAGCTAGTATAGACCAGTCAAGTAAACCTCAAACAAGTAATTAGTAGGGCCTAATTGTTAAAAATGGTGTTAAGTACAGAGGAGAAAGTGTTTCTGGTAGAGCATTATTTTCGTTCATACGGAATCGGCCGACGTAATGGTGCAAGTTTGCTATACGTGTCTGATCAATTCACACAAAGGTTTAATAAACGTTCTCCAAGTAATGCTGTAATTTTGAAGGTTATTGAAAAGTTTAGAAATACAGGTAGTGTATTGTGCCAACGAAAAGGAAACTCAGGGCGTCCCAGGACAGTTAACAACAACAATAACCATGAACGTGTTTTGAGCAAATCTTAGAAAATCCGAAAGTCAGCCAGGCAAGGACAGCGTTACAACTTGATTTAAAAGAACTTCCTTTCAAAGAATCCTGAAGGAGCTGGGTACATTTTCGTATGTGATTCAGGTACATCAACAACTACATCCTCGGGATTATCGCAGTAGTGGAATATTGCGCCAGAATTCTCGCGTTACAGTATGAAAATCCTGAATTTTTGAAAATGTTTGGTTTTAGACGAAGCACATTTTCACTTGTCAGGCTATGTGAATCGTCGCACAAATCGATTTCTGGGCTTTGCCAGACCCGATGAGGTTCAAGAGGTTCCTTTACATAGTGAAAAAGTGAGTGTCTGGTGTGCTGTTTCCGGACACGGAATCATTGGTCCGTACTTTATCGAAGAGAATGGTAGGCAAGTCACACTTAATCAACAGAGGTACAGACAAATTTTATCACGATTTATCCCTGATCTACGTCAATTCTGTCGTGCACGTAACTTGGCATTTCGAAACCAATTTTTCAGCAGGACGGGGCAACTTGCCATACTGCTGCCGCAATTCGTCAATTTCTTCAAGAACATTTTCCAAGCAAATTCATATCACGATTTACTGACTTCCCTTATCCTTCACATTCTCCAGACCTCACACCTCCAGACGCATACATTTGGGGCATGGCTAAAAATGCCGTTTTCAAACGGGCACCACAAACCATCGATGAATTAAAGGATGCCGTTAGAGTCTTCTTCGCAGCCCTGAGACAACCCTTATTCAATAACATGACCAGAAACTTAGAACATCGTTATGAAGTCTGTCTCGAACGAGGACGTGCACATTTAGAACATATAATAAAGTGTCAATAATATGTATTTTTTAAATATACACAACAATTACAATTTCAGTACTGTTTATTTCGGGCAATACTGTATTATCGTAGTGCACTTTGGGCGTCTTGATCTCGTTCAGGTGTTCTTTGTAATCTTCCATGAGTTTCATGGCGTGGTTGAGGTTGTCTAATTCCAGGTGTTCCAGTTGCATTGGTTTTTGAAATGTTTCTTCGTCTTTGTCTTGAGTAATCTTGATTTGTAATTTGGGTAGAGTCGCTAATTTCTTGGTTTGTACAGTACAGTACAGTACAGTTTGGTAAACTTTAATTATTTCATTTTTCAATTTCAAATAACAATTTTGCTTAAGGGTGATTAATTTACTTCCGGTTAATGCTAAGTTAATTTTGTCTTGATTGCAGTATATTGTTGCAATTACTTCGGTGGGGAAAATGGCTATCCATTTATTTTCCGTTACTTTCTGGATTTTCATATTGGTGATTTGTACAGGTTTGACTTCACAATTTTCGTAATGATTGGTAAATTTTAGAAGTTGTACTTCGCAAGGGCTGTCTTCTCGAATGGTCGTCGTTGTCAATGATTGGCATAAATGTTGATTTGGTGTGACTTAATCACATTTTTCGTTCGTATAACCATATCTTAGTTCATTTAAGGATAGGAATTTGGTTTCTGGAATAAAAACTTGGTATGTGCTAGTCATTTTCATTGGAAAAGCAAGTAAGTGATAATAATTGTAATTGTTAATCTCTACTATTGGTATTTCTATTAAAAATGTTATATCGTTATTTTTTACATAGCCTTTAACTATAGCTATTTTTACAAATATTAAAATGTTTGATTCTATTACATCGAAAGGTAATTTACTGTTGGTTATAAAAGATCTTATTCTCAATAATTCTTTTAATAAATCAATTGGTTCTATGATACTTGAATGTAGGGTATTTAATTTGGCAAAGGTTACTGCGTTCTCTAACGTTGCTAGAATTTGTTGAATTAAGGTAAGGGTTGATATTATCTGGTTGTGTATCGTTTTAAATCTGATTAAATCTCGCATGCCTAACATGGAAGTTTGCATGTTGTTTTCTAGGGTTTGTATTCGATTGGCTATAATATCTTGGTTTCTAACTAATTTTCTTAAGGTTTCATTAAATTTGATGATCGTTGACTCAGTTAAGGATATTTGGTCACTAATTATGGTTTTGATGTCGTTCTGGTTTTCTATTAATTGTTGTATCGCGTTGTCATAGCGTTCCTCGTCTTGATTATCTAAATTGTCGGTAATTGCTTTGATTATGTTTCCTAATCCGTTGATTAGTCCTCTTTTTCTTCTCGTCGTTTGTTCTGTGGGTATTAGTCGATTAAATTTGTCTTCTATGTTTCTCAAAATACTTTCTGTTATACTGTCGTAGTTCATCATTTCTATTGCGTATTCTTTTCCGAATTTTGTTGTGTCCATCGATTGTTTTAGTCGGTAATAATTATTTTTGATTATTTAAAATTCTTGTTTCAGTTCCGTTAAATCGAATTTTTGTGCAAAGGTTCAATAGCCTATAGTGTTCTGCATACTGCCTAATTTTATTGGTAGTATACCGGGGTTATTCTTTATGTCTTCAATTATGATTTCGGTGTCCGTTCTACCTGGGTGGAGGTTGACGGTAAGGGCGATGATTGTCCATCTGAAAGTACAAGGCGTCTTAAATTTTTGAGGTGAATATATTTTGTTATCTTGCCGTTGTCTACTACGGCTACGTTTTTGTCGGATATTCGTTTGATTTTAAAGGGACCTAAATTGCTCGGTGCGGTTTTGTGTCTTTTGCTTTGGTAATTTTTCTCGTATACGGATTGTCCTATGGAAAATTTATTTACGTCTGTGTTTTTATTACGGGTCGCGGTAATGCGTCGTTTGTCGTTATCTAACTTATCCTTTACTTTGTCATAAGTTATTTTTAGTTTCTCTTTGTGATCCTTAGCGTATTTCTGATAGATTTCTTTGTTATAATGTATATCATAAGGGTTGCGTGAATCTGAGTGTCCTAGGGTTAGTTCTGATGGTGTAAAATTGGTTGATGAATGAATTGTGTTATTATAGGCGATTAATGCGCGTATGACATTAAGTTAGTTATATGTTCTTTCTTGTAATTAATTCTTAATAATCTGATTTGTTCTAATAGGGTTGAATGTGGTCTCTCAATTAGTCCATTGGATTCAGGGTGATTCTCAGTTATAAAATAAATTTTTATTTTGTGTAATTCCAAAGTGTTTTGTATTGTTTCGTTTTTGAATTCGCTTCCGTTATCTAGCGTTATTGTTTCGAGCGTTCCATAAAATGTAAAATAGTGTAGAAATCCTTGAGTTACGTCTATACTATTTTTAAAAGTGATTGGTATTGCTTGGCCTATTTTCGTAAATGCGTCCACGATTGTTAAGTAACTTTGTGCTTCTACTACTAGAGTATCGGCGTGTAATTTCTGAAAAGGGTTGTCTGGTGTTTTAATTAACATTAAGGGTATCTTTGGGGGTTTCCTGTCGTATTTTGCTTTGTCACATAGTTCACATTGGTTGATATAGTCTGTAGTTAATTCTTTCATGTCCTTGAAGTAATAACGTCTCATGATTTGCTTTAGGGTCTCATTTATTCCATGATGGTTGGTCGTTTATTTCGTCAGGGTCGTTTAATGTTATTAATTTTCTTGTGTATCTTATAAGTTCAGGGCCAGAATTGTTGAATAATTTAACATATATTTCTGAAAATCGTTTATACAAGTTTTCCGTGTTAAAGTAAAAGTAAAATCGTTTTTTCTCGGGGGTATATTCCTTTAGAATTTTTATTATTTGTGATTCATTGTCGTCTTTGGTTATCTGAATTTGGTATATCTTTTTGTTATCTACTTTCGTATATTTTATAGGGTTGGGATTGTTTAAAACTTCTGTGATTATAAACTGATTGGGCGTCATGTCTATGGCTTTATTTAAAATTTTAATTGCGGTTTTTGGCTCGTCATTTTGTGTCGAATGTATGGTTTCCATTTCGTCTGGGTCTTCTCTGATTTCTGTCTCGTCTATGTTTCCTATTACTGATTCTGTTTCTAGTGCGGTAAGTTGGATTCTACTTAAAGCGTCTGCGTTATTGTTGTAAATTCCCTTGTTGTATATGATCTCGTAGTCATATTCTTCTAGTCGGATTCTCCGTCGTTGTAATTTTGAGTTGGGTTTCTTGAGTTTGCATAGCCATACTAATGGTCTACGATCGGTGTATGTATAAAATTTTGTCCGCATAGGTATGGTCTAAAATACTTTGTTGCCCAAATTATGGCTAACAATTTTTTCTCTATTGTACTGTATCTTTGCATTGTTTCGTTGAGGGTTCTGGATGCGTAGCTGATAGGTTTATCATTGCCTACTGTTCCTTGGCTTAATACTGCGCCTAAGGCTACATTTGATGCGTCTGTTGTTAATATGAATGGTTTCGAAAAGTCGGGGTATTCTAATACGGGATGATTTGTTAATATACTTTTGATTTTGTCTACAGCTTTAATAAACTCTGGGGTATGTACAATTTTGTTTCCTTTCTTTAAACAATTGATTAGGGGTTTGGTTATTTGAGCATAACCTTTAATAAATTTACGGTAATAACCGCTAAGGCCTAAAAATCCTTTTATCTCTTTATTTGTTTTCGGTATGGGGTAATTTAATACAGCGTTTGTTTTGTCGGGGTTCGGCATCACTCCATGGTGTGTTATTATGTGTCCTAAAAATGCTACTTCCTTCTGTAGAAATTCGCTCTTATCTAATTGTACTTTAAATTTTGCTGTTTTTAATCTTTCGAACACTTATCGTAATCTTTCTATGTGCTCCACTAATGATGTTGAATAAACTATTATATCATCTAGGTACACAAGGCATTTTTCGTTGTGTATCCCTCGTAGATGTTATCCATTACTCGTTGAAAATTTGCGGGTGCGTTTTTTAGTCCAAATGGCATCCGTTTATATTCGTAGTGTCCTCTAGGTGTGCTAAAGGCTGCTTTTGTGTATCTCCTTCTTCCATTTCCACTTTATGGTATCCTGATGCTAAATCAAGCGTCGAAAAATATTGGCACTTGCCTAACTTGTATAAAATTTTAGTTATATTCGGTAACGGGTATTTATCGTCTACCGTTTTTTCGTTTAATTTGCGGTAATCTATTACCATTTTGTATTTTCGTTTTCCTGATGCGTCCAGTTTCTTGGGTACTATTAATACGGGGCTGCTCCATGGTAAATTGGAGTGTTGTATGATGTCTTGATCTAATAGATCGGCTACTTGTCTGTCAGCTTCTCCCTTACTTGCCTGGGGTAATCTGTATGCTTTGGTGAATATCGGTTTGTTGTCTGTTAATTCAATGTTGTGCTTAACTGTATTTGCAAAGTTTAGGGGTATTCCTACGCAATGGAATATGTCGTGGTATTCAAAACATAATTTTTTTATTGCTTTTTGTTCTTCCTGATTTATGTCGCGGTTAAATCGGATATTATTCAAATTCTCTCTCAACATTTCGTCGTTTTCTATGGGGTTATAATTTTCGTTTAAGTATTCGTCTATTTCCATCTCGTTAAAATTTAATTCTTCCGCGTTATTCGGGTTTGTTAAAGATAGTTCTACGGGGTAGTCGTTTGAATTTAATATTGTTGTTGTGGCATAATTATCTTTGATTTGTACTAATGCGGTTGGGGTTTTTACTCCTTGTTAAAAAGTTATGTGGTTTATTATTCCTAATTTATTATTTGAATTTACGGGGATTTTTATCTTTTTTTCTGTTCGGGGTTCTATTGTGTATTTTTCGTCAACTTGGGTGTTTTGAAATTTAATGGGGATTCGTCCATATTTGGTTCTTAATAAACGGTTTTTTATATCTATGTTGGCTCCTAATTTTCTTAAAAGGTCCATTCCTAATAGTCCGTCATATTTGTCATTAAATTTGAATATGCAAAATTTATGCTTCATTTTTACGTTAAATGTTTTTGGTAAAGGTATGTTTGCTACGAATTGGTGTGGGGTTGTCTGATGGGCGGTTTTAATTTTGAAGGGTTCTCTTTCTACATAGTTTAAGTAATGTTTCTTTACGGTTCGCGGGCTAATTAATGTTTTTGAAGATCCGGTATTGATTAGTAATTTAAATTCAGCGTGGGGTATCTCGATATAGGGTAGTACAAGGTGATTAATATTATTTAGGTTTATTACGTTTGGTCGTATATAAAGTGGTCCATTTGAAAATTTGAGCACGCGTTTTCTTCATCGTCCTCCTCGTAAGTTTCGTATGATTCTTTGCGTTCGTAATGGTTTGATTGGTTTTTGTACGTTATTTGTACACGATCGATTGCAATTATTCTGGTCATCTTCATAATCTTCTACTTCTTGATGAAATAGCTCTTCTGAGGTGAAAGTGCGTTTTTGATTGGGGTTTGGTCTAATGTGTGTTATATTGGTGTTGGGTCTGGTGTTGCCAGATGAGGTATCCATTGGCGTGGGTTTATAATAGTTATTGGGATTATTATTGTTTATCATGGGTGAGTTTCTAATAGGATTCGCGTTGAATGCCGGTCCTTGCTGATTTACATTTTGGTTGAATCTCGGTTGAAATGCGGGTTTTGAAAAGTTTGGGTAAAATGTTGGTTTTGGAAATTGTTTATATTGATTGTTAAAGTTTGAATTATTAATATGTGGATTATTGGTTTGCATTTGGTTTGTTTGTTGAACGGGGTAAATTTTTGTTGTGGACTTGTTTGTCTCGCGGGTTGTATGGTTCTTATTGGCGTGTAGCTTTTATTCGCGTTGGGGTTATATAATCTGTTTTTGTAGTACATTACGTTTTCTTCCTCGATTATCATGTTCATTGCTTCTTCTAAGTCTTAGGGATGTTGAAATCTAATTTTATCTGAAAGTCGTTCGGGTACTGTATTTAGATAAGTGTCTAATGTCATCTCGTCGTACATTTTTGTTTTAAAAGTCTTACATTTGGGTCGGTTTCTTTAATTTCGAGTTTTGTCAAGATTAAGCTTCTTACATCTTGGCATTTCATACTAAATTGATATGGGGATTGATTGTGTTCCATTCTAAGGTTTATCAAATCTCTCACTATACATTTCAGGTTTCTCTGGTCGCCGAAATATGCTATTAATACGCGTTTGCATTCGTCTCATTGGTCTAGGTCATCTCGACTGGCGATTAATGTTAGTGCCCTTCCGACTAGTTTACTTATTATAAGGCGGATAAGCAAAATGTTGCTTTTGTTATCACCGGGCTTATAGAATGTTTTTAGGAATATTTCGCTGGCTGAAATGAAGTTGCTTAATAAACACTGATCACCGTTAAATTGGGGAATCATCTCATTTTGGCTGGGAGAATGTTCTGGTAAAAAAATAATTTTTTTTTGACTGATTATTTTCCGATGTTTGAAAAATTTGGGTTTATTTTGTAGTTTGTGGTGTTATTCCTTGCTTGGATTTATTACTGTTCCGTTTAGATTGCGTTGGATTACTTGCTATTTTTGGCTTGGGTCGTTTCGGATTATTTAAAGAATTGATTTGCTTAATTTGTATTTACTTGCACGGTTTTGTAGTTATTTAATAAGTTTACCGCTTGGTATTGGTTTGGTTACGTTTATTTTTAATTTGCCGATGTTAAGTTTAATTTCTTAAGTTTCAATAAGAGTGATTTTGTGGTAATTTATCTTACTTGAATGCTTTGCGTCAGTTAAAGCTTTTCTATTTTAATTCTGCTGCTTTTAATTATGTGTATAATAATTATCTTTTCTCGTGAGTTTATGTGATTGTAAGGTGTCTGAGATGCTTTCCGTTTTATTATTACAATGTTGTCAGTTAATTAGTTGCGTCAGTGTCTCTGTTGCAAGGTTATTTTTAATATACTGTGGGTGTTGTTCAGTAATCGTGGTGATTTAATACAATTTGATCTTTCCTGAAAGTTTCTTTTTGAATAGGTTGCGTCTTTTATATAATTAACTACTTCGTCAATGAAATACTCAATTATATAATGTCGTGTTTGGGAATAATACAATTTGTGCGTTGAAATATTT
Organism: Platerodrilus igneus; assembly: GCA_036346225.1. Taxonomy (NCBI): domain Eukaryota; kingdom Metazoa; phylum Arthropoda; class Insecta; order Coleoptera; family Lycidae; genus Platerodrilus; species Platerodrilus igneus. Next base: position 347,193 of record JARFIW010001125.1, read on the forward strand.
AATTAAAATTGTCAAGTCTGAATGAGGTTGCAATATGCGTTTTTTAGTAGTAATTATTTATAATTTTCCTGAGTTGGTTTTATAGTTGAACGTAATTTAAATTGATATTTTATAAGTTTCCGGTCGTAATTTATGGTGCTTTAATTCACAATGTTGAAAGTTTTTTCTCAAAGGATTTCGCGATGTTTTAAATAGCTTTCGTTCAGTAATTATAATTAGATATATGCGTGGTTGTTCAAAGTGATGATTTTATTCACTTTTAAAGATGAGACGATGTTGGTTTTGCGCTTTGTTATTTCTTGTACTAAAGATGTGGTTTTAATAATATATTGCAAGTTGTCTATTTACGGAATACGATGAGTTTTGTATGGATAATTTATTTGCCACGTTATTTTGTTGCGCAATTATAAGATTTTGGTTTTAAATTCGTGATTTAATTTTTCGGAGTATTGTGCCAGTTAAATGCCGGGTTGTTGAATTAGAAATTTGATTTTGTTTCTAAAAATTTTCTTGCTCCAGTTAATACGTAATATAGTCTCAAGTGCGCTTAAAATTTGCGACTTTTTAATTGTCTCTGCTTTTTGTGTCTCAGAAATAAATTTTTCTCAGTTCTTATATCTCTCTTTCATATACAAAGAATAAAATAGTGATAAAATTTCAATAACAGCTTGAAGATAATCTCTAGCAATTGCTAAGCAGATTATTTTCAAAAGATTGCATAAAATAATGGTAACAATAGTCAATATACATATATAAATTATAAACTAGCAAATAGCAAATATGTTTGTTAAAAATAAAAATAAAAGTCAATTGGTTTAAAGGAAAATGAACTTACACTAGTTGCTTCGTTGATTTCATTGAGTTTTTCTCTTCTTTGGTCTTCTTTTGGATTTGATCTATTCTTGTATCGCCTCCAATTTTTTCTTTTTGTTGAATTTGAACGATTTCTGTTTCGCCTTCAATTTCTGTTTGTTTGCTGGGATTGAACGATTCTTGTTTTGCATCCAACTTCTGTTTTTGTTCTACTAAATTCGGAATTAAAATTCCAGACCGCCAGTTCCTCGATTTTGGATTCGCTAGTGCCATTTTTACATCCGTTACGACTGCGCCAGTTAAGGTTTGTGGCTTGGGAGCGGTCTTTTTAAAAAGATATTTCCAAACTTTTTAACACATTTATTTATTTACACAGAAATTAATATTGAATTTTGACAATCTTGAAAATGAATTATTCTAAGTCGAAAATATATTAATTAATTGTACAAAGTGAGTTATCTAACGAACTGCAATGTTAAAGCTGAACGATGAATTAACTGTCTTCGAGTGGGGCTCCCGGGCCTTTTATAATATCCCTACCCTGCTTACACTTGACTCTATTCATAATACAATGTTGCTATCTTAAATCTATTCATAATTACTTTGTTGCGAGCTTCCTTTCCAGGTAATCTCGGTACGTGACTGTCTGTGACCGTCTGTGATCTGACATCTGCAGTGTCACTTATCTCTGTGCTACAAAGTAGCGTTTCCGTTCCCATGGACGTTAATAAACTGAAATGAATTGTCCTTCATTACATTGTTGCACATCACTTAGCGCATTTTCTAATATTTCTAATAACTTCTTAATTATTAGTTTCTTTTATATATAACAATTGGGAGATTACATAACTAGCGAAGAAAGCCGAGGTAAGCCAAGAAAGTCAAAGCTGGGAATTGGACGGAGTCACACTCGTCCACAAAGAAGGTGTAGGTCCAGAAGGAGAGCGGGGGCAGTAAAAGACCTTGTTCAGAGACTTCCACACCGACACCATCTATAGGCGTTGGGTAGAACGAGACAGCGCCTATTCGGGCGACCAAAGTTAGACCCGAAGGAAGTCGATACCCTCTCATCAAGGGACCTGTACCCTGTAATTCGGGTTATAGGCTTTGCAGATTCGGTATAATACTTAACCAGGGTAAGCACAATAAGCCTTTTAGGCTGCAGTGCGGCAGAGCCGTTATATATTTAGTTCTTAGTTAATAACCGTTTGTTGTTCAATATAGAGTAACAGTTGTATTAACAAGTTCTTTTAAGAATAAATTGTAACAGGTGAATGAATTATTAGGCTATCAAATTTTGAATTGACCACAGGGGCGGAAATCCTTTAACAAATTAATGGTGCACCGACTAACTACAGTGGCGCGGGAGTGAAGCCCTATGTAGAACAAAAAAAAGATTGCTAAATGTAAAGAGCAATAATTGAAATTACAAAACTATGTTACTACCAACACTTATCTTTTTTTATACTACCTTAATTAATGGGCGTCATTCATCTGGTCTAGGGACGATCCGCTGGAAGACGAGTTTGTCTAAGGGATCCTAATTAATTCAGATTCCTAGTGACTGAAGTTCTTTTTACAAAATTCTAAAGTATGCTTAAGCAAAGAAAACAATCACTTTCTTCTGATCTCATCACCTAATTCTATTTCATTACAATAATCATAACGTTATCCCTATAAACAGTGTAGTATAACCGACCTGAAAGCTGACCCAAACACCCTCTATAAACGACACACCGAGCTCCATGATCTAACATCTAGTGGTAATGGCTCGACGACTCTTACGTTGTGTTGTTATCCTGTGGCCCAAGTTCACACTGGGAAGATGACGCTAAAGAGGGGAGGTTTGAAATAAAACTACAGCATTTACCTAACTTTACTTTTAATCAAAAGAATAACCAATAAATAGGTCATTCGCATGAAAGCATGAAAAAATGACATTTAAAACAAACAGTACCGTACTCAACCTGGACGATTGGGGAAAGAGCACGGCAGAGAAAACCCCAAACTGCTCTCACACTTCCAACTGTATTTGGCATATTTCGACAAGGACAGGCGACATATAAATACCCAGATCACCCACCAACATGAATTTAACGGGATGTCAACTGTTACCCAGACATACCACACATGACAACTGAAGAAACGTTAGTGTAGGGTAGCTAGTCTTTTCTGGTAGGTACTGATATCGGCTAGGCCAATACTACCCAGCTAAAGTTGAAAAGAGGGGACACCAGAAAGATGACTTGCACCTTGACTACCAATGTTCCTCCCCGGATGGGCATAAAATGTTATTAATATTCAACAATGCTCGAACACACACGCCGACATACATACATAAACAGTTTCCAGCCCGTGTTACAAAATATTTCACAAAAGCCTGCCTACTTCCAATTATTTACAAAAAGGTACACTACAAGTACCTTGACAAGGCAACATGAATCGCTGAAATGAACTTACGGTATGATTGCGCATAGTTCAAAAAGGCGCTTATTATTAAATAGACTATCTCCAACATAGTCATAAATGCAAACGCGAAGGCACGAGATGGTCGGTCATACCAGAGGTTTAATTTATTTACATCACAACAATTATTACAAACGTTAGATACTAGTTAATTACATACAACAAACATATAATTAAATTTATACCAAGATGTGGGTGATGCAATTATAAATGTGGTTAATATGCTGAAGTAAAACAATTACACATAATAAAAATGTCAAATGAATTACAAATATCAAAGAAATATAATACTGTTCATATGCAAACTTGCCCAATAATTTAATTTAATATGATGTCGGTACTTTTCATTAATTGTCATAAAATCACAGCAACGGTACATTTACTATTGATTTTGCAACAAGAGCAATGCAGTTGGAGTTACAACCCTGTATTAGATACTAAATAAACAATTCAAATAATAAATATTAGTTTTCGGTTGTTAAACCAAACAACACTTATTTATACATAAAACATGTTCAATAAAATCGTAAATCCTTATGAAAATTACATATTACACATCATAAGTAAAACAACCGGCTTCAAATTCTAAGGCAAAACAACAGATATCACAGAAATATTTCTTTCAATGGTTAAATAAGTAAGGTTTTACAATAAGTACCAACATCACATTCAAAACAAGGCTTGAATTACAAGATGGAATTAGATAACCTTAAATAGCAACTATATTATAAACTGATAAAACAGTACTTTTTAATATAACCGCCAAGTAAAGCCTTTCGACTTGCCATTTTTTGAAATCTAAAAACAAAGTCCCTTAACCTTGTCGATTAGATCGATCGTCCCTACATATGCGCCCCTTATGATGTAAATTCTGACGTCACTGAATGCGCTCAGAAGCCTGCAAGTGGCTACTGAGCTATTCTAACAAATACCTTCAAATATGGAAATGTACAATATAATATTTGCAATAATTATCAACCAATAAAAATTGACTTAGAACCACTACGGATCACTACAACAGGTACAAACCAATTCTAAATTACGAAAATTTACATAGCTACTTACTAAAACAAAACTAATTGTTTGATCAATCATAATGCTAGAGTATCCAACTATATAAACATAAAACCTCAAGTATTCCACCATCATCATTGGGCCCTCAGTCATGGAACTGGTTAGACACGCACTTTTATTGTTTCTTATTATGAGCCAACCTACACATTTCCCTGAAATTCCCATAGCTTAAATCTTTCACTGTGTGCAATGGTCTGATATAGGTCTACATCTACCTCTCTTTTTTCCTATCTCTGCTTCCAAAATATTTTGCACTATTCCCTCATGTCTTAGTTTGAGACCTATTATCTAATTTCTCTTACTTTTTATATTTCTTTTCCCTTACTATTTCTAGAACCTCTTTGTTCTTAACTTTGTCTGTCCATGACATCTTCATCATACGTCTGTAGCACCACATTTCAAAGGCTTCTATCTTTTTTCTACCTGCTTCTCCTACTGTCCTAGCTTTATAGCCGTACAGTAATGTGCTCTACACATATACTTTTAACAATCTTTTCTTTATTTCTATGTTTGTTATCCTTGAACACAGTAGTTACGTTTTCTTGTTAAATGTAGCACGACCTTGTGCTAATCTTTGTTTTATATCTTTTGTGCTATTCCCTTCTTGCGTTATTTGGCTTCCTAGGTAATAAAAATCCGTAACCTTTTGTAAGTTTTGGTTTCCTATTTCATACCATATCTCTCTGTTAGAACCGTTTCCATTTCATTGAGAGCAGCTTCTAACTCTTCCTTGCTAGATGCTAATACCATATATTATCTGCAAATTTAAACCAATTCATCTCTTGTCCCTGCATAATAATTTCAAATGTCTCCCTGCATTTGACGGTATTAATTGCTTTTTCGATGTTAAAAATTAACAGGATGGGGCACATCCCTGTCTCACCCCTTTCATAATATTTACTTTACTACGTTCTTGCTCCAATTCTATTATTGGTGTTTGCTCTTTATACAACCATAGTTTACAACATAAACTGGCGGCTTTTTGAGTGAGCAGATTAATTAATTTTCTTTTAAATTACGACAGGTTTAATAAGGAGCTTGCACTTATTATACAAATCGCATTTCACAATGGTTTCTCTGCAGCTATTGTAGATAATATTCTAAGAAAGTGTAAGAATAGAAGTAACATCCGTAAATCAACGACTTTGCAACCTAGCACCATTAATGAATTAATCAAATTTGTCAAATTTCCTTTTCACAGCACCACTAAGGGTATTTAAGCAATTCAATGTCTAAATTGCTTACAATAATACTTATAAAATTACAGATCTATTAGGTAACCCAAAAGATAAAGTGGAAAAGTTGCAACAATCAGGGATTTATGAGATTAGCTGTTCGAGACAAGGATGTTCTCAAAAATATATTGGTCAGACTAAGAAAAATATTACAACTAGATTGCTTATTTCAAATATGGTAAATAGGAAAGATCTCAAGTCGCCAAACATATTTTTGAAATCATCCACCCAGTTAAACTAGAGGATGTTAGATTCCCTAAATGTGTATGAATCAATCAAAATACTTAAACACAAAGAATCCTTCCTAAATACTGACAAGGATCCAATAGCGTGATCTGGATTGCTTTCTCTATGGGCTTCACAACTAATGGGAATGCATGATTAACCTTGTTTCCGCTCAAGCAAGTATAATTTTAGTATAAATTAAGTGGTTTTTGTTTATTAAGGCAATGATTTACTTTGTTTTGTAGAGATCACCAGCCTACTTGATGAGGAAAATTTCCTCAGTTGTTCAAAACAAATTTTAGTAAATTGTTTGTTGGGAAGGATCACTTCAGCCTACGTGGTGAGGAGAATATTCTCAGAAAAGTTTCCTGAACAACTTTTAAATTTTAACGATTTTTTAGTTTACTACTGATGATGACCACATAGTGGTCGAAACACGTATTTAGACTTTAAAAATATTTTTTGTGGCCAATGGTTCCATTTCGGATGGACCTACACTTTGCCGAAGTTCTAGATTACTAGAACAAGTGAAATGACTTGCGTGTTTCAATGAGAAAAAGAGCCAAACTACAGATCCAACCAAAGTAGTAGGGTTTTGCGAGGAGCCAGACTAAGACAAGTACCCGAAAAAGGGCAGCGGCTCTTTCGGTACTTAGATTGGCAGCGACTATAAGAGTCGGTATGGCAGTCTATGACACACTACCGCTATGTGGAAGGTAACGGAAAACCACCACATTACCTCACAAGTACACAGCATACTTAAATTGTAATAAAATTATGGTATTCTCTGGGGTAAAAAATTCCGGAGTTAAAATAGTCCCCCATTCGGATCTCCGGGGGGACTACTTCGGAGGATGCGATCGGAAAGTCTAGAATAAGAGTCGGGAACATTCTGCGAGTCGGAGCGTGGAATGTTAGAAGTATGAAGCAAGTAGGTAAGCTGGAGAACCTAAAAATCGAAATGAATAGGTTAGCACTAGACATAGTAGAGATCAGCGAAGTTCGGCGGCCAGAGGCGGGGGATTTTTGTAGTGGAGACTTTAGGATAATTCATACAGGAACAGAGGAAGGAAATTTGGGTGTGGGGGATAGTTATGCGAAGAAAGATAGGATACTGTGTAGAAAATTACTTACAAAAGAACGAAAGAGTACTCATGGTTAGATTAGAATCTAAACCGGTAAACACAGTAATAATACAAGTATACATGCCCACCTCTAGCTACAGTGACGAAGAGGTAGAAACGATCTACAAACATATGGAAGACATATTAAGATACGTAAAAGGAGATGAAAATTTAATAATTACGAGGGACTTTAATGCAGTGGTAGGTGAGGGTAGGGAAGGAGCGGTAGTAGAATTATTTGGTTTAGGCACGAGAAACGACAATGGAAATAGGCTGGTAGAATTTTGCGACAAAAACAATTTAATCATCACAAATACATTATTTCAGCATCATGACGATATATGTGGAAGATGCCAGGAGATATAGGAAGATGTCAAATAGGTTACATTCTTGTTAGACAATGGTTTAGGAATCAAGTTAAAGACTGTAGTAACTACTCAGAAGCAGATATAGACACTGACCACAACATCGTAATTATGAAGGCCACACTTAAATTTAAAAAGTTGAAAAAAAGAAACGGAAAAATGCACTTTGACTTTGAGAAACTAAAAGAAAAAGACATTCAAGAAAGATTTGAAAAAAAATCAAATGAATTGCTGAAAGATATCGGGAAAATATCTGATACTAAGGAAGTAGAAACAAAATGGAATAACATTAAATTCAGCTTAGACATGGCCAAAGATATTCTGGGGTATACAGAAAAAGAAAACAAGAAACCGTGGAAAAGACAGAATATCCTGAATTTAATATAAAAAGGACGAAAATACAAAAATAGAATAAACGAAACAGAGATACAAAGCCATAAAATTCTCAATTATTCGCAAATGCAGGAAATCTGAGGAACAATGGATTGATAAAAAGTGCAAAGAGGTACAAACTAAGATGGAAATAGGAAAGACAGATGAAGCATACAAACTAATTAGAATGAATTTTAGGGATATAAAACCGTATAGCAAAAATATAAAGGACGCGGGAGGAAACATTATTATAGAAAATGTAGAAAAAGTGGATAGACGGCAAGAATATATAGGTAATTGATATTCAGGAGAGGAACTAACAGCATTAGAACAGGAATCAGACATTCAAATGGATGAACTGGGATATCCTATACTTAGAGATGAGTTTGAATTAGCATTAAAGAGTCTGAAAAATTGTAAGGCACTAGGTACAGATAAGGTGCAAGCAGAAACTCTAAAAGTTGCTGGATAAGCAGTAACAGAACGTCTCTTCCGACTTGTAAGCTATATGTACGAGACGGGCGAGATACCCAAAGATTTCAAACGTAACATCATAGTAACTATACCAAAAAAGAAAGACGCGGATAGATGTGAAAATTTTCGAACAATAAGTTTGACAGCACACGTGTCAAAAATATTAACTAGAATTGTGCAAAGACGAATGGAAAAACGAGCTGAAGAAATACTAGGAGAAGACCAATTTGGGTTTAGGCGAAACAGGGGAACACGGGAGGCTATTTTAACTCTGAGAGTGATAATTGAGAAAACAATAGAAAAAGGGGAAAGCGTGTATATAGGGTTTGTAGATATGGAAAAAGCATTCGACAATGTAAAATGGAAAGATATGTTCGAAATACTCAAAAAGAGCAAACAACAGTAATAGAGTTAGAGCAAGAACGTAGAGAAGTAAACATTAGAAAAGGGGTGAGACAGGGATGTACTCTATCCCCATTAATTTTTAACTTGTACATTGAATAGGCAGTTAATACTATCAAATGCAGGAAGATATTTGGAATTACTATGCAGGGACAAAAAATTTATACCTATGCTTAGATTCGGAGATGATATAGCGGTATTAGCATCTAGCAAGGAAGAGTTAGAAGCTGCTCTTAATGAAATGGAAATGGTTCTAACAGAGAGATATGGTATGAAAATCAACAAAAATAAAACTAAAGTACTAGTATGTAAAGGAGAGGAAAATAAATCAATAACAAGAATACAAATAGGTAACAAGAACTTACAAGAGGTTAAGGATTTCTGCTACCTAGGAAGCCAAATACTGCAAGATCGGAAAAGCGCAAAATATTTAAAACAAAGATTAGCACAAGGTCGTGTTACATGTAACAAGAAAAAGCAACTACTGCGTTTAAAGACAACAAACATAGAAACAAGGAAAAGATTGCTTAAAACATATTGCAGCGGGCTCGTTTCACTAATTTAAAACAAGTAATAACAAAGGTTTTTATTACTTACTGTTCACAAGTTTAATTAACAGTATATGCTTTATTTATAGATGTTTTCAGTCCAATTAACAATGAAGCACTATCACACTAATGAATTAACAAGCACTAATATTTTCTTAAACTAACTTCTTAACCATAGGTCTATTAACAACACTAACACAATTATTTATTTATTACACTTTTGTCTATTTATGTATTCTACAAGCTGCATCTACATTAGACACGTTCACATAATATAACATTTATGTTTACTGTTGGACTTTCAAAAGCTCAACTATTTAACTTTACACGATATAATTTATATTTGACATTCTGATATAGACTAACTTTGTACTTCATCCTCAGTCTTATTTACACCCTGAATTAAAAAGGATGATTCATCCTTCAGTAATTGCTAGAAAATTCTCGGACCCTGAAGAATATACGGTGCTTACGGCGCTTGTGTGTTTGACGGGTTGCCTAATAGTAGCTCGCAACACTGACCCCTCTTTAAAGCCGTTACGTCACGTAACTGTAAATACATTTTGACGCTAATTCGATGACTGATGACGGTATTGGCAGCTATCTCCTCTGGTGCATCCACCGCGTCGTTGGAAATAACAGTCGACACTTTTCTTGGTCTTGGTAGGCAACCGGTTAATAACAGCAAACATGGACCTGGACGTTGGTTCCCTGGAGAACTACTTCTTGCATATTTAGGACTATCTTCTAATCTAAGCGATCCAGACCACAGCCTAGCTTGGGCACCCCTAGTTTCGTTACTCCATTTTCCATCATCTTGTAACAATTTTATTTTCGATAATAAATCCTTCCATATAATTTTAAGAATAGTGCAACAATTTTATTTTCGATAATAAATCCTTCCATATAATTTTAAGAATAATGTAACAATTTTATTAATAACAATAATAATTTGCATTTAACTTCAAAAGTAATACGTTAAGCCTGCATCGTCCTTTGATAATCTACGTATATTCAGATATCTGTGTCGTATACAGCTATTTACAGGCACTTCTCTGTTTGATTGTTCCCCTCCTGACGGCGCGACCGCCCGAGCTGGTTAGAAGATAGTCGGCGACAAGTGATAGAAATATCAACATGTACCCTAGACTGCAAGCCGGCAATCTGCGAATCCATTTCAATTAGTGAACATATCTTCGAATAACGGTCGCGCGACAAGTAGGATGCAACTTTTAAAGACACACAAGGACACAGAAAAAACACATGTAAGATGTTACCTTTAGAAGGTGATGTAATTCAACTTCGAGATTACGACTGCTGCAGAATGTAAGGCAACAGGATATGATTCGACACATGGAACGAAGTAATTTTAGAAGTTGGTTTGGATGAATTTGTTTCAAATTACAAACGCTGTTATCGTTGCTTGAGAAAACGGGGATGCCGTCTTTCTTTGTTACAATGCGACAAATGCAGTTTTGGTTCGTAGATAGCTATAAGTTCTTTTTATGTGTTTCAAAACTAGGAACACGTTAACTTGCTTTGATGCGTAATACATGTACATTGTAAAAGTTTCAACTAATTGCTGAGCTGGATTTACCAGTAGTAAAACGAAAGTTCACTGATTTAATGTTTTAAAAACAACACGCTTTGCTCAATATGAATCTTCAGTAACGTCAACAGGTGTTACTGACGTCATATATGTTTCTGCTTTGTACTGCTGACAGATGTTATTTTAAAAGCAAATGCTTTAAACAGCCTTAGTACAATATATGTAAACATGTCTATTTTTGTGATCAGCTTTATCTAAATTAAAATTTGTATACGTAATTTTGAAAGCTTAAAGGCTTATATTGTTAAGAGCTATTAATTTGTTATCTGCCTGAACTTATCTGCACAGGTTAGACCCCTATTTGTACAACAAGTTCATGTTTTAAAGTAAAGTATTTGATTGAAAATAATAAAGATAAACATGAAAGTTAAAAGTTTAAGATTGATGCAGTTAATGAGTAAATTTTTTGTTACAAGTCACATTATTTTAAAAGAGATTTTTTAGTAAACAATTGGTTCAAGATTAAAGATTTTTTATTTTGATCAAGTGTGATCAAATCTAATAACATAAAGCTAAAACCCTTATGAGTAAGAAATTGATGTCAATTTTATATTGGAAATACCTTTTTACTATTTCTTTATGTATTTTTGCTGGACACAAATAGTGTTCCACCTTTTTATTTATTTAACTATTACAATTTCTTACAGGAGCTGCGTCTTATTTTATTAAGACAGGTTTTTGTCAGCGAAGGCGATCCTTTTTTCTTTGGGTCTCCACGTCCGCCCTTAGAAATATGCTATGCAATTATCATAATTACATCAGGACTTGGTGGCGCCTATTTGATTTAGCTTAGGTTTGATCTGCAAACAGATTTCGACTTACCCCCCCATTTCTCATAGCTATACCCAAGGAATAGACCCCTAGTTGTGTCGGAAGATTTTTAGAACAATAAGTATCACTGATGCCACGCTTGTAAGATACTTAAAATAATTATATATAATATAAGAAAAATTCGTTACACTGGCTCACAACGTGGGGCCAGCCATATAGAAAAATTCGTTACACTGGCGCCCATGCGTGAAGCTAGCTATATACATAAAAAATTCGTTTCAATCTAAGTCTTAAGATTTAGCAAAGCCCCCCCATAAATGTCCATAACTAGGTCCCTGCCATGAAGAATTTTTGGTGACTAGATAGTAAACATAACGATTTTTATCCTGAAAGACCAAAGCTTCCCCTACAGTTGGCTGCTGTTGTACTAATTTATCCAAACATCCAAACTTTTTCTTGAAAACTATAACTATCCCTATTGACATTTGAAGGTCCTGAGCTACGCAATGTGCAAGGGAATACTCTTCTGGTGCTCTAAACAGATCTTGCTGTTTTTCAGCAACAACGCCAAATCTCACCTTAGCGGAACCACCATACGCTGCCATGAAACTTTGAAAATCTACATTTGGCTCACAGTTAATAACTCTTCGCACACCATTCTTATTACTCAAGTCCCCCGGGTTGTTGCCAGCATAAGATGTTAATCGGTCAAAGTGTACCACTTTCGGTTTACCACGGGGAGGTCTTCTGATCCGGTACACTACATCATTAATTCTTGTTAACACTTCGTACGGGCCTTTCAATTGACTTTGTAATTTTGGCGACAAACCACGCTTTCTTTGTGGATTATACAACAACAATAAATCTCCAGGTTGATAACCACCTTCTTGAGCTCTCATGTCATATTGTGATTTTATTTGATCGCTTGCTGTCTGGATATTCTTTCGGACGTTTTCGTGAATGCTATTTGATCTTTCAAGAAGCTTACTAACGTAATCTTTATATGCGATTTCTTCTCCAGTTTTAAATCCAAACTAAAGATCACATGCTAGCCGCAATTCACGTCCTAACATCACGCAAGCGGGAGAGTATCCTGTGTTATAATGACCCGAAGATCGGTACGTCAGTAGGAACAAATGTAAATATTGATCCCAGTCTCGTTGATGTTCAGAGACAACTTTGGCTAGGTACTTTCTTAACGTCCTGTTCATTCTTTCAACTATTCCTTTTGATTGAGGATGAAGTGGTGTGGTTCCAGTCTTCCTGATACCAAGATGCTTGCAGACGTTTTGAAACAACGTTGATTCGAAGTTCCAACCTTGATCGGAGTGTAATTCCAACGGAACTCCAAAACGACAAAACAACTCCCTCACTAGTACATCTCCAACCGTCTCGGCTTCTTGGTTAGGTATAGCATACGCCTCCGGCCATTTGGTAAAATAATCCATTGCAACCAAGATGTATTTATTTTCTTTCTCTGATTTATGAAACGGACCAACTATATCAATGGTTATTCTCTCAAAAGAATTCCCCACGTTATACTGTCTCACTGGGGTTTTCCGTTTTGTGACCGGGCCATTTGCAGAAGCACACAACTCACATTTCCGACACCACTCCTTCACATCTTCTTTGCAGTTCACCCAATAGAATCTTTCTCTCACTCTTTCGAGAGTTCTTTTCACGCCAAAGTGCTCTCCGGAAATACCATCGTGCAAGTGCTGTAACACCTCCGGCACGCTGCTTTTTGGCATTATCACTGGAAGTCTCTCAGTGCCATCTTCAGATTCCAGGCGTCGTTTCAAGATTCTATTTTTAATCATCAAGGAGTCCCACTGTGGCCAGTATGCCTTCAGGTTCCTACTTGACATACAGGCTAGTCGTTGTCCTCTAATTTTCCACTCAATAATACGTCCCAATTCGGCGTCATTCTCCTGGTTTTCTCGTATTCTTTTGGGTTGCCAAGTATCATCGGTTACTGTCATTGTATGGATGACACTTATTTTCTCTTCCATCTTGGAGCAATGATTGCAGTCTACCGGACAAGGTTTCCTTGATAGAGCGTCTGCATTCCGATGGCTAGTTCCTACACGATATTCTGTGTCAAAGTCATATTCCTGTAGCCGCTCTATCCACCTTACAACTTGCCCTTCAGAATTTTGAAACTGCAGTAACCATTTTAGTTCAGCATGGTTTGTTCTCAACAGGAATTTACGGCCGTATAAGTACTTATAAAAGTCCTCTACGGATTTGACGATGGCCAACAGCTCCCGTCTTGTCACACAATAGTTCCTTTCTGACCGCGACAAGACCTTGCTGAAATACCTAATTACCTTTTCTTGTCCGTCCTGTACTTGAGAAAGAACGCTTCCTATAGCTGTGTTACTGCATCGGTATCCAACATATTTTTCTCCTGCATCCGTGGATAACTCAAAATTGGTGCTGTAACTAGTAGCCGTTTCAGTTGTTCAAATGCACTGTGGCAGTCGTCATTTCAATCGTATTCTTGTCTATCTTCGGTTAATTTCGTTAACGGTTTGGCAATGTTTGGAAACCCAAGTATAAAACGTTGATAATATGTGCACAATCCTAGAAAACTGCATAGTTGGTGTATATTTGCTGGTGTAGGCCACTCTTGTACCGTTTTTATTTTGTCAGGGTCAGCTCTTATTCCGATCTTCGAAACGACATGTCCTAGGTATTTCACCTCTTTTCCAAATAGGTGACACTTGTTGGGGCTCAATGTAAGGTTTGCCCCGCGTAATCTTTGGAATATCTCCCCTAGGTTCTTAAGATGTTCTTCAAAAGACCGGCCTAATACTATCACGTCGTCTAGGTACACCAGACATGTTTTCCAGGACAGTCCACGCAATATCGACTCCATCAATCGTTCAAAAGTAGCAGGGGCGTTGCATAATCCAAATGGCATGACCCTGAACTGCCATAATCCAGTTCCAATTGTAAACGCAGTTTTTTTTTATTGTTTGGCTCCAAGCATACCAGCCAGTATCCGCTATTCAAGTCCAAGGTCGAAAACCATTTAGATCCGGATAGAGTATCCAAGATGTCATCAATTCTGGGCAAAAGATAGCTGTCTTTCTTTGTCACATTGTTAAGCCGCCGGTAGTCTACACAAAACCTTGTCGACCCGTCCTTTTTCTTGACAAGCACTACCGGGGATGCCCATGGACTATTCGAAAGTTCTCCTTGTTCTTACATATCGGTGATAGTTTGCTCGGCTTCCTTACGTTTTGCCAAAGAAAGCCGCCTGGGGTGTTGTCTTATCGGTTGCGTATCTCTAGTATTGATCTTATGTTGCACAACATTTGTCCTTCCTTTCTCACTATCATCCAGTGCAAACATACTTCGATATCGTCCGACCAGTTCCTTTACCTTTGCCAGTTGGTCGCCGTTTAATCCTTGACACGAAGGTATCAACATATCCAGCAATTTCTGTGAGCTACCGTTGTTTGGTTTATCTTTCGTGTTTCCACACAACGTTTAATATGGCATACTGGAATGCAACTTCCCACAATCATGTTTTTCTTCAGGGTCACCGTATGCGGATTAATGTTTAGCACTCTTACTGGTATCATATTTCGAAACTTTACCAGCGTTCTTCCAATCAGTAATCCCTCCCGATTCATTCCCGATTCAGTTGCTTCCATCATGCGTATTTGTCTTTCCCGGAGCGTACCATCCGGGCGTCCCATTACTATCATTTCCGCCTTCTCGGGTATTTTTATATTACAAATCATATAAATCATAAATCATATAAATTACATCGTGTAATGTTAAATAGTTAAACTTTTGGAAGTCCAATAGTAAACATAAATTTGTATTATGTGAAAGTGTATATTGTACCGACAGTTTGTAGAATACATAAATAGACAAAAGTGTAATAAATAAATAGTAGTGTTAGTGTTGTTAATAGACCTATGGTTAAGAATTTAGTTTAAGAAAATATTATTGCTTGTAAATAGCAATAGTGTGATAGTGCTTCATTAGAATTGGGCACATAACATCTTTAAATAAGGCATATACTGTTAATTAGGCTTGTGAATCGTGAGTAATAAAGACTTTTATTACTACTTGTTTTAAATTAGTGAAACGCTTTAGTAGTAGCCCGCTACACTATTATAAACAACTACAGGTGTTGGTTGTGAAATACCTGTAACTAATGTTGACTGTGCGAAAAGATATATTGGAAAAATATTAAATCGGCAAATGTTCAAGTGTTGGGAGAACTTGGCTGCCACAGACTGCTTGCCACTCTTCAAAACCACTTTAAGTCGGAGAGATAGGGTATATAATTGTAAAACAATAGAAGGGGACTGAACTGCATCTAACAAGAAAGAACAGCGCCTATGATGAAAGACAACAAACATAGAAACAAGAAGAAAATTGTTGAAAGCATATGTGTGGAGCACAGCACAGTACGTATATGAAATAAGGGCAGTAGGAAAAGCAGACAGAAAAGCAGTAGTAGCCTTTTGGAATGTCGCGCTTCTGATCTATGAGGATGATAGCATCGACAGACAAAATTAATAACAAATAGGTTATAAAAATAGTAGAGGAACAAGATATCTGTGGAAAAAAATAGGAGAAATAGAAGGGCAGCATATGTTTTAAAGCATTTTTGGGGAACAGTATGAGATATATTACAAGCAAAGATAGGAAAAAAGAGGTAGATGTAGACCTAGATCAGATAGTGATAGATGCAGACTGTGCAAATTTCAAGGAAATGTGTAGGTTAGTTCAGAAACAATGAGGGTACGCGTCTAACTAGTTCCAGGATTGAAGACCTAATAATGATGATGATGGTTAATGGGTATTAATTATTTTAATCTTTTTTATGCCATAATGTTTTAACTTATTATCAAGGAATGTTTAAATCATAAACGCTATAAATGTAGTAATATGATTATTAACTTTTTTATGATACGCAGTAATACGCATATGTCTGTTCTAAGTAGGCATCGAACAATTTTGCGGTTCAATATTTTTTTTATTCTCTTTTAATACTGTTTTCTTTGTAGAGTGCTAGTGTACGTGAGGCATGTTATACATTTAATTGGTACAACTGCAATAATAAAGTACGCAGATACCTGTTTATCATTATGGAGCGGTCAAATCGTCCACTAAAAGTTACTGCGTACAAGTTTTCAGTACTATCGTTAGCGACATTCACCTCGGTATGTTTGAAGATTAACTAGCAACTGGACTAATTTTTTTTTTAAGATTATGCGATTTGGTTACTCATATTTTGCACTGCTGAGCAACATGTATCAAAGGTACACCGAAAACCAACCTGATTTTAAATAGTTTTTGTTTATTGTAACAAAATTACTGTTTTTCACCTGTGGCCAGTTTAAACAAATATAGAATAAATGCATAACTTAGACTATGATAATCAATAATAGCTTTTTGCAGGAGTTTGTCATATTTAACGTTATACATGTGACAAGAGTTTTAAAAGAAACATACAGTAGAATCAACCATCGATATGTGATCAATATTAACGTGATATTTTAAACGTGTTGTCTTTGATAACTATAGCAAAAAATGAGGGTGTTCTAAGGACGTGCAGGTAGTTACTTCTTACGGTAATCAACACTTTTAAGCCGTTTTACTCAAAGATTGTTTCTAAGTCTATTCTCATTGGTTGATAATTATTACAAATATTATAGTGTACATTTCAATATTCAAAGGTATTTGTTAGAGTAGCTCAGTAACCACTTGCAGGCTTCTGAACGCATTCCGTGACGTCAGAATGTACAGTATAAGGGGGCGCATGTACAAAGACAATCGATCTAGTCGACAAGGGTTAAAGGACTTTGTTTTTAGATTTCAAAATGGATGGTTGAAATATTTTCACTTGGCGGTTTTTCATTAAGTAATGTTTTTTAAGTTGATAATATAGTGGTTATCTAAGGTAATCTAATTACATCTTGTAATCAGAGCGTTGTTTTGAATGTGATGTTGGTACTTATTGTAAAACCGTTAATTATTTAACCATTGAAGGAAATATCTGTTAGAAAGACTTATTGCATCGTCTTGCGTGTGTTATATAAATTTGTAATCTTGATCGTGCACGCGTCTCCGCTGCCATTATTTTAGGTAAAGTAGGTAAATGTACGATATATGCCAAATTTGTTGTTAGTTACCAGAACTTTGACTTATGAAAATATTGGTATCGATTAAGAGTTCCGATTAAGAGGCCAAAAAACCCGTGTGAGAACACATTGTAAGACCTAGACAAATTGTTTATATTATTTATTAAATGTTTCGTTGTAGGAACTTTATAATAAACGACAAAGGTTGCTGAAACTTCGACTCTTTATTATAAAAAGTGTGTATGTCCTACCTCAGGAACGTCTAGTAATTTCCAATAATATCATTTATGCTCACTTGTTGCTTTTTTGAGATTGATGTATACAATGCTGCCTTGCCGGTTGTTTTACTTGTGATGTTTAATACGTAAATTTACAATTTTATTGTATGTATAAATGAATGTGGTTAGGTTTAACAACTAAAACTAATATTTATTTATCTGAATTGTTTATTTAGTATCTAAATCAGGATAAAACTAGTGTTTGTTTATTTGAAATAATGTTTATTTAGTATTTAATATAGAGTTGTAACTCCCATTGCATTGCACCTGTTACCGAATTTATATTAAATGTACCCTTACTGTGATTTTACGAGCAATTAGTACAATCTTCCTAAGATATATTGAATTCAATTATTAGGCAAGTTTGAAAATGAACAGTATTATATTTCTATGTTATATTTGTTTTGGTTTTAAGATCGTAATCGAATTAACCACAACGTTGTTGTTTATATTTTTGTTTGTAATTTGTAATACCACGATGTGTTTAATTTTTAAAAGTGTGTTTTTAACTGATCATTATGAATTATTATGAATAATTTTTACCGTTTGCTTACTAGAGTTAATATATTTGATTAACATGCATTAATATAAAGATTTAGGTCTTGAAGCTGGGCCTGTATTTATCATGTAAAATTTTGATATGTATTTTCTGCCTACATGTTTTATAATGTTTGATATTCGTGATACATTTGACATCTTCATTTTATGTGTAATTGTTTTATTTTCAGCATATTAATCACATTTACAACTGCACCGCTCATATCTTGGTTTAAACGTAATTATATGTTTGTTGTTTTGTTTATCCTATTATCTAGCCAATGTTTCTATATAATTACCTAGTATTTAACTTTTGTGATAATTGTTGTGATATAATTAAATTGAATCTCTGATATGATCGATCAGTTTGTGCTTTTCGCGCTTGCATTTATGACTATGTCTATTCAATAATAAGCGCCTTTTTAATCATGCGCAATCATATCATAAGTTTATTTCAGCAATTCATGTCGTCTTGTCAATGTATTTGTAGTTGTACCCTTTTGCAAGTAATAGGAAGTCGGCTAGGCTTTGTGAAATATTTGTAACACGGGCTGGAAACTATAAGTGCATGTATGTGGGCGCGTGTGATCGAGCCTTGTAGAATATTACTAACATTTTATGTCCGTGCGGGGAGGAACATTGCTAGTTAAAGCAGATTTTACCTTCCTGGTGTTCCCCCTCTTCAACTTTAGCTGGATAGTATTGTTTATCCGACCTCAGTACCTGTCAGAAAAGACTAGCTGACTTACACTAACATTTCTTCAGTTGTCATGTGTGATATGTCTGGTTAACAGTTGACATCCCGTCAATTTCAGTGTTGGTGATCTGGGTACTTGTAAATTACCCATCCTTGTTGAGATGTGCCAAATGCAGTTGGAAGTGTAAAGGCAGTTTACGGTTTTCTCTGCCGTGCTTTTTCCCCAATCGCCCAGGTTAAGTACGGCACTGTTTGCTTTGAATGTCATTTTTCTGTGTTTTTATGCGAATGACCTATTTATTGGTTATTCTTTTGAATAAAAGTAAAGTTAGGTAAATGTTGTAGTTGTATTGCAAACCTTCCCGCCTTAACGCTATTTACCCATTGTGAATTTGAGTCACATTATAACAACACAACGTAGGTGTCGTCAAGCCACTGCCACTAGATGATAGATCACAGAGCCCGGTGTGCCGTTTATAGAGGAATTTATAGGACAGCCTTTAGGTCGGTTACACTACAAATTTAGAATTTTTCTAATCGTAATCTAAAGGTATGAAATTGTTATGTAGATAATATTGTTACGAACTATTAGGCAACCCGTCAAACACGCAAGCTGCATAACCAAAGTATATTCTGCAGAAGTCTCGAACCTTCCTATATATATATATATATATATATATATATATATATATATATATATATATAGGATCCGGCGATGAATGTAAAAGTTAGTCTATATCCAAATGTCGTATATAAATCATCTCGTGTATAGTTAGTTGGTCGTTACATTTTGAAAGTCCAATAGTAAATATAAATTTGTGTTATGTGAACGTGTATATTGTACCGCCAGCTTGTACATAAATAGACAAAAGAGTAATAAATAAATTATAGTAGTGTTTAGTGTTGTGAATAGACCTATGTTTACGAATTTAGTTTAAGAAGATATTAGTGCTTGCAAATAGTATTAGTGTGATAGTGCTTCATTGTTAATTGGACCGAAAAATATCTATAAATAAGGCATACATTGTTAATTAGACTTGTGAATAGTGAGTATTAAAAACTTTTACTACTACTTGTTTTAAATTGGTAAAACGCGTTAATGGTAGCCCGCTACAATATTTTTATCGTCCTGTGACATTAATGAGTGTTGTTTTGGTAGAATGTAATGTAGTACTAGAAATACGACAACTCAATCACTTTATTAACACAAGAGCAATTTCAGAAACACGTTTACAAAGAAGTCATTATATCTAAAGCTTACCGCATATGCTGCCATACTCTTAGTAAGTGACGAGTGTTGGTAGGCATGCGTCAACTATTTTAATCTGTGGCTAAATATACGAAGCACTTAACTTTAGTTTATAAGGTAATACAATTTGGAGACACAACAATGAGATATTTGAGATTGGTGCAGTTTGAACAATTTATTAATATCGGGTTTCAATTTCGTTATCGTCGGTCGCAAATCGTTACATTCAGTGATGTGGAGTCTCTTTTCCGTTTCTTGGAGAATAATTTAGCTACCGCACTGGATCAAGCCAAATAAGTTAAAGAAAGTGCAATTAAAAATTTCCCTACTGTTGCGTACAATCCAGGGCCCAGAGCTGTATTGATTCTGAAGCAAGAAATCCTTATATTCATTTCTGAATTTTACTTTTAGTTTGTTGTTAGTTGTGAGACCTACCAGTTTTTCTTCTAAATTTGATTATTCTGTTGTATCTGTATTTGTGAAAGAATTTAAAACTCAACCTGGTATATTTATATTTAAAATATCATAAAATCAATCCGTACAATCAGCATGAAGAACGTCCAAGTACTGGCAGTAAGTAAGTAAATCTTCCTGTTTTGTAAAAACTGCCGATAATGTAGAAAATTGTATGAATTCACTTTCGCCTAGATTTCGTTTGAACACAAAAAGTTTTCCTACAAAAGAAGCTATGACATTTACTGTTTTAGTCAAATTCAACTTGTTACCTTGTGATTGTGAATTAACTTCATTTAATACTCCCTGTATGTTTGTTGTGGTTTGTTTAGTATTCTTCTTAATCTTCTTTGGGAATTAAACAACTCATAGTTTTTAAAATCTCTTTATTTACGTTTCGATCCGTGACCAAGGATCTTTGTCAAAATAATAAAAACTTCAAGTTTGACATTTATGATATAAATTGAAAGTGACGTAATCACACACGTCTTTAATAACCATCCTCTCAACCGTATAAATAGAAACATGTTAAAAAATGTTTTCCAAACCTTAAATTATTGAATTTATTTGAATTACCAATAAAAATTAATTAGCTGATTTTACAGTAAGCGTATTGGCGACGTAAAAAGTGGGTCCCAGGCCGCAATACAAATTGAAAGTACTCATTCTTCTAAACTTTAAAATTTTCACCTAATGTACTCAAACCAAATACATCGAACATCAATAAATCAAAGTCACCGTCAATTTGTGTCATAAATGTCAAACTTGAAGTTTTTATTATTTTGACAACGATCCTATGTCACGGATCGAAACGTAAATAAAGATGATTTTAAAAACTATGAGTTGTTTAATTCCCAAAGAAGATTAAGAAGAATAACTTCATTGAATATTTTAAACGGCTCTGTCAAATGTGTAGGGTAAATTAAGCAATTTACCCAGTAACACTGAAAGATTGTTGTGCACATTCTATTTGCAATACAATGAATTACAAAGTCACTTATGTAATAGTTAATAGTCGTCAGCGTTTTATAATTATAGTATTTACTTACTTTAAGGTTACATAAGTGAAACGTAAAACTGATGGACAATAGACAATTAACAATAGAATAATGGTATTATAATGAATCGAATTAAACATGTGAGATACAAAACGGCCTTGTATTAAATATTGTCAATAAACGAATATTAAATGTAGTTCATTTGATTTAACTAGCTTAAGTAAGAAGTTAAATGGCAATCTAAATAAAACAGGAAGAACTACATTATATGACGACCCTGCCATACCACATTAAATGGCGGTCCCACCATGCTACATTACACGTGTGAGAGGTTCTATATTACATAGCGATCCTGCCATGCCTGCGGATTATAAAATTCCAGATTGAACACTATAACACATTGCCCGAAAACTGAAGGTTTGGGGATCGGAAATAAAACTAAGAAGTATGGAAAAATTCCCGAAAGTATGTCATGATTAAATTGTAAGTAGATGACTAGATTAGTGAGCAATAGTATATTATTCAACGCGCATATAATGATGGTTATTATTCATGAGGTTTAAGTTTACGACAAGAGTCGTAGACGAGTGTCGTAAATAAACAGTAAATAATAGCCATTATATGCGAGTAGAATACTATACTTTATACACGACTATCATCTAAGTTCAGCTAAAATAATCACAAGACATCTCATTTTCGCCATCAGTATCCATTTTCTAATGAAATGCTTGAATATTGTTGTTGAATACACCGATCTTTTTGACGTTTTAAATTAAAATTAACAGTGGAAGTGCTCTGAACTTGACGTTTCATAGTCAGCTATTTTTTATCATTTACATACAAAATTGTATTGCAAGCGTTGATTTTATAAATCAGTAATAATGAAATCACTATTCACTAGTAAATAATGGATAGTTTTATTAGTGAGTAAACACATGTATAATGAACATAATATAGATTAGTCGTGCATAAAATACATTTTAAAAGGAATATTTTATACTCGTAATAAACTACATAAACTTTAGAAAATATTTGTTTTTGAATTTTATTTTATTATTGCTATGAGCCATTCTAGACGGACCTGCGTCTTCAAGAAGTTCTAAAATACTAGAACGGATAGAATGGGTTGCGTATTTGAGTGATTTAAAGAGCCGAACTGTAGGTTTAACCAAAGTAGTGGGTTCCCTAGTGAGGAATCAGACAAAGACAGGTCCCAAAAGAGGATAGCAACTTTTTTGTACTTAAAGAAGTGGCAGAGACCATAGGGGCCGGAATGGCATTCTAAGTCACACTACTGCGATATGGAAAACAACCGGAAACTACCACATTTCCTTCCAAGTACTAGCGTACTGAAAATGCTTTAAAATGATGGCATCTTCTGAGGTAAAAGATTTCGGATCTCTATTCGGATCTCCGGGGTGGTACTACTTTGGAGAATGTGATCGACAAGTTTAAAGGAAGAGCAGGAAACATTTTACGAGTCCGAATGTGGAATGTTAGAACCATGAAGCAAATAGGTAGCTAGACAACTTTTAAATTGAAATGGCTAGATTAGCATTAGACATAGTAGAGATTATCAAAGTTCGGTGGTCTGCTTCTCCTACTGCCCCTGTTTCACCTGTTTCCCCTTCTATTGTTTTCTAAATATATAAATATATACCCTATATCGCCGATATTCAGTATTATACGAAGGGGGTTAAGCAACCTGACAGCTACCAAAATATCCCAACACTTAGACATTTGCCAAATTAATTGTTTTCCAATAAATCCTTTCGTATAGTCAAGATTAGTTGGAAATATTTCAAAAGCAACACCTGTATTTGTTTCTAGTACTCATCAAGTTTAAATGCAATTACTTTTTTGTTATTAGGTTTTTCTCTTAGAACAGGTTGGGCGCGTACCTACACTGATTTCTATTCTGAGCTAACTTACACAGTTTCTTGACATTCCTACAGCCTAGATACAGCTCGGTTCCCCTTCTTTTGCTTTTTGAATATATACCTTATTTCATCAATATTCGGTGGTGTGTGATGGCGGTTAAGCAATCTGATGGCTACTCAGATCCCCTAACAAAGACATTTACTTAATTAATAGTTTTCCAGTAAATTCTTTCACACAATTAATATTAGTTGAGAATATTGCAAAACCAATACCTGTAGTTGTTTATAATAATCATCAGGTGTAAGTACAATTATTTTGTTTTTCGTCATGTTTTCCGTCTTGGAACTTCCATTGATTTCTATTCTGAGCTAGCCTACATATTTCCCTGAAATTCTCATAGCCTACATCTTTGACTATTTGTATGCTATAGTCCAACCTAGGTCTACCTCTACCTCCTTTTTTCTATATCTGCTTGTAATATATTCCGCATTATTCCCTCATGCCTTAGTGTATGACCTCTCATCCTATCTCTCCTATTTTTTACTGTTTGTCACATATTTCTTTCTTCTTTTAGAAATCTAGAACTCCTTTGCTTTTAACTTTGTCTGTTCATGATATATTCATCATACGTCTGTAGCACCACATTTCAAAGGCTTCTACCCTTTTCTTGTCCGCTTCTCCTACTGTCCAGGCTTCAGAGCCGTACAGTGCTGTGCTCCACACATATGTTTTAAGCAATCTTTTCCTTGTTTCTATGTTTGTTGTCTTTGAACACATGTAATTGTTTTTTCTTGTTAAATATAGCACCCCCTTGTGCTAATCTTAGTTTTATATGTTTCGCGCTCTACACATCTTGCGTTATTTGGCTTCCTAGGTAGCAGAAATACTTAACCTCTTGTAAGTTTTCGTTTTCTACTTGTATTGTAGTTTTTGATTTATTTTCCTGTTCTTTGCATATTAATACTTTAGTTTTATTTTTAACCGCATTTCTACGTTAGAACTGTTTTCATTTCATTAAGAGCTGCTTCAAACTCCTTCATGCTAGATGCTAATACCGCTATATCTTCTGTAAATTTATTAGTGTGATAGTGCTTCATTGTTAATTGGACTGACAACATATATAAATAATTCTTCTTAATCTTCTTTGGGAATGAAACCACTCATAGTTTTTAAAATCTATTTTATTTACGTTTCGATCCATGACCTAGGATCGTTGTCAAAATAATAAAAACTTCAAGTTTGACGTTTATGACATAAATTGAAGGTTACTTTGATTTATTGATGTTTGAAATATTTGGTTTGAGTACACTAAGCAAAAATTTTTAAACTTTAAAAGAATGATTGCCTTCAATTTGTGTTGCGACCTGGGATCGACTTTCCTATGGTAGCCAATACGCTTAACGTGAAATCAGCTGATTAATTTTTATTGGTGAATTTTATATAAATTCAATAATTTGGAAAACATTTTTTAACATGTTTCTATTTACACAATTGAGAGATTTCTGATTTTATGTCTTATTTTACCGAGATTCAGTGAAGGGGTTAAGCAACCTGTGGCTACCAAGATCCCCAACATTTATAATTTGCCGAAATAATGGTTTTCTAGTTAATATGCTTATTGTTATGTAATTGGTTATGTGATGTATAAATAGAAATCATGTATGTATGCTGTATTTCATGTTAATATCGCAAGGAAATACAGCATGCATACATGATTTCTGTTTATACAACTAACAATACATAACAAAAGCATATTAACTAGAAAACCATTATTTCGGCAAATTATAAATGTTGGGGATCTTGTAGCCACAGGTTGCTTAACCCCTTCACTGAATCTCGGTAAAATAAGACATAAAATCAGAAATCTCAATTGTGTAAATAGAAACATGTTAAAAATGTTTTCCAAATTATTGAATTTATATAAAATTCACCAATAAAATTAATCAGCTGATTTCACGTTAAGCGTATTGGCTACCATAGGAAAGTCGATCCCAGGTCGCAACACAAATTGAAGGCAATCATTCTTTAAAGTTTAAAATTTTGCTTAGTGTACTCAAACCAAATATTTCAAACATCAATAAATCAAAGTAACCTTCAATTTATGTCATAAACGTCAAACTTGAAGTTTTTATTATTTTGACAACGATCCTAGGTCATGGATCGAAACGTAAATAAAATAGATTTTAAAAACTATGAGTGGTTTCATTCCCAAAAAAGATTAAGAAGAATGCTAAACAAACCACAACAAACATACAGGGAGTATATATAAATAAGGCATATACTGTTAATTAGACTTGTGAACAGTGAGTAATAAAGACTGTAACGGGCATTTTTATAGTTTAACCTTTTTACACTACTCAATTGAAAAAATACATTTCTGCAACTACTATCTCTATGTTTTATTCAATATTAACTCGTGGGTATTACTTTAAAAGTAGATAAAGTGAAGTTTGATTTTCATTAATAAATAAAGTGCAATGAATTTTAAATAGGATTATTCGTACTTATCGAAACTGATAAACCGCGGTAATTAATTAGTAGATATGATTGTTGCAGTCATATAAATGTTGTTCCTTATGTGGATATACAAGTCTAGATAAGAGTCGATAAGCGGTTGTAATAGCGAGCAGTTGTAGTTTGTCCTTTGTTCCTATATGTTATTACGTTACGTTGTGAGTTTGTGCTTGGTTGATATATATTAATTACGTTAAAAAGAATGCTTCCTTGTTGCTTTACTAATTGCGATTTGAGTTGTTTTTCTTGTGAAATGGGAGTCGTTTTATTAACTGTAGAGAGTGTAGCTCTGAGGACATTGAAGGAAAAATGTTTTTTTCTAGGCGAACGTGTTTGCTCGACTGCACGTGCGTTTTACGGAACCTTAACTTAATGATACGCGTTGCTTTACTCATTGTGTTTTTTTTTGGTTGATGTGTCTTTTTATATTTGAACTGTGACGCGTGTTCTACGGAACATTTGACGGACTTGCTTAGTGTTTGCACGTGCTTTACTAATGGTGTTTTTTGTTGATTTATCTTTTTATATTGGAACTGTTTGTGCAAATTTCGTTATTCAAAAACATTAGATTTTTCTTTGTTACCATAGGTAGCAAATAAAACACCTCACGTTCCTGTTAGTTTAATGCAATACATCGTGCCTTGAAAGCCCGTGATTCTAAATTTTTATTACCATTTTTTTTTTGATTTGTGTTACAAAGTATTTCGAAATTATTGTCTCAGGAAGTAGAATTAACACGAAATTTATCAATGCTACATAGTTCCATCAGCATGATAATGTGTGCTGTTAACACCAGTGAAATACGTAGGTGTGATTAGTGTAAAGTGTAAGAAATTCCATCAACACCCTCACAATCAAGGGTGAAGTGCTTCGTTAGTGCAGGACATCGGGAATCCCACATTCAATTGCGAGGAAGCGTTCCTGAAGGACTTTCTGTAAGTTGAACTATTTCCTACTTGTTTTTACTTTAAATACCTGTCCGTTGCTTTGCCATACCTTTGGCGTTCTGAGACCTTTTACCATAGACTTGCATGCTATTTTAAATAAAAGAAAAAAAAGAGAAAAATCAATACTACTGGACTACTCATATTAATTGTGTTTACCTATTTATATTTTGTTAAAATTTTATCTGCTTTATGTCTAATTGGTGTGTGAGGAAACGGTTCTGCTACTCCCCAATATTACCTCACTTTGTACTAAAGATTTGTTATATTGCTTTTAACGTTGTTATATTATATAGATTATCCCAACAGTTTTTTTTTATTCTACAAAGTACTGAACAATTTATACTTGATCCGTATGCCATGCTTTTTCTTTGTTTCGGGTTTGCAGGACTAATTTTTCTATTGCAGGTACTGTTACTAACTCCTTACAGCCGCATACATCATAGGTCAGTCTGCTTTCTACAACCCCCCCTACTCTCCGATTGAGCCGAGTCATTTCTTTGGCTTTCTTTGTGTTACGTAGCATAAATTTGGCGCCCAACGTGGTGCCACAAAAAAAACGTCACATAGATTTTTGGCGCCCAACGTGGCTGCCACGAAAAAAAAACCTAACAAGACTCTTGTTATTACTTGTTTTAAATTAGAGAAACGCGGTAGCAGTAGCCCGCTTCAATAGTTTGCAAGTTGGAGACGTTCTGTTACTGCTTGTCCAGCGTCTTTTAATGCTAATTCGAACTTGTTTCTAAGTATAGGATATCTCAAGTCATCGTTTTCAATGTCATTCCTGTTTCAGTTTTGTTAGTTCCATTCCTGCATATAAATTTTGTATATATTTTTTCTCTACATTTTCTATAATGATTTCTCCTTCCGCGTTCCTTATATTTTTGCTATACTGTTTTATATTCATTCAAATTATTTTATATGCTTCGTCTATCTTTCCTATTTCCATCTTTATTTATACGTTTTTGCACTTTTCATCGATTCATTACTTTTTTAGCTTTCCTGCATTTGCGAATGATTTTTCATTTTATGGCTTTGTATGTGTGTTTTCCAGCTTCGTCCGGTCCCTTTTTGTATTTTCGTCTTTCTTTTATTAAATTCAGTATATCCTTTGCTATCAATGCTTTCTTATTTTCTTTTTGTGTATTCTCCAGAATATCTCTAACCGCCATGTCTAAGCTGGATTTAATGTTATTTCATTATGTTTCTACTTTCTTAGTATAAGAAATTTTCCCAATATCTTTTAGCAATTCATTACCTTTTCTTCAAATCTTTTGTGGATATCCTTATCTTTTAGTTTCTCATACACAAAGTGTATGTTTCAAATTTTTAAATTTAAGAGCGGCCTTCATAATTACGATGTTGTGGTCAGTTTTTATATCCGATTCTGGGTAGCTTCTACAGTCTTATACTTGATTTCTAAACCGTTGTCTAACAAGAATGTAATCTATTTGATATCTTCCTATATCTCTTGGTATCTTCTACATGTATTGTCTTCTAGCATGATGATGAAATAATGTGCTTGTGATGGTTAAATTATTTTTGTCGCAAAATTCTACCTGCTATTATTTTCTCTGTCGTTTCTTGTGCCTAAACCAAATAAACTTCTTACCAATCCTTTTCTACCGTCGCTTACCACTGCATTAAAATCCCCGGTAATTATTAAATTTTCATTTCCTTTTACGTATGTATTCCATATCTTTGTAGATCGCTTCCATCTCTTTCTCGCTGTAGCTCGAGTTGGGCATGTATATTTGTATTATTACTGCATTCACCGGTTTAGATTCTAATCTAACTGAGTACTGTTTTGTTCTTTTGTAGGTAGTTTTCTACACAGTGTCCTATCTTTTTTCTCATAACTATCCCCATATCAAAATTTCCTTTCTCTAATCCTGTATGATTTACTGTAAATTCTCCACCCCAAAAATTCCCCACCTTTGGCCATCTAACTTCGCTGATCTAATGCTAACCTATTCATTTCGATTTTTAAGTTCTCTAGCTTACCTACTTGCTTCATATTTCTAACATTTTACGCTTCGATTCGCAGAATGTTTTTGACTATTTTTCTAAACTTTCCGATCACATTTTCTAAAGTAGTCCCCTTCCGGAGATCCGAATGGGGGACTATTTTAACTCTGGATTTTTTTAACCCCAGAGGATGTCATCATGTTAATTACAATTTTACGCTGTGTACTTGGGAGGTAATGTGGTGGTTATCCGTTGCCTTCCACATTGCGGTATTGTGTCTTAGAATGCCATACCGAGCGTTATAGTTTCTATCAATCTAAGTACCGAAAGAGCTGATACTCTCTTTCGGAAACCTGTCTTAGTCTGGTTCCTCACTAAAGACCCTAGTACTTTGTAAATATTTATGGTTCTGGATTGGGCCTGTGTCATCTTAACTAAGGTTGATGTTTCGCCCACTTTTGTAAGGAATTTCATCAGGACAAAGTAAAATGAAAATAAACAATAAAATTTTATTTTATTTCATTTTTTGTATTTATATTTGATTTTCTTTCCTTGTTCTGATGAAGCCTCTTACAAAAGCAGACGAAACCTCGACTTTAGTTTATAAGATGACACGGTTCGAATCCGGAACCATAAATGTTTATAATGACTACGGCCGTGAAAGCCTTCGACAATACCCTACTACTTTGGTTGGACCTGTAATTTGGCTCTTTAACTCACTGGAACGTGGAAGCCACTTTATCCGTTCTAGAAATTTAGAACTTCCTCAAGGTGCAGGTCTATTCAAAACGGCCGCTTTTTTTTATTAAAAATAAACATACAAAATAAACTAAACGCTTTCACAATAAACGTCAAACTTGAAGTTTTTATTATTTTGACAACGATCCTAGGTCATGGATCGAAACGTAAATAAAGATCATTTTAAAAACTATGAGTGGTTTAATTCCCAAAGAAACTTAAGAAGAATAGCTGTAGTTTGTCTTGCTGACAACTTTTTTTTTGTTTTTTTTTTATTCTAATTCTTTTTAAATCGTATTCTTGGATGTGTGCGAATGAATATATATACAGTGTGTCCAAATTTCGAGTCTCTACATTGTGATTTCAGTTATTATAAGAGATAGAAATTGGGTTAAATGGGGAAAGATTTGGAGGAATCCAGGCCAGTTTTGTATCCGTTTACAAAATTGGTGTAAGTTGTCTGGTTTTGGAGATATTCGAAGAAAACTAAAAATGGCGGATTTTGTTTTTTGATAATAAAACATGAATCATAAGTCGCACCATCACAAGACTTGCACATTATTAAGACACTTTTCTAAAAGGAGTATTTTAGCATAAACAGAATCATTCGACTGTCTTTTGTTTTCGAGAAAACGCCCACAACTTTTGTTTTTCTTATGGCCGCCATTTTGAATATTAAGTGAATATTATGCGCCTTAAAATTACCTTTTCAAAAATATGCCACATGTCTATAAAAAAATGCAAAACTATACTAAATTTTAAAAATAACTAAATTTGTATGTTCTTTAACGTTTGGTAATCCCAACAGGGCAAAAATTTGATTTCTACTTTCCAAACAGTACTAGTAGTAGTAGTACCACATACATTTTGTTAAGTAGAACTCGTAAAGTATTGGATATAAATCTTAAAATTAACTTAAACATAAAACTGTAGCCTATCTTATCTAATTTAGGGAACAAAATTAAATGTGACCGAAACAGCAAACTATCATCTAAATTCCTTCCCGTAGATGCTGAAAATGCTGTCCGTTTGCATCACGGCACATTCGACAATTAATTAAAACTTTCCGTACAACTCTGCTTAACGTGCGCCTATTTATAGAGTTAAGAATGTCACAGACTCCTTCCTGCAGTTCGTTTATATTATGAGGCGGTTCAAACTCATATACCTCATTTTTAGCAAAACCCCATAAATAAAAATCAAGTGGTGTAAGATCTGGTGATCTTGCCGGCCACATAATTGGTCCACTATTGCATATAATATTTTGGCCAAAATGTTCAGCTAAAGGGCGCTAACTTCTCGGGAATTGTGAGCTGGACAACCATCTTGCTGAAACCATAGTTTTCGAAAATCATCATCATTTGGTACAAGTCCTCTAATAGCCGGAATTATTTGGTCTCTTAACAATTCCGTATATCTGGCGCCATTGAGGTTATTGACAAAATAAAAGGGTCCAATCAAATTATTACCTATAAAAGTATTAATTACATTGGTTAATTTACTAAAATATTTATATCATAATTAACTACCTAAGATACCACACCAAACGTTAAATCCATATCTCGTTTGAAATTTGCGTTGCACCGTCAGATGATTATTTTCAGTGCTCCAGTGATGCGTGTTATGTTTATTGAACACCCCGCAATTGGTAAACCGCGTTTCGTCTGTCCATATTATCAATTCTGGAAAGTGCGGTTCTTCCTCGCATTTTTGGATGTACCAATTACAAAAACGCATTCGTCTGGCGAAATTTTCTCTTTTGAGGCCTTGGACAATAGTAGGATTATAAGGATGAAACTTTTCCTTTTTTAAAATATTATGAACAGTTGATTTTGGAATATTAAGTTCACGGCTTACAGATCTTACGGATGTGGATGGATTTCGTGTTACCGCCTCAGTAATGCTTAGAACACGTTCCCTATTGTTTAAGTCGTATTGTTCCCTAGTCTGTTCAAAAGCACCATAATGCAGTAAATTCATTACAATTTTTCTGAAGTATGTTTTATGCGGTTGTCGTCTTTCTGGATACAATTCCAAATATCTGGCGGATGCCGTATCAGCGTTCCGAAACGATTGTAAATAAGTATTTAGCATATCAAACCTTTCCTCATTCGAAAACTTGTAGACATGTGCCATTTTTTAAATTAAAAATACAGCACCACCGGCACCAAAACTTACAACACACACAAGTTATTTAAATTTTAGAATTTGTTTGACATATAACTGTAATTCAATTGTTGGTTTTGTCACATATCACCGCCTACTATTATAAAACGATATTATTTTAACTCTAGTACCACCATAATTAATAATTTTTGACAAATGCTGTTTGTGTACATTATAAAATGTGTATTGTACTTTTCATAAAGTAGAAATCAAATTTTTGCCCTGTTGGGATTACCAAACGTTAAAGAACATACAAATTTAGTTATTTTTAAAATTTAGGATAGTTTTGCATTTTTTTATAGACATGTGGCATATTTTTGAAAAGGTAATTTTAAGGCGCATAATATTCACTTAATATTCAAAATGGCGGCCATAAGAAAAACAAAAGTTGTGGGCGTTTCCTCGAAAACAAAAGACAGTCGAAAAGTGTCTTAATAATGTGCAAGTCTTGTGATGGTGCGACTTATGATTCATGTTTTATTATCAAAAAACAAAATCCGCCATTTTTAGTTTTCTTCGAATATCTCCAAAACCAGACAACTTACACCAATTATGTAAACGGATACAAAACTGGCCTGGATTCCTCCAAATCTTTCCCCATTTAACCCAATTTCTATCTCTTATAATAACTGAAATCACAATGTAGAGACTCGAAATTTGGACACACTGTATATATATATATATATATATTATTATGTAAGGGGGGTATAAGGTTTCTAAAGGTATATTTGTATTAATAGGGGTGTATGCCAAACGATAGGATCAATATTTCAGATTTAATAATTTAAAAACTATAAATTTTGCTATACTTTACATACGTTAAAGTATGTACCATTTCAGATTGAAACTTATATGCCAAAAGGTAGATAACATGACTTTATGACGTTGATATAATGCACGGTACTTGAGGTTTTATACTGAGTTGATATTTCATGAGCCAGTTGAGAGTACATTTGCCGTCGGAAAGCCGAACGCATTTATGGATAACTGCAATATAACAAAGCGTCCAGGTCGTGTATAAATTATTTGGCTTTTCCTTTTATAGAATCAAACTTTTGGACGAATTGTAAATCAAAATTTAAAGTGAATCAAAATGTAAAGGTTATTGGAGTTTAGTGAAGTGTTTTGGACCAATAGTAGAAATTTAAAATTATTATAAAGACTGTAGCGAAGGTATGTTGGACACTGAAAGAAAGATGATTTGTTATTGGATGTTATATGTTTAAAAATGTTATTCTAGTAAGCTAAGTTTGTTGATTTAATAACTAAGCAAAATAAATAAGGGACTTACTTTTCGAATTTGTTCAGATAAAGACCTATTTTATGAAACCTGCGTTAAAGTGTAAAATATTTTGAAATAAAAGTTTATATGTGTATCAACGAGTATTATTTAGTAAAGGGTGAAAGTAAATAAAGGCGACGAATATAAAAGGAGTTTAAAAGTGGTTAATAGTGCAACGGGAAAGGCAACGAGTATTTAAAGAAGATTTGGAAGTGGTTATTAGTGGAACGGGAAAGCGACGGATATTTGTTTGAGAAGATTGGTGTTGGTTTTGGTATAGATTTGGTATAACGGCAGTAAGGGATAGGAGTGGATAAAGAAGGCATCGACGACATAAGTAATTTTGGATTGATTTGAGAAGATTAAAAGGCAGTAAGGACATCGTATGGATAATTGAAATAGCAGGACTAGGAGTGATTTGTATTAGGACAGCGGGTTTGAATTGGATTGTGCGAAGAGAGGATTAAGTGGGATACGAAGCAGAGGAACAGGAGATCGATATACGAAGAGGAAGAATTAACGCAGGGGAAGTAGACAACGGTTTTTTTTTGCTAAATTCTAAATTGGGGTAACATTATTTCAGGTTTGGGTCAACTAAATTGTTTTAAGAACACCTGGAGGCAGTACGCAAGCGGACAACATTGGAGAATCTTTTGTGAAAGTGCGTACGGCGATTTCAAACTTGAGCCAGCAGTTAAAAGGCCTTCAGCGCGGTATATTTCTGGTAAGTACCGTGAATATATTAGAACGTCAAAAAATTAAAGTCATAAACAGTTACATAAATTAATTTGGCATCAGGCAACTTTGATCTATTAAAATTTTGGCATACATAGTAAATTCAGTACATTAAAAAAATGGTAAAACAAACGAGGGTGCAGTTTGGTTGGGTAGAGCACATCTACTCACGATTGAACTCACGGTGAGTAGGTGAGAAAACCCTGAGATTAAAGTTTCAAATAGTCGAGGCATATAAAATATGGTAATTAGTAAAAAAAGAACCAACCAAACGTTTGCTAAAGCACCTCGATTTGAAGTCATACATTAAATAGTAAATTTGTGACGACGACAAAAGTCGTGTAACAAATTTTGTTTAAAGTTAAAGTGTAATAAATAAAGAAGGTATTAGCCCAAAGCGAAAGTAAAGTAATAGGGGTGATATAAAGTAAAGTAAATAAGGGCTGATATTAGAATATATATATATATATATATATATATATATTACTGAGGTTATAAAAAGGCATTAGCATGCTCCAATTTGTATTTATGTCAAATTAGAAAGTGTATAAATTTATCACGCAAAGTCTGAACCATGTTTGAACAAAATCGGTTCGTATTTGACAAAGTACTAGTAAATATTAGGGTTAGTTAAATATAGCATAAAATTTTATTGTAAATATTAATTACTAATAAGTTAGGAAACATAATTTGAGGCGCATAAGTGCGTAAATGCATGTAAAACGTAAACTACGGCAAGCATAATTAGGATTTGTTTCAATATTCTAAAGAAAAAAAGGTTTCAGATCGAGAGCATATGTAAAGCGGCAGTCGTTAGTTAAGTTGCACGTGTTATAGATTTTAAGAACTTTATAGTTGTAAAAAATAACGAACTTAAAATCTTGTCAACAAATAATAGCGGAAATAATTTAATGAAGACGAAACACAGGTGCAGACAGCACGTACGAAAACAATATCGATTTATAGAGAGAAAAGACTATAGTTGCAGCCTTGATATTGGAGCGGGACGCAGACACGCTATGTTTTCGAAATAAATCGAGCAGAAAGGGTATAGAAATCTAGGGATATGTTACTAACAGAGCACGACGGTTACATCAAATAAACAAGAGTAGGATAAACGACTATAGCGGGGGTTAGGTAAAACAAAGCTTGTGAACAAACGGGAGAATAATGTTTAAAGATAAAATAAGACGGAAGATTTTGTGTATAAATGTAAATGAAACGACAGATATACGCGTCTACAGTGGGCGTATTGTAGAGGCTAGAACTTAAAATGACAGTTGCCAGGATTTTGTGGTATCGAGCTTGTTTGGAGCGAAAATTTCCTTGATTTGAAAGAATCTTAAGTTAATATCTTTATCTTACCTATTATCTTTGATAATAACTTTATCTTAATATTTTTATCTTATTTATTATCTTTGATAATAACTTTATCTTAATATCGTTATCTTACCTATTATCTTCGATAATAACTTGAGACTTTGTCTTATCTTTTTTATATTCCTAAAGTTTGGTATTTACGATCAGACGTAGGAATTATTTTTTGAATATTGAGTGAAAAAGCTATCCTGAGGGTAGCCATGTAATTTGTTAGGTTAGTAATATAAGAAATTAGTAAGATGGTACTGTTGGTAAACTTGTTGATTCACAAGCATGTCATAAACAAGTTTTGATATGTATTGTTTATTAAGCTAGAGTACCAGTACTAAAAAATTTTCTAAAGTGCATAGTAACTTGCTCTTTTGAACATTTTGAAATTTGGACATTTTCTTGCCAACGAAGAAACAGTCTAGATGCAACGCTCATGTGCGTCTGCACTTAGAAAACTGTAATGTTAGCTTTAATTTAGTATATATGTTAAGCGACTTGTCGCATTTATTCTAGTTTTAGTAGTGTCTCGTGCTCCCCGACAAATTTGTGCTGTCGATTATAACTGCGCCACATTAAAGACTCGAGTGCGCACTTATAAATGTAGTTAGAAACAATGGGGCTACACATTCTGTTTCCTGGTAATCCGGAAGACGTGTTATCGGTCGGAAAAAACCAGGTGGCGCCTAAAATAAACATTTTCTAGAATTTAAGTTTGCGCCAATAATTTAAAAGACTTGTGCGTGCATTTCTGTCACTTTAAATACTTGCGTTGGCGCTCGAGATTGCGCAGACGCAGAGTAAAAAGGAAGTGGTGATTTCCGTCACGCCATGAACTAGTCAACTAAACGTCGAACCGAGTGGTTATCTATGTGCCTTTGTCTTCTTTTTTCAGGTAATGTAGGTTTCCTTTCATCTCTACCTGTAATCGTACCTCTACCTGTATTCCTTTACCGTACATCTACACAAGAAGAGAGAAAACAAATTTAAATCTGACTTCGACGAGGGGGCAAGGGACGACTCACGCCCACAATGCCCAACTGACGCAAGAGTAGCTACAATGTTGTGAAGAGCTCTACATTTTACGTAAGTACTTTTATCTTTTTGCTTTGTATGTGATAATAATTTGTGGCGTAATAATGACCTCATTGCGCATTATTAGTCATGTATTTATTATTGTTACCAACTGTCGTAGTGGATCTTATACATTACGCGCCGGGACTTTAAAAGTATAACTTAGAGTATAGAACCTATGTATAACATTGTCCTTCAAAATTTTTAAAACAAATTGCATTTTCTCAAGGTAGCTTTATATGCTACATCATACTTCACCCACAAAAAGTGTTTTTGGTGTTTCGACTCATACAACCATTTGCAATTATTTTTTTTAACATACTATATAAAAAACACAAATGACGCCATGTAAAAAAACCCTTCAAGATGGCTCTATAAAGTTGAAATATCATAGACACTTTTTGTGTCTAGATTGCGATGTCGCATTAAAAAAGTGCAATTTCTTTTTATATATTTTAAAGAACAAGTAAGTTGCTAAGAAAAAGTGTTTTGAAATTTTCAGTTTTTTAAGTTCTTTAAAAATCGTTTGAGATACGAGGTGTGAAACCGACGCTATAAAACATTTTATTTTTATTTTATACATATTTACTTATTATCACCTTCAATATACACACCTCTTCTATCCCTACAACACTCCATGTGAATCTTCCATTGTTCGAAACAGTGCTGGAAGTCTTCTTCTGTCGGCTTCTTCAGGACGCGTGCCGCTTTCTTTTCCACAGCTTCAACGAACTCAAATCTTGTTCTTATTAATGCAGCTTTCACCTTAGGAAGTCGCACGGCGCAAGATCGGGCGAATAAGGCAGATGGTCTAACACTGGATGCTATACTTGGCTACAAACCTCCTGACAGGCAATGCGGAATGAACCGGCGCATTGTCTTGGAGGAAGCCCATGACCGGTCCTTCCACAATTCGGGTCGTTTTTTCTTTATTCTTTCAGCAAGTTCAGCAAGAGTTCAGCAAGAACGTGAAGGTAGTAATGTTTATTAATAGTTTGTCCTTCAGGAACACAGTGAAAGTAGAGAATCCCATGAATATCGAGAAAACAATTATCATTGCTTTGAATTTTGACTTGCTCATTCGAGCTTTTTTGGCTCTCGGTGAAAATGGACTCTTCCAATGCATAGATTGGCGCTTTGTTTCGGGATCATAAGTAAAAACCATGATTCGTTACATATTATTATCCTTTCCAATAAGTCTGGGTCATTTTCAATGGCATTCAAAGTGACAGTACAAACATTTTTGCGAGCTTCTTGTGAATATTCCCTGTATGTTTGTTGTGGTTTGTTTTCTGTTTTTCTTAATCTTTCTGGGGTATTAAACCGCTCAGAGTTTTTAAAATTGTCTTTATTGACGTTTCGATCCATGACCTAGGATCGTTGTCAAAATAACAAAAAAATTTAAGTTTGACATTTATGACACAAATTGAAGGTGACTTTAATTTATTAATCTTTGATTTGAATACATTGGGTGAAAATTTTAAAGTTTAAAAGAATGAGAACTTTTTTTTTTGTTGCGTCCTGGGAACGACTTTTTAAAGTAGCCAATACGCTTAACGTGAAATCAGCTGATTAATTTTTATTGGTAATTTCATATAAATTTAATAACTTGATGATTGAAATGTCAAATGGCAAAAATATCATATGTCAAAGTTAAATTTTTTTATTATTTTGATAACGATCTTAGGTCATGGATCGAAACGTCAATAAAGACAATTTTAAAAACTCTGAGTGGTTTAATACCCAAGAAAGATTAAGAAAAAAAGAGCTTTTTGTGGTTCAAACGTGAGAATTTTAGGCACCATTTTGGCATACACTTTTTGCGTGTTAAAATTGTTATGTAAAATTTGTCGTATGGATTCTTTACCAACTCCTACAGTTTCAGCAATCGCACGATAACTTAACCGACGGTCAGATCGAATCAGATTCCCGATTTTTTTGATATTGTCATCCGTTTTTGACGTGGAAGGGCGATCCGGGCGTGAATCACCTTGAACGTCATCTCGGCCATTTTGAAAACGCTTAAACAACTTAAAAACACGTGCACGCAATAAACTTTCATTGCCATTCACTTCTTTCAATAAATTATAAGTTTCAGTAGCGGGTTTTCCAAGTTTCATGTGAAATTTCACAACAATTTATTGTTCTTTTGTTACACCTAACAGGCGAACAAAAAAACAACTAATGCAAACGACGGCTACGCCTATACTAATCTGTTTACAAAAGCGAGAGGCGCTGCATTCGAAAGAGAAGACTTCACGATAAACAGCTGTCGGTCTCTGACGTTTAGTGCATGCACACTTCTTTTGTAGCAGCGTCAGTCTCGTTATTTAATAGTCACACCTTGTATATCATATATCTTTTTTTAATGTAACTCCCATTTATAAAATGCAAAAATGTCATATTTAAACAAGCTCTATCTTATATAATAAACAAGATTTGAATGATGAGGTTTTATTTGGGACACTACAAACGTCAACGTTCTATATCTTCGAGACGTATAAGGCTGTAAATTCAATGCAAATAGTATATACTTGTATTTATATGAGCTATTTCCTGAAATTTGTTTAGTTTCGGAATACTTTTGCCTCTGAGCACTTGTTTTTACATTATCAAGGTATATAATGATGCTTTTTGAGTAACATAATTTATTACATATACATATGGTGGTCACTCTTACAATGCATACAATTACGATATCCAAAGCGGTAGGAGATACTACGTAGATTAAATTACAGATAATTTGCGTTTTTTAAATGTCTTTCAAGAATCTAAAAAGAAATCTAAGATATCTTAACCCATTTTTGAGTTATCGCAAAAACGCTGAAATTCGCAATTATCTTCTTTTATTACTTTTTTATTTATTTCAAAAAAATTATGAAACTTCTAGGTTTGCATTATTGGTCACGGGCTTTCTAGTGATGTCATCAAAAATTTTCTAGACTCGACCCAAAATTATCATTTTTCAATGTTCACTCTTAATTTTCTTGTGATCGCCAGTTAGATTTATTTGTATGCCATTAAATAGAGTAAAACCATACGATTTCACTGATGTATCACACATGGATTTTTAAAACTTCAATGATCCCTCTTAAAACGTCATTTATGTATTTATTCGTTAATATCAAGTTACCATGCTTATGAAATACCAAATTCATTGACAATTGATGCATTAAGTAGGCCCTGCATAAAAAAGAAACAAAAAATTTAAAAATCTCTTTAATTGTAACTTGTAACTAATAAACAGAATTATGAAACCAATAAATTAGTATCTATGTGGTAATACATAAATTAATATTACTTAAACAAATATAAAACTTGTAGCGACTGTAAAAATAATAATTGCCCACTCATCATCATCATTAGGTGTTCAGGCCTGGAACTGGTTAGACGCGTACTCTCATTGTTTCCTACTATGAGCTAACCTATACATTTCTCTGAAATTTCACAGCCTACATATTTCACTATCTGCATGCATTGCCTGATCTAGGCCTACCTCTACCTTTTTTTCCCTATCTCTTGCTTGTAATATATTCTGCACTATTCCCCAAAAATACTTTACAACATGTTCTGCCTTTCTATTTCTCCTATTTGTTTTTTTTTGTTTTTCACATAAACTTTTAACAGTTTTCTTCTTGTTTCCATGTTTGTTGTTTTCGAACATAGCCGCTGCTCTTTCTTGTTAGATGGAGTTCGGTTCCCCTTCTATTGTTTTACAAATAGGTATACACCCTATTTCCACGATATTTAGTGGTATGTTAAGGGAAGGCAGCTCCGTGGAGTAGTTGGTATGTGTGTGACTACTACGCCCAAAGTCCAGGGTTCGAATCCCAACACGGTCCGCTTGAAAAGTGTTAGGCGAGCATATTTTCACAAAAATATGCCCTCGTTCGGATGAGAAGAGGTAAAATGGAGGTCCCGTGTGTGAGTGTTGTCACGCACGTTGGAACAACAAGGGTTCGGCAAAATTCAAAATTTTTCAAGTAAAAAAAACTCGCTTCCTGGCCAATGTAGTACCTTCGGGTGAAACATTGGAAAATCACATCCAAGGTATGTGAAGGGAGTTAAGCAGCCTGCGGCTATTAAGATACCCCAAAACTTGAACATCTGCCGAATTAATATTTTTCCAATATATGCTTCCGAACAAGATTTATCGTCTTGAAACTGGTTGGACACGTACCTTCACTTACTTTTATTCTGAGCTGGCCTACACAGTTCCCTGAAATTTTCACAGCCTAGATATAGCTCGGTTCCCGTTCTGTTATTTCTTAATTTTATGTCCTATTTTACTGAGATTCAACAGTATGTAAAGAGGGTTAAGCAGCATGTGGCTGCCAAAATCTCCCAACATTTAGACATTTGCCCAATTAATAGTTTTCCAGTAAATCCTTTTGTAGAATTAACATTAGTTGAGAATATTGCAAAACCAATATCAGTAGTTGCTTATAATAATTATCAGGTTTAAGTACAATTATCTTTTTCGTTATTAAGCTCTCCCGTTCTCCCGTTCTAAACTCGCA
This sequence comes from Platerodrilus igneus, assembly GCA_036346225.1. NCBI lineage: Eukaryota > Metazoa > Arthropoda > Insecta > Coleoptera > Lycidae > Platerodrilus > Platerodrilus igneus. The sequence continues at coordinate 388,186 of JARFIW010001125.1, forward strand.
TCCTGGCCTATGTAGTACCAACGGGTGGAGCATTGGAAAATCAAATGTAGGGACTATTTTACCATCCAAATCTTTTACTCCAGAGGACACCATCATCTTAAATACAATTTAAGTATGCTGTGTGCTTGAGAGGTAATATGATGGTTTCCCATTGCCTTCCATATCACGGTGGTGAGTCTTAGTGTCATACCGACCCCTACGGTCTCTGCCAATCTAAGTACCGAAAGAGCTGCTGCCTTCTTTCGGGGACCTGTCTTAGTCTGGTTCCTTACTAAAAACCGTACTACTTTGATTGAAACTGTAGTTTGGCTTTTTAGATCACTGGAACGCGTAAGCCATTCCACCCATTCTAGTAATCTAGAACTTCTAGGTGCTGTTCCATTCGGAATGAAATTATTGGTCAGTTTTGGAAAATGCTCCAAAGCAAGAGCAAACTCGTCAGTTGAACTTAGAGATTTGATTAATTACTTTGTTGAAAATTTTGCAAGTTTAGATCAAACAAAGATCAATCCTTTGGATTCTATAAATTTAATTTGTTGTCGAAAGAACTAGATTCTCATTTTTTAAAAACATTGGAATTAAAAAATGCGGGCGAAATTCCTACGTATGAACAATTGAAATCATTCATCGAAAAGCATTTTAAGACTTTAGAAATAAGTAACGTAATCGTGTTTTCCATTTTGAACGTAGTTGTACCTTGAAGAAGTTTAAAATATTAGTACGGTTAGAAAGGCTTGCGTGTTTTAGTGAGTTAAAGAGCTAAACTATGGGTCTAATCAAATTAGTGTGGTCTTTAGTGATGAACCATACTAAGACAGGTCCGCGAAAGAGGGCAGTAGCTCTTTCGGTACTTAGAGCGGTAGAGACCATAGGGGTCGGTATGGCATTCTGAGACATGCTATTGCGATGTGGAAGGCAACCGGAAATCACATTTCCTCCCAAGTTCACGGGTTCTGAAAATATTTTAAAATGATGGCATTTGCTAAAGTGAAAGATTTCGAAGTTAAAATAGTCCCACATTCGGATCTCCAAAATAGAACTACTTCATGTTGTTCGTACAATTTGTTGTTAAATTGTAAACAGTTCTGAAACGTGCAATGTGAAACAAGCTTAATATACTCTTTGATTTTATCGTCATGAACGTTATTATCTATTAGAGCATCTTTAATATGTCAAAGTACGTGGTATAGGAACACTTGGTAATAATGATTAAGATTTCGTTCTCTTCTAATGTGATATCCCTAACTTTATTAATAAACTCTATTGAGTTTTGTACAGCCAAACTATTTATCTTTAAATTCTTAAGTTCATTTGACAACCACTGTGATAACCGATAAGTCGGCGAGTCAATACCTGAAACAATTGGTATCATGGATTTACCGTGCTTGTGAATTTTAGGCAAGCAGTACATTTTTAGGGATATAAAACCGTATATCAAAAATATAAGGAACGCGGGAGGAAACACCATTGTAGAAAATATAGAGAAAGTGGTTAGATGGCAAGAATATATGGGGAATTTATATGGAAAAGAGAAACTAACAGCACTAGAACAGGTTAGACATCGAAAATGATGACCTGACATATCTTATACTTAGAGATGAGTTTGAATTAGCATTAAAAGGTCTGAAAAATGGCAAGGCAACGGACACAGATAAGGTGCAAGCAGAAATTCTAAAAGCCGCTGAACAAGCAGCAACAGAACGTTTCTTCCAACTTGAAAGGTACATCTATGAGACATACGAGAAACTCAAAGATTTCAAACGTAACATCATAGTCACTATACCAAAAAAGAGAGTCTCGGATAGATGTGAAAATTTTCGAACAATAAGTTTGACAACGTATATATAGGGTTTGTAGGTCTAGAAAAAGCATTCGACAATGTAAAATGGTAAAAAATGTTTGAAATACGTAAAAAGATTGAAGTGAGTACATAGCTGATACAAAGAGCAAACAGCAGTAATAGAATTAGAACAGGAACGTAGAAAAGTAGATATTAGGAAAGGGGTAACACAGGGATATGTCCTATCTCCTTTAATTTTTAACCTGTACATTGAAGATTCAATCAATACTGTCAAATGCAGGAAGATATTTGGAATTATTGTGCAGGAATAAAAGATTGATATGCTTAGATTTATAGATGATATAGTGGTACTAGCATCTAGCAAGAAAGAGTTAGTAGCTGCTCTTAATAAAATGGAAATAGTACTAACAGGGAGATACGGTATGAAAATTAAAAAACAACAACTAAAGTACCAGTATGCAAAAGACGGAAAGTAATTTTAAAACTATAGCGTAACGGGAACTTACAACAGGTTAAGAATTTCTGCTACCTAGAAAGCCAAATAACGCAAAATGGGAAAAGCGCAATAGATATAAAACAAAGATTAACACAAGGTCGTGCAACATTTAACAAGGAAAAGCAACTACTGTGATATTGTCGGAGGCTTTCACGGCCGGAGTCATTATAAATAATTTTGGTTCCGGGTTGGGTCCGTGTCATATTATAAACTAGGGTTGACGTTTCGCCCACTTTTGTAAGGGGCTTCATCAGGATAAGAAAGAAAAATGAAAATAAATAATAATAACAATAAAGATAATTATGATAATGTTGAGTAGACAAGTTAAAGTGTAAAGAGTATGGAAAGTTACTTCTGAACTAGCAGACTTACCAGCCCATTTACGCCAAAAGGTGTCTTGACGCAAAGTAACTGGTGCAAGTAGCGAAAGTGGTAGTTTATATAGAGCGAGAACTTGATGCATGAGTGATTATGAAAAGAGAGGAGTATTTTAGCGAATCAGTGAACGCTACGGTTCTGCTGTAACGTTTTTTTTTTCTAGTTACATTTAGTTCAATAAAATAAAAATAAAACAGCTGTATTTTAAAGTATTTAATTTGTGAATTATCATCCAATAAAAATTAATATATAATATTCGTAATAACACATAGATTCTCGTATATATATACTCTAAAGTTTGTTACCAAGCGCTGTCAAGTTGTCAGTCGGCACTTCATTCTTAACACTCGAAAGTGCAAGCCGCTTTTGCAGACGAGGTGAAGTCGAAATGGCCCTGTCGAAACACATGGCTTCTAACAAAGTTAGGAAAAAGTAGAGCATTGAAAATTCTTGGTGTCTGGAGGTCGAGCCTAACAACGGTTGCGTGAGCATCATTTTTCGATAAGCCTCGCACCGAGTAGTTTAGTTGATCCCGACAGGCCTGAGAATATGGAACCCCTTTTGGACATCATTTGAGACAGTTGGTATATATTAATACAATAGATTATACTAATATTTTTCATCTTAGTGCAATATCTTAAGGACATATCTTCAACAACATTTTCGATAATAAACTAAAACAAATTTTCATGGCAGTAATTTAAAGCAAGGATTTATGGTTTCGTTCTATTCAATTTAATACGCAGTAAAGTAAACGTTCATTCTACATGGGATCTTGGTATTTCAAACCGATGACTAATGTCACATACAGATATTACGATGGAAATGTTCAACAGCTGACGTCAAGGTCTGGCACCTGCTGTACATTTTTGATGCACGTGAGTGTTTATAACTTTTGATAGCTTTGAAATTATAGTAAATTATTATGAATTATCCAACATTGATTATTTGAGTAACGTAAATATAAAGGAGTTTTTTTAGAAGTCAGTAACATTAACGAATAAGTATCTTGTTTGCCAGTTTGTTTGCACATGTACGCAAACAGTGTATTTTAAGAAATTCTAAATGACAACCTATGTCAGACAAAAAATATTGTAGATACCGTTTTCCAATCTAGACGCCATATGCTGTCTTGATTAATTTTACATTATGTTTAAAGACTTTCAGGTCATGTAAAGGCACTTTCATTGGTGTAGGAAATTCGCGTGTTTTTTGTAGATTACAATTAAATTAGAATATTTGCATTTTACAATGTCTGCTCTTTGATAATTAATTTTTGTTGTAATAATCAAGGAAGTACTTCAATAATTAAAAGAAACTTATGTGTTATGAACAATTAATAAATTATATGTCTATCTAATTAAATCTTATAGAAATGATCTCCAAATAGATCTTAATTTTGAATGTAAAACTTCATTAAAATTATTATGAAAAATTATGAGAAAGATACAAATTTAAATATTGCAGTCACATGTATATAATCAGAAATTTATCCTAATAGAATCCCTTTTGTTTTTGAAAGACGTTTTATTATTCAACATTTAAAAAAAGTGCAAGTCCTCCCGGAATAGAAAGTGTGTGTAATGAAAATGAATTCCCTCAGTATATTTTAGATGCCTAAATTCTATTATTCTATTTTTGGCAAATGTTTTTGAGAACACAAATGGTGTCCATGTTGTGCTTTTGTTTGTTCACAGGTAAAGCTGAGACATCTGTATGACATCTGGTGGTTGAGGTCTTGGTAAGTGTGTCCGAAAGAGTGAAATTCAAGTTTTATGGCTATGTTAGTGGTGTTAAGATAAGGTTTCCGCATTCCCTTTATACAAGCACAGTTAAATTTTGTTGGTTATTGTATTAAAAAATACGGTGGCGCTCATTAAATATATTTTTGGTCTTTTATTCACCCATGACCCAAGCTCATGATCTACCCAGAGCTAACACTCAACTAGCCGTTTATATCTTAAGAGTTTTTCTTTGTCTCAAGCCATTTTCCATCCGACATTACCTTGGGCTCAAAAGAAAAAGAAGAAATTCTCGACCCGTGATATCAGATTAAGGTTTAGAAAATTGGGAGGTTTGATTTATAGCTGATAGTCACGAGGATAAAGAAATATAAAATAACAAAAATTATTTTATAGTACACTGCTTTTGCTTTTCCAAATGAGAGAAAGATAGTAGCCATCGTCTTTGTTTAGATTGTTAGAATTTCTAATGATTTCTACGACTTCTCTGATTTTTCTATTGTAGAAAAATGGAATTCTGGCAATTAGTTTCGTCTGTCAAAGTTAGTGGTATGGTCTGTTTCATGTTGGTGCTCGGCTACCGCTGAACGATTGTACTGGCTTGTTCTTAGGCATAGCTTGTGCTCGTTTCTAGTCTGTACGGCCATCCTATTTCTCCTATGTAAACTAAGGCGCAGCAGCAAGGTATATTATATACGCCTGGGGCTTTAAGACTGTTTTCGGAATTTTTTGGAGTTGGTAATATTTTTGAAATTTTATTAGCGGACTTATAGAGTGTTTTGATGTTGTGTTTACGTAAAATTTTGCCAATTCGGTCTGTTACTCTGTTTATAGCATTGCTAAAGATTGTGTGTCGGAATTACAGCGTGCTTTGGTGGTACGTGTTGGATGCAGATACCGGCGTATTACTCTGCCGATATCTGAGTTGCGATAACCGTTTTTTATAAGAATAGTTTTCAGATAGGCCAGTTCATTAGATAAAAGCCTCCGACAATATCACAAAAATCTTTACCGGGAGGATATTGTAAATAAAACAAAAACTTTCAGTAACCTTAGATACTCATTTAGCAAAATTACTTTGTACATTCACCTTTTTGTTACGGTGCCGTAGTTCTGATAGAGTGCCCAATTTCCTTAAAATAAAATATCACATTAACACATATTCTAGCCAAAAAGTTCTTCACAGAGCAGAATTCTTACTACTCAGCGAACGAATTTCCAACACTCGAAAAAAAATAGACAATATTTCTTAACAATTCCTATAGCCCATCTAATATTATCAGCCACGCTGAGCTAGAATGACTAGACTCTGTTTGATCAAATTTCATATATGCAAGTCCAAAAGACCACTGAATTCACCACAAAAACCCACTTACGCAAATTTTTGCAACTTTCCAAGAACCTTTCACATCCTGAAAAACATCTTATCCGAAAACTCCGTTCTCAAACACCGTCATAAACCGATCAGAACATAACTTATCCAAAAACGAACTACATATCCTTTCCAAAGGACTAAACTTCTCAATTCCATCCAGAAAAATTCCCGCAGAGAAAATTATTAGCTCTGCAGAATCAGCGATCCGATCTTTACCCCAAGACGATGCCAACCTAATTCGCTTTGAAACAACTTAATGTTTCCGACATGCCAAAACTCCCAACAAAAACGTGACAAAGCAAGAAATTACAGTTTTGAAACACCTACGAACGAACAAGCAAAATGTTGTACTTCCTGCAGACAAAGGTAATGCGACTGTAATGCTAAACCGTACCGAATACAAAGAAAAGTTTAACCAATTATTACAAGACTGTTCCTACACTCCTATAACCAAAGATCTCACTTCTAAGCTTGATAGGAAAGTTTCAGCACTTATCAAATCCTCTAATATTCCCAAAGCTATTCAAAAACGTATAATACCTCGCGAATCTAAACCACTTCGTTTGTACGGCCTTCCTGAAGTCCATAAACCTGATGTCCATCTCCGTCCGATAGTGAGCACAATTGACTCGCCAGTTTACCATCTGGTAAAATACTTAGCAAATTTCTTAAAGCCCTCTTCCGGCAACAACCCTACTAATGTTTTAAACTTCACTCATTTTATAGAACTGATTGCAAATATTGAGTTAGGACCTAATGATATACTAGTCAGTTTTGACGTAAAATTCCTATTTACAAACGCACCTGTCGTAGACATTGTCTCCATTATTAAACAATTCCTACTTCAAGAAAACGAATTTCAGTACCTGGCCACGCTCATTGAAAAATGCTTGACCTCTACCTATATTGTCTTCGATGAACATTTTTACAAACAAACTTCTGGTACACCCATGAGTTCACTTCTATCCCCTATTGTGGCCAATATAGTCATGAAGTTTTTGGAATCCACGGCCCTTGAATCCGCATAGCTTAAACCAAAAATTTGTCTGTGTTATGTAGATGGCACTTTTGTAATCTGGCCCCATGGACATCAAACGCTCAATAATTTTCTAGATCATATAAACACATATAATCACATTATTATCCGTTACAAAAATCATCGGTAATCAACTTTCTAGTCCACCATGCAATTAAGACTTCACAACCAGAACATTTATCTAATGAACTGACCCATCTGAAAACCAGTCTTATAAAAAACGGCTATCGCAACTCAGATATCGGCAGAGTAATAAACCGGTTCTGCATCCAACACGAACCCACAAACTACGCTGTATTCCGACACTCGATTTTTAGCAATCCTTCCATATATACACAGAATAACAGACCGTATTGGCAAAATTCTACGTAAACACAACATCAAAACAATCTATAAGCCCGCTAATAAAATTTCATAAATATTTCCAACTCCAAAAGATCCCGAAACCAGTCTTAAAGTCCCAGGCGTAAATAGTATGCTTTTCAGTTGCGGTTTAGTTTATATAGGAGAAACAGGACGGTCCTACAGACTATACTAAATGAGCATAAGCGATGTCTAAAAACAAGCCACTACAATCGCTTAGCACTGGCCGAACACCAACACGAAACAGGGCATACCATTAACTTTGACAAGACGAAATCACTAAAAATTCTAACAAACTAAACAAAGACGATGACTACTACCTTTCTCCCATTTGGAAAAGCAAAAGCAAAACCGTAGCATTTATTGATCCGCTACAACACTCCTCTCTATTCATGATCACTCATGCATCAAAACTGACTAGTATATCATTGAGACCTAGCTCAATATTTGCAATTAGTTCTACAAAAGGAGTGGAGTTTAAAACATTGGTAGAGCCGCTGCCGGAATAGGGTTTTAAGAAATTTGCTAGGTATTTTGAGGGATGGTAGGATGGCGAGTCAATTGTGCTTACTATCGAACGAAGAGGGACATCAGGTTTAGACTTTAGGAAGCCCGTACAAGCGAAGTGGTTTAGATTCGCGAGGTATTATGTGTATTTGGATAGCTTTGGGAATATTAGAGGATTTGATAAGTGCTGAAATTTCCTGTTCAAGTTTTGAAGTGAGGTCTTTGGTTATAAGAGTGTAGAAACCGTTTTGTAATAATGTTTTTTTTTTGTATTCTGTACGGTTTAGAATTACAGTCGCATTACCATTGTCTGCAGGAAGTATGCATGTTCGTTCGTAGGTGTTTCATGGCCGTCATTCTTTGTTTTGTCACGTTTTTGTTGAGAATTTTGGCGTGTCGGAGACATTTAGTTGTTTCAAAGCGAATTAGGTTGTCATCGTCTTGGGGTAGATCGCTGATTCTACAGAGCCAATAATTAACAAAAAAGTGAGTGTATAAAGTAATTGTGCTAATGAGTGTCTAAGGTTACTGAAAGCTTTAGTTTTGTTTACAATATCCTTCCCGTAAAGACTATTCTGAAATTGTCTGAGATATTTATCTAATGAACTGATCCATCTGAAAACTAGTCTTATAAAAACGGCTATCGCAATTTAGATATCGGCAGAGTAGTAAGCCGGTATTTGCATTCAACACGAACTCCCAAACCACGCTGTAATTCCGATATACCGTCTTTAGCAAACCTTTCATGTATATGCAGAGTGACATACCGAATTGGCAAAATTCTACGTAAACACAACCTCAAAACAATCTATAAGCCCGCTAATAAAATTTCAAAAATATTACCAACCCCAAAAGATCGCGAAAACAGCTTTAATGCCCCACGCGTATATAGTATACCTTGCAGTTGCGGTTTAATATACATAGGAGAAACAGGATGGTCAGTACAGACTAGACTAAACGAGCATAAGCGATGCCTAAGAACAAGCCAGTACAATCGCTCAGCGGTAGCCGAGCACCAACAATAAACAGACCATACCACTAACTTTGATAAGACGAAAGTAATTGTCAAATTTCCATTTTTTTACAATAGAAAAATTAAAGAATCTGTAAAAATCAATAAAAATTTTAACAGTCTAAAACTAAAGTACAAGTATGCAAAGGAGGAGGAAATAAATTAAAAACTAGAATACAAATAGGTAACAAGAACTTACAAGAAGTTAAGGATTTCTGTCTACCTAGGAAGCCAAATAACACAAGATGGGACGAGCGCAACAGATATAAAACAAAGAGTAGCACAAGGTCGTGCTACTTTTAACAAGAAAAAGCAACCACTGTGTTCAAAGACAACAAATATAGACATAAGGAAAAAATTATGCCTAAAACATATGCGTGGAGCACAGCACAGTACAGCTGTGAAACCTGGACAGTGGGAGAAGCGGACAGGAAAAAGATAGAAGCCTTTGAAATGTGGTGCTACAGATATTATATACAGATCAAGTTAAGAACGAAGAGGTACTAGAAATGGTGGGAGAAAGAGAAATATGTGGAAAACAGTAAAAAATAGGAGAGATAGGATGATAAGCCACATTAAGGTATGAGGGAATAGTGTAGAATATATTAGAAGTAGAGTATGAGGGAATAGTGTAGAATAGTGTAGAATATATTAGAAGTAGATATAAGAAAAAAAGAGGTAGAGGTGTAGGCTAGCTCAGAATAGGAAACAACGAGGGTTCCAGGGCTGAAGACCTAATGATGATGAGATTACAAGTACAATTAGTATTTATTGTAAAATCGACAATTAACTAAAACCTGCTACGTTTTGGTTCTCAGAATATCTAGCAGATAATTCACAGAAAATTCAGCGAATTATTCTGCTAAAATTTCTGTGCCGGTAAAATACTGAAAGCCTCGACTTTACGAACAAAAGTTGTTGTTCTGCCGATTAACTCAGTGGGACGGGTGACGATGGTTCCAGAATGCTATCGGGTATGGAATGTGGCCTTCATTGGGAAATACATAACACGCCACCCAATTTCGCAGGGATGCTGGAAGAAAGCCCTAAAATGACTAACAAAAGGGACCAAAATATTAAAATCGGAAGAGTACTTTGGCTTACAATATACCTGGAAATTCTTTACAACAAAATTATTTTAATCCTAAAACAAACCTACATACGTAGATCTATGCATGACTGCTAACTACAAGGAAGTTGTTTGAAAGTTGTAGTGCTCAAATCCATTGCTGGCTACGTCTCTAAAAGAACACTAACAAAAATAATTACGAATAAAAATCACGAACTCTTTATTATAAATACAATCTCGGAAGATTCTTGGACAAAAAAATGGATAGCTGGAACGACTTAAACGCTATTTTAAAAACTAGATAAACAATATAGTAACGTAAGACTTTTTTTTAACGTCTTGCAACATTCAAAGCTGAAACCCGAATCCCCCACTTATCAGTTCACTCCACACTTCGGCACCTACGCACCATTAGATTTCCTGACTATACATGCCTCTTCCGGTAGGAGGCCATATTTAAATTGTAGTAACACATGTCCGCACTACAAAGTAAAGGTTAAATAAGATCTGAAATATTCAACCATGCTTTTTTTAAAATCATAACACAATCTGTTACGGCAAAAACTGTAGCTATACCGTTTACAATAATGAAAAACCAAATAAAAACATAGAAGCATTAGTAAGTACGTTTAAGGTATACATTTTATAATAAGGTACTAATCTCCGCACCAGTATAGTTTTTCGGTATTAAAAGTTGCACTCTAGTTCTTCTCAAATATCTTGTCGACTTCATCCGTTACAATATGAAACTTTCAACCAAACGGTTGACTCTTTCTACGGACCCAGTAGTGTCTCTAAAAAGAAACTGGCCCACTTGGCAGGAAATTATCCGAACTTGATTAAGCTGCTTTGCCATGTTCGGTAACCTCTACATAAGGCAATTAGCCTTCCAAAGCGGCATGTTTACAATTTGGATGTTTGAAACGGAGTCTTGCTTCAAAGAAAAGACTGCTCTTTTTAAACTACACGAGGCATTCTTAGTAAACTTCGAACGGGTGAATAAAAATTGTATTTCCCTTTACGTCGTTTTCTCTATCTAAACTTTATATATTTAAACTTATGTATTTCGGATTTTACGTGTAATCTGAATTAGCACAGAACTGTATATGAGCTGCTTTGTTCTTAGATGGATGAATCATCGGCCTCATTCTATATTATTTAAGCAAAACAAATTAAGCTGTATTAATTACCGAGAATTACCCCTAGCTTTTTTAAAAACTGACATGAATCCTTAACCTTTGACTATTGATCGAAATTGATGCCAAATAATTGTCTCTTAAATTAGAATTTGTAGATATCTAAAAGTTATACGTCCTAAAGGAAATAATCTAATTCTAATGGTGGACTTATACAGAAACTATTAAAATGAAATGTGATTATAATTATTTTTAAGGGAATGTCACAAACGGTTAAAGACTTCTATGCCAATTGCTAAGGAAAGTAGCAGTTTGGCAAACTAAATTATTTAAGTGACATTTAATGTTTCAAATGGCATAAACACTATTTTTCTCTCTTCCACTCACAGAACATTTGAAGCAAACATTTTAAGATATTACCTATCTATGAGAAGTTTCAAGCAGTATATGTACAATCAAATTACATTTGATACACATTTTCGACATTTTGAAAACGCTTAATACTTCTTGTCTATTTTAACTGATAAATGTCTCTTTCTAACGTGTTGTTTGACAATGGAGATAACATTGTCTCTGTAGCTCTTAAACGTTTCTTACATAGAACAGTTCTAGGGGTATTTATTGAATTGTGATACGAGCAGCAGTAACTATACGCTGCTAATCAACTAAATGATGCTTAAATAATAAAAGCGCTATTTCTTGGTTTTCTACTTATCTAAGTAAAAACGTCATACTCGGTCTTTCATATTTACACATCGTATTTGCTATAAACTAGAAAGAAAAACTATTAGATTTCTTCCAGCTACTGCATAAACTGTTAGTAAATGTCCAAAATTGCATGGGGAAATGTAGGTAACTACATAGAAACTGAAAAAATTGTTTTGTAATTTGGTTTCATAATGAATAATTAAAACAAGTCAATCATATTCATCTGTAAATTTTCTCAGAAGATTTTCGTAATTATTTAATTTCTTGATTATAGTTCTGTATAACGTTTAAGTAATTTTGTTGTAATTAAAGTGGTTTGCTATATAATGAACTGAAGATTAATTAACGACTATTATATATAATCAGTTTCTTTTCATCAGTAGTCATTCCAGATACATTTCAGTAGTACGTGGAGCTAGAAGGTCCCACTTTTGTTTCAGATGGCACAGCCTAGAAACTTAGGAGTTATAACTGTGCCGTATATCATGTTGTTCAAAGCTGCGTTGGCACCCATAGAAAAGCCCTCCGTTTGGTATGAAATAAAAGGAATTTTCTTCTACTCCATTGTTGCTACTCTGATGGCTATGATAACAATAGACTGTTATCATGCGCGTTCGAATTTTATTAAACTCTCGGAACTTCTTCACTTCGACATTAACGTGATAGCATTTTTAATAAAATTAACAAATTTTTCGTATGTTCAAAGGAAAAGATTTGTATACACGATCAAAATCTTACAAAGCAGAATTTTTTGGGAACATTCAGAAGATTTAAAACAATCGATTCCACCAAAGGTAATTTCGGTACAAAATATTACAAGAGCGTTGGGTTGGATTTGCACTGTTTACATTGTAACAACTGCAGCTTATCCAATATTAAAGAAACAGAACTTACCGTTTCAGCTGCCATATAAATTGGGATGGTGGACGCCTATTATCTACGTGTATCAGATTTTGGCTTTGTCAGTCACCGCCTGGTTGTTCATGTCTTTAGAAATACTTTGTGCAGCTATGATCGAAAGCGCAATCGTTCAATTGGAAGTTTTATCATATAGAATTATCCGTATTAGAAATGATTGGTATAATAATGCAGATAAAAGAGTAATTTCGGCATCAGCGGATATCGCAACTGTACGGGAATTAAAACAGTGTGTCCTCCATCATCTAGCGATCATAGAGTTAGTTCTTTGGTATAATAACAGACTATCAATCATAAAGTCCTTCTTAGCTTGTCCTATTATTACAGACGCCAATACAAATTAAGTTCAACAACGGCAGTACCTTGGTACACTTTAAGGGAGGGGGAGAAGATAAAAACTTGACTTTCTATAGGTATGTATATTTATTAAGTATTAAAAAGTATATCAGTTCTGAATAAACCTGCACCTTGAAGAAGTTCTGGATTACTTGAACAGGCAAAATGGCTTGTGTGTTTTAGTGAGCTAAGGAGTCGTACTAAAGGTTTAACCAAATTAGTAGGGTCTTTAGAGAGAAACTAGACAAAGACAAATTCCCGAAAGAGTGTAACATTTTCAAATGTTGCGATTATATCACTATTTTATTAGGCATTGTTGTACGTAACAATACATACCATTAAATTTAGACAACTCTGATCACAAAGCAAATTACGCAATTGAGTATCCACATTTACGTTTATTAAAATCAAATTTTATAAATATTACAAATCTCAAATAACAACTTAGTTCTTCTTAGAACACCCTTAATATTTCTATTATGTTTATTTAAATAAGGTTTGGTTACAATGTAAAGAAACATCCATATTCGTATGATATACATCATTTGATGATGTAGTGCATCCATCTACCATAAACATTTACAAACTAGCGTAGATCGTTTAACAAAACGCCGCTAGGCCCAATGATCCGTACCGACTCGGCAATGGGTTCCCTTATCAAACAGAAAGTCAGAGGTTGTCCTTTAAAAAAATAAGATGGATCCTTTGGCGATTGTAGCAGTGTTAGCAGAACCATGAAGTCATACCACTGACTATTTTCAATTAGTTAACAATGGTTTGCATTGCTAAAATATGTTCATACAGTTAATTCTTGTTTCTTTCCACAAGTTTGGTTTCGGGCTTCTTAGAGCGACTTTTTGAAAAGCTTTTCCAAAAACCTCTTCTAAAAAATTTATTCTATACTGAATTACAATGATTAAATTTTAATTTACAAGTACGATGTTCACTAACGTTGGAAACCAAAATAATTCTAAGTTGAAATTCACTGTTATTAATTAAACTAAAATTATGGTGAGTAGCTGAACTGACAACAATGTTAAAGTTGAAAAACTCTAGACTGACTGACCATCTTGGGCTCTCGCGAGTATTTATGCTATCCCTGCCCCTCACATTGCTTGTGGGAACTTCACAGCTCGTGTATGCTTATTTCTGTATTTAATACAATGTAACAATCTTAATTCTAATAATTGCTGTCTTATCTTTAAAGAATTGTTAAGATAATTATATCTTTGAGAAAAAAAAATAAATTTGAAGAAAGTGGTAGGACACATCAATAGGTCAAAATCCACTTCACCTTTTTTGTTTCGTTATAACACGTAACGAACATATGATTCCGGTTGATGGTAGGGGTGGTATTTTTTCAAACTCTGGTTTCAAGGTTTGTACACTTTTGTACACTTTTACGTCAAACAATTTTGTTAGCTCTGTTTTGTTTACGCTTCATCTAAGGCTTATTCTAAAATCTAACGAAATAAAAATTTGGGTATGGAATTTAATTTGAACTTAAAAGTCAGATTGATTCTTTATGTGATAATATAACATAGATCAATACGATTAAATATAACCCTAGTATCAGTAATTTAAAGATTTGATGCCATAACATCTAATATGCAATCTGTTAAATGTCGCTGTCTGATTATGCAGAAAGAGAACCACATATCTACCTCTACCTCTCTTTTTTCCTATCACTACTTCTAATATATTCCGCAATAATCCCTCATTTTTAATATGTGTTCTATCGCCATCATTATATCTTTTTTATTCTTTACTGCTGTCCACCTATTTCTTTCTTCCTCTACTGTTCCTAGAACCACTTTGTTCTTAACTTTGTCTGTCCATGATGTCTTCAGCACACGTGTGCAGCACCACATTTCACAGGATTTTTCTCTCCACTTCACCTACTGTCCAAGTTTCACAACCATAGAGCGCCGTGATTTACACATATACTTTTAGCAACCTTTTCCTTGTTTCTATGTTTGTTGTCTTTGATCATACTTGTTGCGTTTCCTTGATAAATGTAGCGCGACCTTGTGCTAATCTTTGTTTTATATATTTTGAGCTTTTCTTATCTTGCGTTATTTGGCTTCTTAAGTAGCAGAAATTCTAACCTCTTATGTAAGTTCTCGTTTGCTAGTTGTATTCCAGTTTTTGATTTATTTTCCCTTTTTTTACATACTAGTATTTTAGGTTAATTTTTGATGATTTTCATATCGTATATCTCTTAGAACTGTTTACATTTTACTAAGAGCTGCTTCTAACTCTTTTTTGCTAGATTCCAATACCGCTATATCATCTCAAATGTAAACATATCAATCGTTTGTTTCTGCATATAGTAATTCCAAATGTCTTTCTGCATCTGACGGTATTTATTGCCTCTTCGATATATTAGTTAAAAATTAATGGAGACAGGGCACATCTCTGTCTCACTCCTTTTCTAATATTTACTTCTCTACGTTTCTGCTCTAATTCTACCACAGCTGTTTGCTCTTTGTACAAGCTATGTACTATCCATTTA
The DNA here is from genome assembly GCA_036346225.1 of Platerodrilus igneus. Taxonomy (NCBI): domain Eukaryota; kingdom Metazoa; phylum Arthropoda; class Insecta; order Coleoptera; family Lycidae; genus Platerodrilus; species Platerodrilus igneus. The sequence continues at coordinate 403,578 of JARFIW010001125.1, forward strand.
TATCTACAACTCATTTCAATCTTTTTGAGCACTTTCAACATTTCTTATCATTTTACATTGTCGAATGATTTTTCCAAATCTACAAACTTTATATATACGAATCTCCTTTTTTCCCATTATCATCCTCAGAACTAAAATAGCCCCCCCCCCAAGTGTTCCCCAGTTTTGCCTAAACCCAAATTGATCTTCTCCCAGTATTTCTTTAGCCCGTTTATCGATTCACTTTGTACATTTCTAGTTAATATTTTTGACACGTGTGCTGTTAAACTTATTGTTCAGAAATTTTCACATCTATTTGCGCCTCTTTTTTTTGGTATAGTTACTATGATGTTACGTTTGAAGTCTTTGGGTATCTCGACTGTCTCATACATACAGCTTACAAGTTGGAAGAGACGTTTTCTTACTGCTTGTCCAGCGGCTTTTAAAATTTCTGCTTGTACCCGGTACCTTATTATTTTTCAAACTCCTTAGTACTAATTCAAATTCATTTCTAAGTATTGGATATCAAAAGTCATCATTTTCAATGTCAGATTTTTGATCTAGTGCGTCTAATTTCTGGTCTGTATATAAATTCCTTATATATTTTTGCCATCTAACCACTTTTTCTACATTTTCTATAATAATGATTCTTTTCGTAACCCTTATGTTTTTGCCATATGGTTTTATATTCCTAAGATTCATTAGTTTGTAGACTCGTCTGTCGTTCCTATTTCTATCTTAGATTCTACCTTTTTGCACTTTTCATCAATCCAGTGTTATTTAACTTTTCTGAATTTGCGAATAATTTCCCATTTCATGGCTTTCTATCTCTGTTTTTTTTCTTTGTCTAGTCGGTTTTGGCGTGTTTGCTTTTCTTCTTCCAAATTCAGAATACCTTCATTATCCATAGTTTTTTATTTTCTTTCTGATTATACCCGAGGATATCTCTGACCGCCAGGTTTAAGTTGAATTTAATGTTATTTCATTCTGATTTTATTTTCTTAGTATCAGAAATTTTCTCGATGTCTATCAGCATCTCGTTGACTTTTCTACAAACCTTATGTGAATATCTTTATCTTTTAGGTTCTCAAAATCAAAGTGCCATTTGTCGTTCCATTTTCAAATTTTTCAATTTAAGAGCCGCCTTCATAATCACGATGTTGTGGTCAAAGTCCATATTGACTTCTGGGTAGCTTCTACGCTCTTTTACTTGATTCATAAATCGTTGTCTAACAAGAACGTAATCTTCTGATATCTTACCATGTCTCCTGGCATCTTCCACGTGTATCGTCTTCTAGCATGATGTTGAAATAATATGTTTGTGATGGTTTAATTGTTTTTGTCACAAAATTCTACCAACCTATTTCCCTTGTCAGTTCTCGTGCATAAACCAAATAGACCTCCTACCGCTCCTTCCCTACCCTTGCCTACCACTGCATTAAACTCACCCATTGTTGTTAAATTTACATGTCCTTTTAGTAATCTTAGCAAGTGTCTGGGTTTTTTTGTAGATCGCTTCTACCTCTTCCTCACTGTAGCCAGAGGTGGGCATGTATACTTGTATTATTACTGTGTTTACCGGTTTAGATTCTAATCTAACCATGAAATCTCTTTCGTTCTTTTTTAAGTAAGTTTCTACACAATGTCCTATCTTTTTTCGCATAACTATTTCCACACCCGAATTTCTTTTCGCTGATCCTGTATGAATTACTCTTCAAAAATCCCCCGCCTCTGGGCACCGAACTTCACTAATTGCTACTATGTTTCATACTAACCTATCCATTTCGATTTTCAGATTTTTTAGTTTATCTACTTCATGCGTCTGACACTCCACACACCAATTCGCAAAATGTATCCTGCTCGTCTTTTAACTACTCCAATCACATTCTCCAAAATAATCCTCTTCTGGAGTTCCGAATGGTGGATCATTTGAACTCAGAAATTTTTTACTCCACAAAATGCCGTAGTTTTAAATAACAATTGAAGTATGCTGTGTATTTGGTAGTAATGTGGTGGTTTCCTGTTGCTTTTCATATCGTAGTAGTGAAACTTAAAATGCCTTACCGACCCCTATGGTCTCTGTTATTCTAAGTACCGAAAGAGCTGCTGCTCTCTTTTGGGATCCTGTTTTAGTCCGGTTTCTCACTAAACACCCCACTAATTTGGTTGAACCTACACGTATAATTCGGCTTTTTAACTCACTGAAACTCGAAAACCATTTGTTCATAAAATTAAAAGTAACCAACCTGGTAGTTTTTATTAATCTTTTTTGGGTATTAAACCACTCAGAGTTTTTAAAATTGTCTTTATTTACGTTTCGATATATGACCTTGTCACGGAAAATTTCAGTCAAGTTAACGGCCACTAGAAAAGTGCTTAGTTAGCGATTTTTGGGTTGGGGGTGGTGACAACTTTTGCTCCGGCTTAGTCAGAGTGAGACTCTAATTCAGGGTAGATCAGAAAATGTACTGCACAGATTATATTAATAAGGGTTAATATTGAATCAGAGCCTGGATAGTGAATGCCAAGGCGCCAGGAAATGATAAAAATAAAGGAGCGTATGAAACCTAAAGTCCTACTTCCAACAGACTTCGAAGGAACCTCCTTTCAGATCATAAATATAAAACACGCAACTTCACCAAATAACTATCTTTAATATCGTATCGGAACACAAAAACAATTAATGACAAAAATTCTAAATACCAGTTGAATTTCAATATTACCTCAATTATGATTAATACAAGCCCAGAAAATGCAAAATTTATAAATATTATTGTAAGTAACCCCGCACGAATGCATATCAGGGAAGAATAACTTCTAATTTCCCACTCACTTTAATGTTACTAATTACTCACGCACTCATATTCCCTTGATCAAGAAAGCATGACGTCACCGTGGAACAATGTAGTAAGCGTAAGACTACGGATCCCAAGGTCCTGGGTTCAAATCCTGACACGGCCGACTGCTTGAAAAATGACAGGTGAGCATTTTTCACAAAATTACGCCCTCGTGCGGATGAGAGGTTAAATGAAGGTCCCGTGTGTGAGTGTTGTCACGCACGTTAAAGATCCCTACCTTGCCTGGAACGGCAAGGGTTCGGCAAATTTATAAATTTCCAGGCAACAAAAAACTCGCCTCCTGGCCAATGTAGTACCTTCTGGTGGAGCATTGGAAATATAAATGCACGGTCAAGAAAGCATATAGTAGTACGTAAAATGCACCATAAATTAAGTGCTCTGTGTTCTGACCTCAATTTCAAATAAGCACCTCGTGGAAGCAATCTATAACAATAATGTAAATATTAGATATCTTAACTACTGTTGAAATATTTCACTAATTATCTTAATAAATCACACTAGGCAGTAAAGAGGGTGCCTAGAAATATACTAAAAACTTGTTTTAAATATTAAATTTTGTACATCAGTATTATTAAATTTTGAATAAAGTAGATGTACTTCCTAAGAACAGCAATAATTCAAATTATTAATATTAACTACTAGTAAGGGAAAATAATAATACCACAGTAGCACAAAATAAGCACAAATACAAACGAATAATAAATACATGGAATAATCTTACTCAATGATTAGCTTTTGTACGTAGTTATCTCACTTCAAAGGTCGTCGAAGTCCTAGGCTGCTGAAATGGTAACCCAGAGTAACGACAGCTGATCGGCAACGCCAATAAATGAGAAGTAATAAAGTTGGTAGTGCAACAACGTTCTTGAGATAAAGGAGGCAGGAGAATAAACAGAATGAAGAGTATACGCATAACAAGCACAATGAGAAGGCGTACGAAGAAAACTAAAAAAAAACCCTAAAATTTAATATTAGAAATCAAGTTGCAAACAAGAATTGGGATATTAATTACCACGTAAGTATGTCAATTACATGTGCACTAGCTGATTTAGAGATAACAGGACGTTACAATATTGAGATTTCAATAACGAACATCTGCACCTACAAAAATTAAAATAATAAAATTTACTCTATTTTAATTCATACTCATTATGAACGCTGATGATGAATTTAAATCCACTACACGTAAAAATCAAAGTTTGCAAAAGACATTCTAGGACCATAAAACCATAATTGACAAATTCCAATATTAATTTGTCGGTTCTACCTAAATCCGTAATTAATACGATTATATCGGCAAAAATCCAACCTTCACCAGCAACGATCGAAATAAAAATGCCTCTTATCCACAAAGACAAGAGCAAAGTACGGCTTATTATCATATTTGTAATTTTAAATGCAGATAAATACCGTATATTTGAGTACACGGCAATAACTTGTAATTATGAAGGTTAACACAAACGAAGCACAAAGGTAACAACGATATAGATGGCAGGACAATGCTATCAATAGACAATTGAATTTATAAATATTATATAAATAAAATGCTAACACAGAAGTGTCAACCGGAAGGTGACAACCTAGGATCGTTGTCAAAATAATAAAAAATTTTAAGTTTGACATTTATGACACAAATTGAAGGTGACTTTGATTTATTAATTTTTGATTTGAATACATTAGGTGAAAATTTTAAAGTTTAGAAGAATGAGTAATTTCAATTTGGTTGCGTCCTGGCACGGCTTTTTATGGTAGCCAATACGCTTAACGTGAAATTAGCTGATTAATTTTTATATAGTTAAATTTCATATAATTCAATAACTAGATGATTGGAACATTTTTTAACATGTTTCTATTTATATGATTGAGGGGATGGTTATTAAAGAAGTATGTGATTACGTTACCGTAAGGATTAAGCAACCGAGGGCCGCTAATATGCCTATAGTTATGTAATTAGTTGTATGTATAAATTGAAATCATATATTTAAGCTGTATTTCATGTTAATATCGCAAGGAAAACCCAGGAAAAACATGCAATGCTTCCTGGATATTGGGGGCATTTGATTTTCATATGTAATTTCTTTTATTATTTCTTTTTGTAATAGAATCCATTGTTTACTAAAAGTTACAGATTCGTTTTGCCACGCAGTTATTTTGATTTTTCGGTTTTGATGATTTTCTTCTTTGTCAATAATTTTTGCGATCTCCCATTTTATTTTATGACTGAAGTCCCATGCATGTTGGCAAATCATGAATTTTTCAAATTTTCTTTTTTTTATATATGATTTATGTTCTTTTAACCTAACTTTAAATGGTCTGGAACTTCTCCTATATAAAACTTATTACATTCGCACGGTGTTTTGTAGATGCAGTTTCTTGAACTTTTGTATTACGTTTTTGGGTTTGATTTTTGTTAGTTGTGTTCTTAGTGTATTGTTGGTTCTAAATACTGTTTTGATTTTAAATTTGTTTCCTATTCATTGGATTTTTTCGGAGAATCTTTTTATGTATGTTATGTTATGTTATGTTGTTTCTGTTTTCATCTTTTTTATTTTTTTGAACTTTATTCATTTCTTTTTCAATTATTTTTTTAGGATACCAGTTTCTTATTAGTGCATATTTAATTAGATCTTCCTCTTTTTATAAAATTTCTTCGTTTGATGATATTAATTTTGCTCTATCGCACATGGTTTTAATGATTCCTCGTTTGACATAGTGTGGATGGTTTGCATCGAAGTTTAAGTATCTGTTTGTGTGTGTTGGTTTTCTGTATACTGATGTCTTAATTGTTGTACCGTTTTTATTAACTAGAATATCTAAAAACGGAAGTTTTCCATGTTGCTCTTATTCATGAGTGAATTTAGTAGTTGGTTCTATTTTGTTAATTGAATCTACAAGGTTTATAATCAGTTCTGTATTGCGAGGCCAAATAGCATACACATCATTTACGTTTCTCCACCAGATTAGTGGTTTCAATTTTTGTGTGATTATTATATCTTTTTCGAATTCTTCCATGAATATATTACTAAAAATTGGCGATAGTGGACTTTCCATCGTAATTTTTGGAAGTTCTGCTTGTAAAGTTGGTCATTTATTTGAAAATATGTGGTATTCACGCATATTCCAAGTAATTCCATGATCGATGATACACTTAGTTTTGTTCTTTCTTTAAGGCTGTCATCTTCTTGTAGTTTGTTTTTTATAATATTAAGCGCTTTGTTTACAGGAACATTTGTGAAGAGATTTACTACATCAAAACTTACCATAGAAGAATTCAAAAAAGATGTAATATTTACCACAAGAATTGAAACCACTAATCTGGTGGAGATACGTAGATGATGTCTATGCTATTTGGCTTCATAATACAGAACTGATTAAAAATTTTGTAGAACCAACTATTAAATTCACTTATGAATTAGAGCAACATGGGAAACTTCCATTTTTAGATATTCTAGTTAATAAAAACGGTACAATTAAGACATCAGTATACAGAAAACTAACACACACAAACAGATACTTAAACTTCGATTCAAACCATCCACACTATGTCAAACGAGGAATTATCAAAACCATGCATGATAGGGCAAAATTAATATCATCAAACGAAGAAATTTTAAAGAAAGAGAAAGACCTAATCAAATGTACACTAATAAGAAACTAGTATCCTAAAAGAATAATAGACAAAGAAATGAATAAAGTTCCAAAAAATAAAAAAGAAGAAAATAGAAACAACGATACGCACCAAAAAAATGCTCTCAATACCATGCATAAAAGAATTCTCCGAAAAAAATCCAAAGAATAGGAAACAAATTTAAAATCAAAACAGTATTTAGAACCACCAATACACTAAGAACACAACTAACAAAAACAACACCCAAAAATGCATTACAAAGACAGTGGCGTAACTACGATTTTTGGGCCCCCCCGCAAAAATTTTAAAGTGGGCTCTCTTTAAAATGTATTACTTTTACTGGCTTATATTTAGCCATATTTTTAAATTATAGTACATGTAGAGAAGGAAGCAGTATAGAATTAAATACATATACTATATTAATCAAGTGCTTTATTAATTATAAAACCAAATTACATAAATTCAAACTTATAAGTTAATTAATATTAAATCTACATATTTATACGCCGCACAAAATTATTTACACCTAAAATTTGATACAGTAAAAAACCTATGAGCTAGCAGACATTCCAAATCAAATTCAAACTTTTGTTTTTCTTGCATGTTTTGCTGCAAACGCGTTTATTGTATCCTCTATATTCATATTTTTGGCAGTGTCATGTTCTACTGCTAAGAGGGATAAATCGTCTAATCTATCTTGTGAAGTGCGGTTCCTAAGATAATTTTTAATAATTTTTAATTTTGAGAAAGATCTCTCCGCACTTGCAACGCTAACGGGTAAAGTTAGGTATAACATTAAGGCTGTTATGGTGTTTGGAAAACTGCTAGAACCTGTAGATTTGGAAAGTACTAGATATTCTAAAAATTGTAAGATACCGTTAACATTTTTAATTCATCACAAATAAGTCTATTATTTTGAGTGTAGTAAGTTCTATACCTATAGCATCATTTAAATCTTTGTAGTAAAATTTTTGCAATTGTTTTGCCTTAGATAAAATATCGTCTGCAGTTAAATTCAAAAATACATTAGGTTCTAAGAAATTAAACTTTTCGTTTACATGAAAAAGCGATTTAAAACGATTCGACAGCTGTGAAATTATAATATCCATTACGCGATAAAATACATTTATTTTAAATTTAAATTCTTCATCATTAAATCGATAATCATTGGATAATTCATCGTAATGCTTTTTATTTTGGTTGCCTTTTTTATAAATTCCGGTTTAATATTCCATTGCCCTGCAACTTTCGCTGCTTCCTCCTTGATGTTGGAATAGTTATTTCTTGTTTCCTTGAAAAATTTTAAAGTTTTTGTAATAAGAGAGTTATCTGATTAATATTCGCCTTTTCACTCTGAGCAGTTTGTGAGAGCTTGTTAAGCTCTTCTAGAATTTGACTTAAAAACACTTAAAAAATAAAATTAAAATTATCCATGCTAGTTAATATTTGCTTTGCGTCATTTCGTTCATCTGTTTTTTTGATATCATAATAATTTTATTAAGAGACATTACTATATCTTTATACCGAATTCTTATGGCAGCTAAAGATTTTACTCGATCCGCCCAACGTGTCGGATTTAAGCGTTTCAATTGTGTGAAATTTTCTTTAAAAACAGAAAGCCAATTCCATCTTACTATACTATTAGCAAAAATGTATATATGTTTTCTAAAAGTAGAAAAACGATTCTATTTCTTTTATACCTTTAACGGCATCATTTATGACTAGATTTAAGTTATGGGCACTACAGTGCATATATAAGGCTGCAGGCTCTATGTTTAAAATTCTCTTTGCACGCCAGAATACGTACCGCTCATAACGTTAGCTCCATCGTAGCCCTACCCTCTACATTTATTTATATCTAATTGCATGTTGGTTAAATTGCTTAATATAGTATTACATAGTCCTTCAGCAGATTGGGACTCTACTTTTGTAAAACCCACAAAAGTTTCACAAATATCTATTTTGGTTACCTCTCCCAAGCTGTCTTTTTAAAATCAATATATCTTACAATTTTACTTAATTGATCAATCTTAGTTATATCCTGTGTAGTGTCTATTATGATTGAGAAAAAGGAGCGGATCTAATTTTATTTAATAAAATATTTTTAAGTGTGCGCTTAAAGTATTAATAATATCGTTTTGAATTTTTGGGAAAGATATTTAATTGAACCTTTGGGTCGTTCAAGCACTTTTGTAATATAGGATCATAGTTACTAATTAAATGAACTAAACTTAAGAAATTACCGTTGTAACTGTCTTTTGAATCAGAAAAACTTTCTCTATGTCCTCGAAATGACAGCATGCGCTGGGATAGTGTTAAAGTAACATTGAAAAGTCTGTGTAAAACATTTTTCCAAAATTCAGTTTCTTGTTTTAATAGTAGAGTATCTTTCTTATCTATGGTATAATTTTTTTCCACATATCGTAAATAAAACAACAAGTTAAATGAGATTGAGCAAGCAAATGCTCTTTAATTTTTTGATAAACCCTGCCAATCATTAATTCCGGTCGTCCAACTTGACCTTACTGAAGCAAACAGCCAACATGGTTGACAATAAACACAATTTTTAATTTAGAATAACACAACCACCCATTTGAATTGTGTGGTAAGTTTAACGTATTGCTTTTATTTTCGCTTGCAGTTATTAAGTAATAATAGTGAACTGAAAACTTCTATTTTATTATCTTTAGGAAACGCACCATCTGGTCTACACAATCCGTAATTAATTATTTCTTTTCTTAAATTGTCATGTTGTAAAACATTGATTTTTAAAAATGTGCAAAATCGGTTGGATATTCTTTCGTCAGATCCATAGATAGTTCATTAAGTGAAAAGTACTACTCACATTTACCTCTGTAATTGTAGTGGTATCTAGTTCCAAATTTCTATCGCGGCCGTCATTATGTGATGTACTTGCGCCCTGGGTGAGAGTTTTTAAAATTGTTGACGACTGCTGTTCGTCTGTAGCGGAACTAGTAGATGCTACTGTCGAAAGCCCAATTTCTTTCATAGATTGTTCTTGTTTTCGGACTCTTTAGAAGTAAAAAGGAACTTATTTTTGGAATCTTGCTCTTTGATTCTTCCAATAGTTTCCTTTTCGTTTTTGCAGCGCCGCTTGTAGTGCTCATTGTATATTATTTCCTGCAATTTTGAATGAAATTAATTATAATGTAATTAGATAAGTAATAATTATTTAAAAGCCTTTTGAAATTACAAATAACACATACATACTTTGCTTTAAATGCTTTAATTAACAAAATATAAATGATTTTTATTGAATGCTTAAAGATTTATTTATATGTATTTCTCAGCGCGACTTCAACTATGATCAAATCAATAGTAGTTTAATAAAAATAGATATAAATACTTACGTTTAAATATGAAAGACCTCCTGTAATACGAACACAACACTATTGAGTAAAACGTACTGGAATGCTTTTTACTTCCTTTCCGTTATATATAATGCAGCTAATGCAAATACGTTGCAACCAGCTGACTAGAAACCACAAAATGAATTTCTTTCTAGTATTATATTTCTAGAAAGCGAAGGTTACTAAGCTACCTGCCATCCTGTGAATCTGTACTGTACAGACAATAGCCCTTTATTCCTATTTAAAATCCCACAAACCAAACTAACCCTACTATACGTCGTTTAATAATGCTTTACCACTTTATACAACTTATCACTTAAGAATAATATAGACATCTTTGTTATTAAAGTTTACAGTCTCTTTCATCTGTTTATTAACCCTTACAAAATAGGACAGAACGGATAGAAAGAAGAAAGGATGCAGGCTGCAGGTGGTGTTCAGTATTTATCTTAATTATTATTTCTTGTATTTCAGCAGTTCCTAGTAGTAACATCAAGAAAACGTTCGTTAACCTGCGGTTTCTGAATTATCTGCAATATTTTCTTGACCGTTTCTTACCTGCCAAATACGTTGAAGATGAATAAGTTGAGTTTATTATCGTTTGGGCCTTCTTGCACTTGGGGCCCCCCCGCATAGCGGGGGCTGGCAGGGGTGTAGTTACGCCACTGTACAAAGAGTTAATACAACCCGGTATCGGACGAAATGTAAGGTTTTTTCCTTCGATAGAGTAGCAAACCACCGATAAGGGAGCGGTATTAATGTACGTAAATTTAACAGTCACAGGTAAAAAAAACCTCACTTACCAAGTTGAAGCAGCACAGGTGTAATTGATCCAATCTTCTGGAATGTTGTGGGAAATTGGAAAAAAAGACTGGAATATTTACACTAATATAATTTAACAACGAAACGTAGACATCGATCTGTGATAACTGCACGTAATAATGTCGAACACAAGCACGACTTCGACTTTCTTCCACGGAAACTCAAAAGCGACTGTCGTTTTACATATGCGCACAGATAATTATTTATCGGTATCAGTTGGAAAACGACGATTGTAGTAAATACACGATCGCGACTTAAACGTAATTGAAATACGATTTTTAATATTTCTCGCGCGAACATGCTGGTCGCCAAAAACACTGTATTTTCCCTATAGCAAAATTAAATTGAAAACGAAAAATGAAAAACGAAAAATGAAAAATATATATCTCCAAAGAAAAAGGAAAAACAAAAAATGAAAAATAACATATCTCTAAAGAAAAAATAAAAAAACGAAAAATGAAAAAACGAAAAATGAAAAATAACATATCTCTAAAGAAAAAAAGGGGAAAGCAGAACGAACTAAGAATTAGGTAGAGGGCACAATTTAATGACCGACTTTCTAAAAGTACTGGTAGCTGTTTCTATAGTAGCCACCCGAATGTGTTCATCGTCGCCGGGATGTATTTCTATAACACGACCGAGCGGCCAACGAAAGGAAGAAATGTCCCGGAGTCAAAGAAGCAAGACCATTGGGGTCCGTAATCATAGCACACAGGGATCTAGAACTGAGTATAGCCTCAATCTGACAAAGTAACGTATTCATTTCTTCCAGGGTAAGTCGTTGCTCCCCAACAACTCGAGAAAAATGTGATTTAAACATTTTGACAGCTGCCTCCGCCAGATCATTAAAGTGAGGTGCGAGGGAGAGACGGAAGTTCCGTTGTAATGAAAGCATTTCGGACGCTTCTTTAGCGAGATTTATAAATTGATTATTGGCACCAACAAAGTTTGACCCATTGTCGGAGTAGCAATCTGAAACCATGCCGCGTGGAGATTCTAAGCGACAAAAGCAGCAATAAAACTGTTTGTTGAGAGATCCATAGTGAGCTCTAGATGAATTGTCCTAGTGCAAGTACATACGAAAACGCACATGTAGGCCTTTGTAGACTTAGAACCACGTGAACGACGTGAAATTACAAAGAAAGGACCGCAAAAATCAATGGCGGTATGAGAAAAAGGTTTGAGCGCACTAACGCGAAAATAAGGTAAAACGCCCAAAAGTGGCGGTAAATACGTTTTCGGAGACATTCGGAAGCATTTGAAACAATTAGAAAAAGTCCTTTTATAACCTTTCTAGCTGATAATATCCAAAATTGTTGTCTTAGTAAGTAGTATAAAGTTTTGAATCCTGAGTGTAAATATTTGATATGCGTAAATTCTATAATCAAAGTTGTAAGCCTATGTGAGCTAGGTAATAATAGCGAATGTTTTGCTTCATAAGGCAAGTTGGAATTTGGCATTCGACCTCCTACTCTTAAAAGCCCGTCGGGATCAAGAAATAAATAAAGAGATCTGAACGATTTTGGCTACAACTGATTTTTATTAATTTTCGTAATAAGTTCTGAAAAGACGAGGAATTGTATACGTGCTTAATTAGACACATTAAAGCACGCTCTAACTCGTTGGCGGTAATAATTCCTTGTATCTTCCGAGAAATTTTGCGGGAGTTGGTGGAGACACGTAAACAATAAGCTAGAATCCTAAGGAGGCAATTGACTTAATGTATAAGAAGACATTGGGTGTCAGATATTAGTAGATAGATCGCTCAAACTTACCATAATTCCCTGTGGTTGTAAAGTAATAACTATGATTCTCTATCGACATCTGGGGAGCAACTCTTTCACTCTTATCGTATTTAAATGTTTAGTACAACACTATTAACGTATTGGCGTCTGTGATAAGGCACATAAGCTAAATGGTAATTAATGCGATATTAGCAGATACAAATGCATATTTTAGGTACGTAGAATGTGTCGATGGTGTTTTTAGAATTGGAGCATTAACGCAATTGATATCTGGTGGATTTGTGATATGCAATACTATTTTCAACATCGTCGAGGTAAACTAATCAAAATTTATTGAATTAATCAAAAGGAAGTAAATTTTGTAGCTGAAGTCCGGTATACTGCAGGCATGTATGACATATAGTTTCTTACTGGGAGTTACTGTGCAATTGTTTATTTACTGTTGGTTTGGGAACGAACTTATACTGAAGGTAAGAATATAATTTTTTTATGCAGCAGTAGTAGTAGCAGTATATTGTACAATTGATATACGTTCATTTTCCAACGCGGGTATGAGAAGTTAGCACAATAATTTTAGTTCTCAAAAGTTATGATTAGATTTTCATCTTCCCTTTGAAAAGTATAAGGGTTTTTTTATATTCATAAAAAAAGTTACGGCGATTAACTTGTAAAATAGCAACTAAAAATGGGGTGTTAACTTCACGCCCAACTTTAAAATAGAATAGTACTGAGTAGGCCATTCCATGCCTTTTTGTGAATACCACAACTCCTGATAGATAAAAAAATTCTGATTTAAAAAAAATTAGATTCAAAAAGTTGAACATCAAACTAGAATAGTTCTGACTAGCTCATCTGATTTCCTTTGATTATTCTAGAATTCTATATAAAAAAATAGATTTATAGAATGTTTAAAATTAATTACTAAGAATTTTATCGTAACAGACATGTGGCGTCAAATAACTTTTGAATTACTGGTCGAATTGCTTTCGGCCATTACAATTTCATTTAGAACTCGAAGAATACTATGCAAAATTTCCCTCAAACTATTGAAAACTTACAAAAAGAATTCCGTTTAGAAAGTCTATATACAATTTTTAAGTGAAATGGCTAGAATCTATTAGAGTTCTGTCAAAATTGGGTTGCAAAAACAGTCGGACGCAGCCAAAGAGTTACTACCAAAATCGAAAAAAACAGAAATTATTGTAACCATTTTTTCTGACGACTGCAAATCTTTTAAAATTATTCACTAAATATGCTGCATTGTTTATATAAATAAACAGTTAAATCTTACTGTATAAATAAATATTTAGATTGGGGCCGTATAGCCCAATCACAAGACAAAAATTATTTAATAATACTAGTTTAGTTAATACCAGCAAACGTTGGTCGTTTGAATAGAGTCTTCAATGTTAGGCGACTTTGAAGTTACTTGTGCGCATTGAACAGACCGGTCAGTCTGGCACGACCGCTTGATAAGAAAATACTATGCAGTGGAACTGGGTCCTCACCAACTACTTGCGTCTAGCCATAAACGTTGCCGCTTGGCCAAGTGAGTGCACTTGAATTAAGGTGTGCTTGAATAATGGTAAGCAGATTAATTTACTGTTAAACAAAACTAAATAATTTTGTTATAGTGCTCACACGCTCAACGATAATTTTTGTAAGAATTTGCTCATACACTCAATGTTAAATTTTTAGTAAGAATGCTCTCAAACGTTTAATGATATTTTTTAGTAAGATGGCATTTAAAAGCTCTATGGACTTTTGATAATGATTTGTCTAAATTCGTTAATTTTGATGTCACAAAATCTATAAAACATGTTTTGAGGATTTTCTAGCATTAATTTCAATTAGTCCATTAAAAATTAATCTAAAAGATTAACAAAGTTTTGGTCTTTGTAATTATCAAGTTTATTATCAGAAACGTAATTGTAATAATGTTTATTCTGAACATTCAGCAAAAAATAAGACTGCAAGTTTATAGGTTCAAATACGATATTTAATTCACCGAATTTTCGTTAAATTAGTTGTTTTTAAAACAATTGGAAAAACGTGGAAAATGATGTATTTTGGATAGCCTATTTTATGGTTGCTTTTGTTTCGATTTGCAAAGATGAGATGCACTTCACGTTCGTATAAATGACTCCAGTAAAACTCCAGTTTACTGCGCAATAAAATGTGGACAGTACGTGACGTCATTTGTTTGTCAAAGTATCGTATGCCAGCACATCTGGTTTCGACAATGTTAACTATCATAACATAGCTTAGAACAACGCTTTGCAAGGCAAGCCTTTTTTTATTACTTTGACATCACAACTGTTTGCTTATCTTGACAACGAGGCAGAACATCGTAAACAACATTGTAAGAACCTACGATTCTTGTTTTGTTATGTAATTATGAAAAACTTTTGCTGTTTAGAATTTATCATATTTTGAATCAAGGATAATGCATGATATTATTATAAATGAATATGAATACCTTAATTTAATCTTAACAAAATATTTCATTTAAATACAATCATACCTTAAGTAGTTATGAAAAGTAAAATTATTAGACTTTGAAAATTTTAACACACACTTGTAAACTAAATAACAGATCTGGTATTTTATGCAATTAATTTGGATAGCCTTGTAAATATGTTTAATAGATTATTGTTATTTTTAATGCTTATTAGAGACAGTCATAATTTTCTCATTCTATTACTGTGTCGAAGAAATTAATCTATCTTTGAGATGCATATTTTGTACATAAAATTTCATTACTTAGAAGGCAATATTTAATTAAAGAATAATCATTTAATTCACTTGAGTAATTGTTTTATTTTGAACAAGTGAGTTCAAGAATAGGGTCATTAAATCAGGAGTTTATGGACTTTAGGAAGGCCGTACAAGCGAGGTGGTTTAGATTCGCGAGGTATTATTCGTTTTTGTATAGTTTTGGGAATATTGGAGGATTTGATAAGTGCTGAAATTTTCCGTTCAAGCTTTGAAGTGGGGTGTTTTGTAATAGGAGTGTAGGAACCGTCATGTAATAATTGTTTAATTTTTTCTTTGTATTCTATACGGTTTAGAATTACAGTCGCATTACCTTTGTCTGCAGGAAGTATAACAATTTTTTTTGTTTGCTCGTAGGTGTTTTAAGGCCATCATTTCTTGCTTTGTCACAATTTTGTTAGGAGTTTTGGCATGTCGAAGACATTTAGTAGTTTCAAAGTGAATTAAGTTGGCATCGTCTTGGGCTAGATTTTGGATCGCTGATTCTACAGAGATAATGATTTCCTCTGCGAGAATTTTTCTGGGTGCAATTGAGAAGTTTAGTTCTTTGGACAGGATATGTAGTTCGTTTTCGGATAGGATATGTTCTGATCGGTTTATGACGGTATTTGAGGACAGAGTTTTCGGGTAAGATGTTTTTTCAAGGTATGAAAGGTTCTTGGAAAGTTGCAAGAATTTGCGTAAGTGTGTTGTTGTGGCGTCTTCGGAGGTTTTTTGGGCTTGCAAGTATGAAATTCGGTCAAACACAGTCCAGTCATTGTAGTTAAGCGTGGTAGATAATGTTAGATGGAGCCGTAGCAGTTGTTTAGAAATATTGTCTAATTCTTTTCAAGTGTTGGAGATTCGTTCGCGAAGCAGTGAGAGTTCTGCTTTGTGAAGAATTTTTCGGCTGGAATATGTTTTAATGTGGTTTTTATTTTAAGAAAATTTGGAACTGTGTCAGAATCACAACACCGTAACAAAATGGCATTGCTTTTGCTCGTTTAGTCTAGTCTGTACTGACCGTTTTGTTTCTTTTGCTTAAAAACAAGCCAGTACAAACGTTCAGCGGTGGCCGAACATAAACATGAAACAGGCCATCCCATTAACTTTGACAATATAAAACTAATTGCCAGAATTTCATTTTTCTACAACAGAAAAATTAGAGAATCCATAGAAATCAATAAAAATTCTAATATTCTAAATAAATAAAATGGCTACTAACTTTTTCCCCATTTGGAAAACAAGCCTATGTTCACAACAGCGGAACCGTAACGTTCACTGATCCGCTATGACACTCCACTCTATTTATGATCATTCATGCATCAAGTTCTCGTCCTATATAAACTACCACTTTCGCTACTTTCACCAGTTACTTTGCTACAAGACACCTTTTTGGCTTTGAATGGGCTAGTGAGTCTACTAATTCAGGAGTAACTCTACATACTCTTTACACTTTAACTTGTCTACTTAATATTAGCATTCTTATCTTTACTTTTTTATGTTATTAGTTATTTTCTTTATTTGTCCTGATATAGCCCCTTACAAAAGTGGGCGAAATGTTGACCTTAGTTAATAAAATGACACGGTTCCAACCCGGAACTATAAATATTTATAATGACTCCGGCCGTGAAAGCCTCCGACAATATCATAAATCTAAGCTATTTGTCAAATACACTTTCGATAGTGTTAGGATTTTATGTCATTGTCAAAACTATTCTTTAATAACTATTCTATTCAAGTCTGTACGGCACATTTTATATTTTTAATACTGCATATGAACTTCATTAATTTAGTTCGTTTTGAAAAAGTTTTTAAAAAAATCGAAATGTTAGAATGCAGAAAATGAAAATTTGATATTGTTCGAACGGCATATATCAAAACAAATGAAAACATCATTCTATCCAAATTTCCTTTTGGAAATTCGGAAATATAAAAGTGGCAGGAGCAGCAACTGAAAGGCCCTGCAGCCGAAACAGTCGCGCCAAAGCGATCGCTCCGAATCGTATCAGACCTGAGAAGACGCCAATTCATATTGTTTCATGCAGGCTTTTGTTTGATCATTCAAAATTTACCCAATACCTTTTACCGCGAACTGATTCCTCTCTACCTCAAACCACACAGATCCAACATGCCGTTAAATTCAACATCTTTCACCTTCCGCTTCGTTTCACTCAGACACAGCAAACTACTTACGTAGACTAATTGTCTAGATCTATACAAAACATGTCGTAATTAAAAAAATGGTGTTACATATTTTTAAAGAATGACTGCTCTTTATACTTTACTATATTAATGTTCTGAGCGTCTGCTATTGGATTTATTTTTCAGAGCACCGGACTTGGTAACAAATGTTATACTTGTAGTTGGTACATATGTGGAAACGACGTTCGTAGATATCTCTTCATCATCATGGAACGGTCATATCGTCCACTACAAATTACAGCATGCAAATTTACGGTGTTTTCCTTGTCAACCTTTACTGCGGTGAGTATTGAATTAGAAAACAATATGTTGACTCGTTCTTTTTTTTTCATTACAGATTATGCGCTTCGGTTATTCCTACTTTACGCTTCTGAGCAACCGATACCAAAGGTACACTGAAACTCAGTGATACTTATGATATTTGTTTATTATTATTATTTTTATATTAATATTATATACATTTGAACACTATTATCTAATGCTGTCTAATATCAATCTTAAAAAAATTAATTAAAAGAGTTAGCAAATCATACATATAACTTGACTTTATTTACTCAGACATCATCGTAAATTAATTGTGTCAAGTACAGGGTAACAGTACATTTAGAAGAAGCTGCAACGATATACATCTTTAAAAAAATACATAAAACCTTTCATCATCATTTTGTTTTCGACCTTACTTAAAGTCGGTTTGACGCAGCTCTAACTTCTTTTCTATTCTGTGCTAATCTAAAAAGCTCTACATACCCTTCACAACCTAAATTTCTAATAATTTGACTAATATAGCTTGGTCTAGGATTTCCTATACTCTGTTATCTTTTTCCTATCTACCTGCCTCTGTTATACTTTAGGTCTATACTCTAAGGTATACTTTAAAAATCCTGGCGGGTAATGTATGAAAGCCACTACGACAGTTGGTAACACAAAAGGTATTTACAAAATGTCGCGCAATAAGCGGGTACGTCATACTTATGATCAAATTATTATCACATACAAAAATGTTTATTTTAATTATAAAAGAAGACAAAAGGTACTCGCGTAAACTGTAGGACTCCTCACAGCATGGCAGCTACTTTCGCGTCAGTTGGGCGTTGCGGGCGTGGGTGGAGCGTTGTTGGACGTGGGTCATCCCTTGCCCCCTCGTCGAATCCAGATTAAAATTTGTCTTCTTCTTTCCTATGTAGAGGTACGATAAAGGAATACAAGTAGGATAAACGATATCACATAGAGATGAAAGGAAACCTACGTTACCTGAAAGAGAAGAAAAGATAACGGCACAAAGATAACCACTCCGTTCGACGTTTGGTAGACTAGTTTCGACGTGACGGAAATCACCATTCTTGTTCCACTCTGCGTCTACGCAATCTTGAGCGCCGACGCGACTACCTAAAGGGACGAAAATGCACGAACAAGTCTTTCAAATTATTGGCGCGCATTTACTTGCAAATTAGAAACCTACAGAAATGTTTAAATGCCGATTTTCGGCATGTAACTCCTCTACATAGATATTAGCAGCCTGATGGTTGTTAAAGAACTCCAACATGTTTACATGATTTCCATTTATAAGGAAATGAAATATTATCTGGTTATCCCTTCCAAAAAAGGAAAAATGTTAAATTACATGTTATGGTAAGGCTTAATCAACGAATTGCTACCAACATGCCAGACCGCTAACTAATTGTGAGTTATGTCATGGTGGCATTTAGTTAACTGATTTTTATTTATTTTTTTGTTGTTTTCGAACTTACTTAAAGTCGGTTTGACGCAGCTCTAAATTCTTCTCTATTCTGAGCTAGTTTAAAAAGGTCTACATACCCCTCACAACTTGAAGCTCTAATAATTTGACTAATATAGCTTTGTCTAGACCTTCCTACTCTATTTTTATCTGGTGAGCTATAATCTAAAACCTTATTAAATAGTCCCTTTACAGGTTTTATTTCTAACTAGAATAAACCCCGCCAAAACTAGAAAGCTATTTTTCGATATATGCAACAATCTCTTTAACAGTTTAAACCATACTAATACTTAATTGGAAATGACAGATCACTTCGTCATAATTTGTTTGACATCGGTAGAATTCATAAATCCTGTTTAAATTCGACCGGCAAGACATTATAATGACTGTTACAAATATCACATGTAAAGATTGTAAACAGTGTTGCTAGCTACATACTCGAAAATGTGACTGTGGTAGTCACTATGTATTTTAAATAAGTATTCCGAAAACAACTGATGCAATTCTACATCACCAGCGCATTCTCCATTTAATTACTTTAAATTGTCTTATTCCACTGCATTAGTAACAGGTAAGTAGCCTATTAGACGTATCACCAATAATACGCGAGTTATACATCCCCCAAATCAATATATATGTATAATTAAATAAAATCATTAAAACTTAAGTTAGATGCAATAATGTATAATTGAAGGACAGATTACAAAAGGTTAATGGAAGTTCATATACTAGACATGAGAACGGAAGTGGATACATTGTATTCCGGACGCAACGTGCTACTGCAGGTGCAGGTCACAGTAGGTTATAAGACAGCAATTATCAGAATTAAAATTGTTACTTTGTATTGTATAAATGAATAAAGAAAATAGCAGACATAAGCTCTGCAGTTTCCACAAGCAATGTGAGGGGCAGGGACAACATAAATACCTTCAGGAGCCCAAGATGGCCAGTCAGTCTCGAGCTTCACAACTTTAACATTGTTGGTTGTTCAAGCTACTCAATTTTGTTTAATTAAATTAATTAGTGAAAGTAATTTTGATTGTTAAAAGCTTTAATGAATATAACGCAACCATTTGTTAATCTCCATTGTAATTTCTGTTTTATTAAATTTGCAAGAAAATTTTTTGGAAAAAGCTTTTTTAAAAAGCCGCTCCAAGAGGTGAGTAGGATTCCAGAAGGGCACTAGCGAATTCAAAATCGAGGAAACTGGTGGTCTTGAATCTTTATTTTCATCTGGAAGAACAAACAAAAATTTAGAAAAAGTACGAAATCGACCAAGCCCAAGGAAAGAAAATTGATGTAACTGGCAATGAAAATTATGTAAGTTTATTTATCCTAATCATTTTCAAATATTGATATTAGCTGGTAAAGCAACGAAAGAATTATATACGCATTTTTTGCACGATTTATTGTTACATCTAATCGCAATTTATTAACGAAAGAAATTTATTCAGCATTTATGCACAAGTATTACAATTTGTTACGATTTAAATTAATGAAACAATTTCAGCAAAGTCTGAGCCTAGAGTATAATTAGAACACAAGTTCATTGTGCAGCTTACTACAGTAATTATTACAGAAACGATTTATTCAAAACTTGACTTTCATCACATTTTATAATTAAACACTTCCAGTGCAACAGAATAAAGAAAGTGTATAACTATAGAAGCATATTATGTACTTTATTACTAAAACGATTGACTTAGCAAAAGTCTGAAACAAAAGCGTGTAATTATAACACAGTTATTATACAATTTATTGCATAAAACTATTACTGAAATAAAGTTACTTTGCATCAATTTGCAAGCTCTATAAAAGATTATAATTATACACTTAATACAACAGCTGAGACAATTAATCAGCAGAACTCTTCAATGTAATTATAGCACTTGATAATTACATATGAAATATACGCAAAAGATAAGTGTTTCTTTAAATAACTAAATATCAACTTTAATACAATCTAAACACAATACAAACTCAACTGAAAAATAATTATAGAATTAATTTATATAAAAACAATGAACATGGAGAATATGCGGTTGTATCTCAACTCAATCTCGGTATACGACGAAAACCAAGCAATATTAGGTATCTTTATCACCGTGTGAGATATTTTTAAAATCCTTTTACAAAAAAGGCGACATTGACCGTAACGTCATGGTTCTATGCCTGCTTCTCAGCAAACTAACCGGAAGAGTATTAACACTAATCGCAAGCCGCGATTACCTTGAGCAATGGGAGGACTTCAAACGGTTGTTAATAGCGTATTTCAGCGACCAGAGAAATATCAAATGTCTGGTGAGAGACTTAATAAACCTCCGGATAGAACCCAATCAATCACCCTACCAATTTGGTTTGAGAGGCCAAGATGTGAAGAGCTTAATCTTAACCAAACTGAAAATCGAAGAACCCGACCAAAATATACGTTTATTAAAGACGAAAATGTACGACGAAATGGTTCTAGACACATACATCAATACATTACCTGAACGGCTATTAGACAAAATAAGATTTCAACATCCCCAAAATTTAGATGAAGCAATGAATATGATAGTGGAAGAAGAAAACGTTATGTATTATAGAATCAGGATAAATAATCCTAATGTAAATAAAAATTACTCACCTATGAAAACAATACAAGCCGCGAGACAACTACCAACACAACAAAAATTTACACCCTTTAACGCACCAACGAGTCTCTCGAACGAACAATTCAAACTTTAATAACACAAATTTTCACAGCCAATTTAGACAATTTCCAACACCCACATTTAACTCAAACTTTACAAAACCCGTACTACATCACTCAATAAGTCCGTAGGATGATACATAGATGGCGTTGCTATGTAATAATCCATATGATTTGTAGGAAGTACTAACCTTAAAAAGATATCTGTCAAAATTTCATGACAATCCGACGATTAGTTTACAAGTTACAGAGGTTCAAGTGACGATACTTTTGAGTTTTTCAAAAAAATGAATTCCAAGCAATTTCGCGTGTTGATTTATCATTGCTTTTTGATGGGTAAAAATACCATCGCAGCCAAAGCATGGCTTGATAAGTGTTATCCGGGCTCTGCTCCATCGAGGCAAACGGTGGAGAAGTGGTTTGCTGATTTTAAACGTGGCCGTACAGACACTGACGATGCTGAACGCTCTGGAAGGCCAATTGAGGTGGTTACACCGGAAAACATCAAAAAAGTCCACCGAATCGTTTTGGAAAACAGAAAAGTGAAATTGCGTGAGATAGCTGACACCTTGAAGATATCAGAAGGCAGTGTGCACACTATTTTGCATGAACATTTGTCCATGAGAAAGCTGTTCTCAAAGTGGGTGCCGCATTTGCTCACAGTGGACCAAAACAACAACGTGTCGATGATTCTGAGAGCTGTTTGGAGCTGTTCAACCGGAATAAAAGGACTTTTGCGTCGGTATGTGACAATGGATGAAACATGGATCCACCACCACACTCCAGAGTCTAATCGGCAGTCAGCTGAGTGGACTGCAGCCGGAGAACCACGTCCAAAGCGGCCAAAACCGCAAAAGTCGGCTGGTAAGGTTTTGGCGTCTGTATTTTGGGATGCGCACGGAATTTTGTACATCGACTATCTTGAGAAAGGAAGAAGAATCAACAGCGAATACTACATGGCATTATTAGTGCGTTTGAAGGAAGAAATTGCCAAAAACGGCCACACATGAAGAAGAAAAATTCTCTTTCACCAAGACAATGCACCGTGTCACAAGTCGATCGCAACGATGGCCAAATTACACCAATTGGGCTTCGAATTGCTTCCGTACCCACCGTATTCTCCAGATTTGGCCCCCAGCGACTACTACCTGTTCGCAGACCTGAAAAAATGCTCGCCGGAAAAAATTTGGCTCGGATGAAGAGGTGATCGCTGAAACTGAAGCTTATTTTGAGGCCAAAGACGAATTGTTTTACAAAAAAGGTATCGAAATGCTAGAACGGCGTTGGACTGATTGTATCACCCTTGAAGGAATGTATGTTGATGAATAAAATCGAATTTCGCCAAAAAAATGTGTTTTTCTTAGTTATCCTACGGACTTATTGAGTGATGTGTTATTTACACCAAGGTTTACTCAAAACGTAAACCAACCAAGGCAAACACTTGGCGCAAATTTCAACAGAACACACTTATGACAAATAACAATAACAACCTCAACAGTTATTACAAATCAACTCCTATGGACACTTCATCGGGTAACACTAGACAAAACACAAAAATATCGTAAATCAGACCAAACTATAACCAAAAACGAAACATCACTTCCGAAGAACTATTCTACCAAGAAGTAGAAGATTTTGACAACCCGGACGCGAATAATGACGCAACTTCCAGTAAAAACGAAGAGACAAATTACGAATGCCACAATCCCTATAAAACTACGGAGAGGACGAAAAAGAAAATGCGTGCTCAAATTTTCAGCTAGATCAATTCAAATACGACCAAACCTGATTAATTTAAATAACATCAATCAATACATTTTACCCTACATAGAAATACCTCACGCACAACTTAAATTACTAATCGATACCGGATTTTCAAAAACTTTAATTAGCCCCAGAACAGTACAAAAACACTATTTATATTTTGTAAAAAGAGAACCCTTTAAAATCAAAACAGCCCACAAAATGATAATACACCAATTTATAGCAAACATACCTCTTCCAAAAACTTTTAAAGTAAAAATGAAACATGCATTTTGCATCTTTGAATTTAACGACAAATATAACGGATTAATAGGCATGGATCTTCTAACAAAATTAGGAGCAAATATTGACATAAAAAACCGATTACTGAAAACGAAACACTGACAAACTCCCATTAAATTCCAAAACAGTAATATTCAAACCGATCAAAAATACACTATCGAACCCAGGACAGAAAACAAATAAAAATTATAGTAAACTCAAAAAACCATATATAAGCATCATAAATCGCATGACATTTCAACAAGGAGTAGAAACACCTACCGCGTTAGTACAAATAAAAGACAATTACGCCATTACCACAATTTTAAACTCAAACGATTACCCCATTGAATTATCATTGAGAAATTCAATAGGCATAGAAGAAGTAAATTTTAGCGAGATGGAAATCGACGAGGAATATAAAAGCGATTCCAACCCTACAAAACATGATAGAATGTTAAGAGAAAATTTAATTAACATTCGTTTTATTGAAGATATTAATAACGAAGAGCAGAGAGAAATTAAAGGCTTACGTTTCGAATACCGAGATATATTCCATTGCGAAGGAATACCCCTAACTTTCACCAACACCGTGAAACATAACATTGAATTAACAGACGCTAAACCAATATTCACCAAGGCATACAGACTACCTCAAGCAAGTCAAGAAGAAGCAGATGGACAGGTAGCAGATATATTGAAGCAAGATATCATCCAACATTCAAACTCACCATAGACAGTCCCGTATTAGTAGTACCAAAGAAGTTAGATGCCTCAGGCGAACGCAAGTATAGAATGGTTATCGATTATAGAAAACTAAATAAGAAAACTGTAGACGATAAATACCCGCTATTCAATATTACGGAAATCTTGGAGAAATTAGGAAAGTGTCAATATTTTTCGACATTAGACCTCGCCTCAGAATATCACCTAGTAGAGATGGACGAGAAGGATACAACCGAAACAGCTTTTAGTACACCTAGAGGACTTTATGAATACAAACGCATGCCGTTTGGGTTAAAGAACGCACCTACTACTTTTCAAAGAGTAATGGATAACATTTTAAGAGGGATACACAATGAAAAATGTCATGTATACTTAGACGACATTATCGTATACTCAACATCACTGACTGAACACATCGAAAGATTACGAGAAGTTTTTGAACGATTACGAAAAGCTCATTTCAAAGTTCAACTAGATAAAAGTAAATTTCTACAAAAAAAAGTAGCATTTTTAGGACACATAGTAACACCTTGTGGAGTTATGCCAAACCCAGATAAAACGAACGTAGTATTAAATACCCCTTACCCAAAACCAATAAGGAAATTAAAGAATTTTAGGACTCAGTGGTTATTACCAAAAATTCATCAAAGGATATGCACAAATAACCAAGCCATTAACGAATTGCTTAAAGAAAGGTAATAAGATCCAACACACCCCAGAATTTATTAAATCTGTAGAGAAAATTAAATGCGTCCTTACAAATCACGCTGTATTAGAATATCCAGATTTTTCGTTATTTTGTAGTGATAAAACCCCGCCTACTCCCCAACTGCGCCCGAGCATTCCTTTCTTTGAGCTGCCAGCTACGTCAATGTTCGCAGCACGTTTAGTTACTATGGAATTAATCACTTTTTCGTGACGAGCTATAATTACACAAATTGCATGCGAATGGACGTTTATTAGTGTACTACCAAAAATGTTTTTGTAAATTACTTTTACGTGAAGCGGTATAATCACACGCATGCGAATGGACGTTCGTTAGTATGCGACCGAAAATGTTTTTGTAAACGACTCTTATATAATGCAGTATAATCACACAAATTGCACGAGACTGGACGTTCGTTAGTATGCGACCGAAAATGTACTTGTAAATAACTTTTATATGGTGTGGTAAAATCGCATAAATTGCATGCGAATGGACGTTCGTTAGTATGCGACCGAAAATGTATTTGTAAATTACCCTTTCGTGATGTGGTATATTCACACAAATTACATGCAAATGGGCGTTTGTTAGTATGCGACAAAAATGGTTTTTTAAATCACTTTTTCGTGATGTGGTATAATCAGACAAACTGCATGTGAATGGGCGTTCGTTAGTATGCGATCGAAAATGGTTTCTAAATCACTTTTTTGTGATGTGGTACATTCACACAAACTGCAAGCAAATGGACGTTCGTTAGTATGCGACCAAAAATGTGTTTGCAAATTACTGTTTTGTGATGTGGTATAATCACACAAATTGCATGCGAATGGGCGCTCGTTAGTATGTGACCAAATATGTATTTATAAAGTACTCTTTCGTGATGTGGTATAATTACACAAATTGCAGGCGAATGGACGTTCATTCGTATGCGACCAAAAATGTTTTTATAGATCACTTTTTTGTGATGCACTGTAATTACATAAATTGCATACGAATGGACGCTCGTTAGTATGTGATCGAAAATGTATTTGTAAATTGCCCTTTTGTGATGTGGTACATTCACACAAACTTCAAGCAAATGGACGTTCGTTAGTATGCGACCAAAAATGTCTTTGCAAATTACTGTTTTGTGATGTAGTATAATCGCACAAATTGCATACGAATGGGCGCTCGTTAGTATGTGACCGAATATGTATTTATAAAGTACTATTTCGTGATGTGGTATAATTACACAAATTGCAGGCGAATGGACGTTTATTCGTATGCGACCAAATAATTACACAAACTGCACGCAAAAGAGCGTTCGTTAGTATGCGAACGCATATATTTTTGTAATTTATTTTTATATGATGCGAAAGAATTACACAAATTGTATGTAAATTGTCGTTCGTTAGTATGTGAAAACATTTCCACTTTGGATGCACTTTTATATAATGCAGATTGCTTACTTAAATTATGTGACCCCAAACGTTCGTTAGTTTGTGATCAAGTGAGGGGTTTGTAAATTACTATCTTGTGGTACACAAAGCACTCGAACTGATAGTCTGCGTTGGAGGCCGTACACGTTTTAATAGGTTAATTATTAACGGTACACAATAATCACATAAATTGCCTCCCTATACAAAGAGCAAATTCCAATAATCTTCTAATTTTGTTTGAGTTGGTTGCATGTGCATAAAGCCAGTTTCCTTTAATACCACTAAGCTATGTTAAAAAACAACGAATCTTAGGGGAACTTTTTGCTCCAAGCGTGTCGTTTACAAAAGGGAGCTGAAAGAATTAAATAAAAGAAAGTTAATTTTAGTGTACACTGGGGCGGGTTGTAATATCGGGTTCCTTGATACACTGCGCATGGCAGCAAACCAAAGGACACACCTACAACTTATTAAGGGTAAAAAGATGCCAAGCATTTACCTCTTCGCCCATCTAGTATTGTGGAATTTATGCTGATGGTTGAAGTTGTACCGCTAAGCGTTATGCTGTCAATAAATTGGAAGTGAAAGACGCGCTTTACATAAAAATTTCGCAAATAGTTATTCCGAAGTAAGGTAAAGGCACCAGTAGGTGCTGGTCTCTATTGGTCATGGTTAGAAGAATTAATTATACTGTAAATTGTAGTTAAAAATGGCTAACGTTTGTTTACAGAAGTGTTAGTAGTTTGATGGTCTTACGTGAATTTGTTAGCTTTTTACCTAAGAACAGCTGTGTGTTGTTATTAAAGGGAAACGCCTTTAACGAAGAATATTGAGAAAGAAGTTAATTTGATTTATTCTTATAACCGCACCATCAATTACTGAAACAAGCTAGGGTCAACTTTTGACACACTTATATTTTTACATTCACGTAATTATTAGGTGGGTTAGGTTGATTAAACGCTGTGGGTGCTAGACATCTTTAATTTGTCCTTCAAGTGCTAATGATTGTGTCATTTTACCTAAAAATGCTAAGCTAAAACCAGTCATTTTTTAAATTTTAAAATAAAAAACATTTTAATTTTATAAGATTTTGACCTGTAACCTTTTTTGTTGTTTTGTATAACTTACTTAGAATAGTTTAATCTATTATAAAACATGTTTAGCGTTAAATAAAATGCAATGTTTATGCTACTTATTTTTTTTCAGGTCTGCCGTGAAATAGTAAAATAGTAAAGAAGATGCCTGGGGTCAACGGCTCATTCCTAAGCTATTCAGAAGAAGACATGAAAATTGCGATAGAAGACGTTCGGCTTCATCAAAACACCCATAAGGACAGCAGCGAAAAAGTTCGGAGTCCCAAGGACAAGTTTAAAATATAAAGTCGAAGGAAAGAGTCCAGCTCAAAGGAAGATAGGACCTGCTTCTATTCTCAGCAAAGAAGAGGAGGCGGAAATATGCAAGTGGGTCGAAAAGATGGCAAAACCTGGTTTCCCGGTAGCAGTGTGCAAAGGGCGTTAAAGGAAATGTGACGTCCACACCCATTTAAAGACGGGAGATCCGGTAAAACTTGGGTAAAAGCATTTCTAAAAAGAAACAGTAGTATATCTAAAAGAATCTCTCAAAACTTGACTGTATCTAAATCAGCAGTCACAGGTGCGAATATACTGCACTGGTTTACAGAGGTCAATGCATACTTGACAGAAAACAGTTAAGACCACATATTACATGACCCTTCTCGCTTATTTAACCGGGATGAAACGGCATTTTTCTAAAACCCGAAGAAGCAGAAAGTCCTTGCAAAAAAGTGGACATGACCGTATACCAAGTCATATATTAGTCAAAATTTTTCTGTTACCAATTTTGTTAGTTAGGCAATGTATTCTACTTATTCTGGTAGATAGACAACCATGCATACAGACCTTGTGGGAACGTGTTTGGTTGAAAACAACAGTTTGTTCGTTAATTTTGGGAATCATCTGTGCTTAAAAGGGATATTATCTACTTTGTTAGATACGCGAATTTTGTTTTCCTTTTTGAATTAGGCACTGCACGAAAATGGGTCTTTCTAGTTGTGAATTGGAGCTTGGCCTGAAAAGCTTCAAGCATTTAGGTGCCCACCAGTTAGTTTGTTCACTTCGTCATAATGTGCAAAGCCGAAGGTGGATAAGTCTACTTCGCTTTTATTAATTTGAAATTGTTAAATCTGATGAGGGTTTGTCATTTTAGCATTCACGTGACATTAAATTATTGCGAGAAGCACGCAATAATTAATTATCCCCGAGAGCACGTGGAAATAATTTTGATCCTGGCGTATTCACTCTGGTGTTAAGAATACGTATTATTTTAATAGAATTCGCACATGGTGAATTCTAACCAATAAGTTTGGGACATCTCAAACACCATTCGTTACCACTGTTAACCTACCCCGCAATGCAGCCATAATTTCTGAAGAGTATTGTTATCAATTGTCAGTATAACAAATCTGAAGCTAAATAAGGTATTTAGTATGGAATTCACAAAATGCGTTTGGTGATGTAATCGTAAAATATGGAAAGCTTTTGATCATGCACGCTGTCCAATTGTGTTTTTGAAGCTGTTTTCTTCACAGGTGTCGGTTTTGGTCGATCAATAATAGGAAATTCTGAAGGAGGCTTTCTGAGTAAGAGAGTTATCAACTTACTTATCAGGTGACAACAACTAAACTACATACCACATACGCAAACAGATATTCTAAATTTTATTCTTTTTTTAATAGCAAAATTTTAATTCTATGAATATATAAACTATACTAAAAAATGCTTCGAAACAATACTTGAAATTCCATTAACCTAAATCTTTTTTTGTTTGAATTAATTACTAATTTAGGGACTTTATTTTGTACAAGTCCAAAACAATTACAGCGAGCTCGATTTAAACTAAGTAACGATTTTATTCAATACAAAAGTACATATATTAAATTTTTATTCAGATTGCAGTGTAGCAATTTTTCATTGTTTTGTTCAAGTGGCAACTGTCAATTTTGTATATAGGGTAAAGTGTAAAAAAACATTTGTAAGATAACGTAGGTTGTACATATTCTGGGCTAATAATTTATAGTAATATATTGTTACGAGCTACTATTAGGCAACCCGTCAAACACACAAACACACAGTCTATATACTACAAAGGCCTCAAACCTTCTAGCATATACCGGATAGGTGCTAGAAATATACATAAAAAATTGTTACCATGCTTTCATAGGTTTTACGTGAGTGTTATTGTGAAGTAGGTTTTATAATACATTCGTTAAACTGGATCTACTTCAATTTTCGAACGTTGGTTTGCATGAGTTCCTTTACCTATTATAAACCTAACCAGGCAGTTAATCAATTTTTTTGCTGTTTTATGTTCTTGAACCAATGCTTTCTTGGTAGTGATACAAAAATCTTACATTGTTGTTGCAATACTTTTGTTTAGTTACCGTTGCATGCAGGTTAAGTAGGATGAGGTAAGTACATTGCAGTTACCAAAAACACTTAATTCATAATTATTTACCAACATTTATTAAAAAAATTTGCAAATAAGCAACCCAAGTTGCACCTAACAAACTTCACAGGCGTCATAGAAACGCAAACATGAACGTCTATTAATAATAGTTTTGCCAATCAACAAACCTCAAAATCTAATAGACTCGCCCGGGAATTCCGATTCTTGCAATACAGAGGTTAAGTATAATGATCAAGGCGGCGAGTTTTCATTTGTTGTTGGAAATATATTGTCAGGTAATAGCCTGGAGCAAGCAATAGCTTTTGATCTTCTGAGTTTAACGTTTATTCACGGTACACAAAAGCCCAGGGGTGTCATGTGCTTACATGGATACTTCACGTCCTGCCGGCAAGGTGCACCAAATTCTACCACCAGGGTCTGGATTTCCATCAAAGGTAGTTGCTTTGTAAAACATTTTGGTATTAGCATCTGCTGCTGAACGCGGTTCACCGAGTCGTCCGTGACGCCTCGTCTTCACCGCCCACTATCACTGAAGCAGACCTAGCTACATGGACGTGTGAATACCACCCTCTGCACCAGTTCCGACGTCTTTTACGAAGAATCCGCCATCAGAATGCCGTTACGCGCCTCGTATCACAGATAAGGGAACCCGCACATTATATGGCATCTGCTTTGATCGACCTGACACGTCAAGCGCCGTATATCGACGTCGATCCAACACAACTGCAATTGCAGGTAGCAGTTCCAGATACGACAACGTATCTGTGAGTACTTACTCCTATGTTTATACATTTTAACGTATGTTTCTTTTTGAGCCGTGTTTCTTAACAGAAACACGCATCAAAGTTTCAAGTGTAACCAGTGCGCGAATTCCATATATCGTGTACAAACATTATATTCATTCAAAGTCACACTATAAATTTTTAACGCTAAAGGACATTTGCATTTCTAGCGTTAACAAAATTTGTTCACATAAAAGCTCTATCCTCATGCATAAATTCAAGGACCTTTTTACATTGCACATGCATATAGACTCTTATGTAACTGTTATTTTCAATTTCCTGTTATTGTATATATTTCTTGCATTCATTGAAATTTACGCCCGCTTCGGTATATTTAAATTTGTTAGTGTAAAATTTCATGTTTTACTTCAAGCACGTGCCTACAAGTGCCGAGAGTAATAAACTTTGCTATCCGCATGTGCAAGAACATTGTATTAACTTGGAAAACACACGAAGCAAGTCTGTATCGATTTGTCGTTCTTGAAGGCCGCATCACTGCTTACATGTTCTACGTAGAACCGCCAATTAGAAGAACCGCTTTCCTTCAGAACAACCGCTATCGAAATAAATGTGCTTCGCTACACCCACCAAGAGAAGAGCAGATTTTTTAGTTTCCCGTAAAGGACGGACAGATTCTATAGTTTTGTTTACATCGTTTTTCCGTTGGCACGACTGCATAAACAAATGTGCGTCGCTACGCTCGTAAACAACAGGTAAGTGTTTGAAGTAATTGTTTGGTTTGGTTAAAATCATTAATTATGTTGTCTGTTAATTATCATTTTTCTGTCGATACATGTCCACTTTTCTTTACCACAGAGCTATTCGAAATTACCGCAAAAATTTACACACTGCTTATATGTAACTTAGTTTCTAAATAGAGTTTCTTTTATAGTTTTTTTTGTGTGAGGTATAGATGCGCGTGTTTATTTTATTTTCAGGTCTTTCCGTTGTTTTGTAGTGATAAAACCCCGACTATTCCCTAACTGAGCCCGAGCATTCCTTTCTTTGAGCTGCCAGCTACGTCAATGTACGTAGCACGTTTAGTTACTATGGAATTGCACATTTACTTTTAGATTATTCGTCTCCGATGCGAAATAATCCACATATTGCAAACAAACGTATGTTGAGTAATACGGGACTGCAAAAGTATTTTTGTAATACATAATAGTCACACAAAGGAATGTTTCTCAGAATGCGAGGACAAATGGATTTTCACAATAGTTCTTTTTTTATGTGAAATAGCCACAAGTTGTATGCGAATAGACGTTTGTTTATATGCGATCGTAGATGTCTTTGTATATAACTATTTTGTGGCGTACTATAATCATACAAATTGTACGTACCAGAACGCTCGTTATTTTGTGACTGAAAATATTGTAACAATTTTTTTGACACGAAGACATCATGGTGAACCTTACAGTTCTAGTGAGTAATTTATGTGTGTCTTTACGCCTATGTGTTTATCTCAAAATGTAATGAGCATTTGAAGTAGTGTTTTTAATAATGGTAAGCAAATACACATAATTTCTTATACAAACTAAATAATTTTGTTATAGCGCTCTTATTCAGTCTTATACTGTCTTATCCTGTATTATCCTGTCTTATAATAATTATCCTGTTTAATTTTGTCTTGTATAATCATATGTGATTTTTCATTTTCGTTTACGCTCATCTAGTTTACCATTTAATGTGAGCATTTATCAATTTGGTTGTAATATTCTAAATTTAACAAGAAATTACTTCAATGTGGCGATAATAAATTTTGATCTAATATGAACGTCCTTCAACTTTACCGTAATACTAGGATTTAATAAAATGTTCTGCAATAAAGCTGTAAAAATGTGGATAATTACACTCAAGATAATTGTTTGGATAACGAACTAAATGCAGTAATAGATCGAAGCTTTGCAATTTTGATAACTGTTTGAATGGATTTTGGTTGTTCTGTTATTGCGTAGAGGAAATACGCTTTAAGTTCGTATAATTGGGTCCAAGAAACACGTAGTTGGTTGCTTTCAGTACAACATGTGAACGACGACGTCATTTGTTTGTCCAGGAACAGTATGTATGCACATCTGCTGTAATACAATGTAACGCTGTCACACAAACAAGAACCTGTCGGAAGAGGAAAGCGCTTTTTGTTATTTTTACATGACGTCCGCATTTGACCAACTTTAATTCAAGGCAACATCTGAGATAACATTGTGATGACCTATAAATAGTATTTTGCTTAACAACCTATAAAGGACTTTTGATGTTTTTTTTTATTGTCAGTCAGCGTCCAGCGTAATAACCGTTATTATTATTAATGAATTTAAGAAACTTCATTGAGTTCTGATTAAAGTTTAAAATATGTGTAATTATAGTTAAAGCTTTTGAACGTTGAATTATTAGATTTTTCATATTTTTATATAAACTTGTAAGCCTAATAACAGATCTGATATTTTGGGTATTGATTTGAGTTAATTTTGTAGTAAAAAGAAACGCTTAACGTATTTGATATTTTATTTGAATTTATCACTCTACGTCTGTGTAGAAGAAATTATAGTACCATTTTTGATATGTAAATTTTGTACATACAACTTTTTATTATGAAGCAACATTTAATTAAAGATTCACCATTTAATTCATTTAATTAATTGTTTTATTTTGAACAAGCGAGTTCAAAAATAGGGTAATTAGATCAAGGAACAAAAGGCCTAAATATTTTCGAGATAATGATATTTGTAGCTTCTATTTAACGAAGAAAACTCTTTCAGAATTTGATGCCTAATATTTGTGTCTATAAAATTGTGTGCATATTTAATCTTTTCAGCGTTTTTATTATGAGGTAGCAAGAGTTTACCTCTTGTGTCCTCACTTTGTTCATTTAATACAATTTTTCTTACAGCTCCTGCGTAAGCAGTTAATACCATATTCCTCTCTAAGGACTCCCAAATCCCACTTAGGGAAATTCTGTGTTTAAAATTTAATGACTTGGTGGTGCTCTCCCTAAACCCTTATTTTGATATGAATTAAGCTATAGTAAGTAAATAATGTTTTGTAAAAGGAACCACGACCAATCCTCATAAGCTCTACCCGAGGAATAGACCCCTAGCATAGTCGGAAGATATTTGCGTTCCATCATTTTAAGGAAATCCTTCCTTAAAGTTCACTAGTTCCATCAGAGAATATTAAAGAACTCACGGGTTACTTTAATTATTCCATCAACCAATAACCAGCAAAGACAATTTTTTGTAAAATATACTTGTAAAGTACTTTTTAGTGATGCGCTATATTCACACAAATTACATACCAGTGAATGCTAATTAGTATGCGATTACTTATGTTTGTGCAAATCACTTTTTCCTGACGAGCTATAATTACACAAATTGCATGCGAATGGAGGTTTATTAGTATACGACCAAAAATATTTTTGTAAATTACCTTTACGTGATGCGGTATAATCACACGCATGCGAATGGACGTTCATTAGTATGCGACCGAAAATGTCTTTTTAAATAACTTTTTCGTGATGTGGTATAATCGCACAACTTGCATGCGAATGAACGTTCGTTAGTATGCGACCGAAAATGTCTTTTAAATTACTTTTGTATGGTGTGGTATAATTACACAAATTACATGCGAAAGGACGTTCGTTAATGTGCGACTTTATATGTCTTTTTAAATTACATATTTGTGATGCGGCATAATTACACAAATTACATGCGAATGGACGTTCGTTAATGTGCGCCATCATATGTACTTTTAAACTATTTTTTTGTGATGCGACATAATTACACAAATTACATGCGAATGGACGTTCGTTAATGTGCGCCATCATATGTACTTTTAAACTTTTTTTTTGTGATGTGGCATAATTACACAAATTACATGCGAATGGACGTTCGTTAATGTGTGCCATCATATGTACTTTTAAGATACTTTTTTGTGTTGTGGCATAATTACACAAATTACATGCGAATGGACGTTCATTAATGTGCGCCATCATATGTACTATTAAAGTACTTTTTTGTAATGCGGCATAATTACACAAATTGCATGCAAACGGACGTTCGTTAGTGTGTGATTTAATATGTCTTTTTAAATTACCTCTATGTGATGTACCATAATTACACAAACTGCATACAAAAAGACGCTCGTTAGTATGCGAGTTCATATGTCGAAGTAAATCACCTTTTTGTCTTGCGGCATAATTACACAAATTACATGCGAATGGACGTTCGTTAATGTGTGCCATCATATGTACTTTTAAAGTACTTTTTTGTAATGCGGCATAATTACACAAATTGCATACAAAATGACGTTTGCTAGTGTGCGAGTTCATATGTCTCTGTAAATAATCTTTTTGTGTTGCGGCATAATTACACAAATTGCATGGGAATGGACGGTGGTTAGTGTGTGATGTCATATGTCTTTGTAAAGGGACTTTCCTTGATGCAGTATAATTACATAAATGGCATGCAAATGGGCGTTTGTTAATGTGCGCCATAATATGTACTTTTAAACTATTTTTTTGTGATGCGACATAATGACACAAATTACATGCGAATGGACGTTCGTTAATGTGCGCCATCATATGTACTTTTAAACTTTTTTTTTGTGATGTGGCATAATTACACAAATTACATGCGAATGGACGTTCATTAATGTGCGCCATCATATGTACTATTAAAGTACTTTTTTGTAATGCGGCATAATTACACAAATTGCATGCAAACGGACGTTCGTTAGTGTGTGATTTAATATGTCTTTTTAAATTACCTCTATGTGATGTACCATAATTACACAAACTGCATACAAAAAGACGCTCGTTAGTATGCGAGTTCATATGTCGAAGTAAATCACCTTTTTGTCTTGCGGCATAATTACACAAATTACATGCGAATGGACGTTCGTTAATGTGTGCCATCATATGTACTTTTAAAGTACTTTTTTGTAATGCGGCATAATTACACAAATTGCATACAAAATGACGTTTGCTAGTGTGCGAGTTCATATGTCTCTGTAAATAATCTTTTTGTGTTGCGGCATAATTACACAAATTGCATGGGAATGGACGGTGGTTAGTGTGTGATGTCATATGTCTTTGTAAAGGGACTTTCCTTGATGCAGTATAATTACATAAATGGCATGCAAATGGGCGTTTGTTAATGTGCGCCATAATATGTACTTTTAAACTTTTTTGTGATGCGGCATAATAACACAAATTGCATATCAAAGGACGTTCGTTAGTGTGAGATTTCATATGTCTTAGTAAATTACGTTTGATTGATGTGGCTTAATTACATAAATTGCAAGCAAACAGACGTTTGTTAATGCGCGACATCATATATACTTTTAAACTACCTTTATGTAGTGCAGCATTATTACATAAATTACTTGCGAAGTAACCTTTGTTAGTATGCAACTGAATATGACTTTGTACTTTTCTATGATGCGCTATAATTACACAAATTGCATACAAATGGACGTTTGTTAGTATGCGGCATCAGGTAACTTTGTAAATAACTTTTCAGTGATGCAGCATAGTTATATAAATTGCATACAAATGCATGTACAATAGTTAATATGCAACTTTGTATGCTAAAGTGCTCTTCGGAGATTCCGTATAATCATACAAAATGCATAAGTATTCACGTTCGTAAGTATGCGACTGCATAGGTAAATGTAGAAGATTTTTGTGATGTTGTATTGTCACTAAAATCATATATAAATGTGTGTTCGTCAAAACCAAAACAAATATGAATTCTTAACTTGCTTTTACAACATGCAGAATGTGCACATAAAAAGTAGGCGAATAGCCGTTCGCTAGTATGTGAGCACATACGAACTTTAATGAAACTTTTATAGGGGAACAATAATTACTTAAATTAAATGATATGGAACGTTCCTTAACATGGGAGCGTGCGATATATTGTTAAGTTAGTTTTCTGCTGTGCAAATAACATTTCAATGGACGGTGTTTAAGGATGAGGACGTGCACTATGTTAATAGATTAAGGGCCAACTGCACCGTACCTCATTTTAAGTGATACATACGTAAGTTCCACTATAGATGGTTAAGGGCAACTTTCTAAGGTATGCTGCACCGTTAAGTGGAAAGAGCCACTTACCTAACCGTCATTTTTCTAGGAAATTATATAACCTCATTTGACCTTTGTGGTGACTTAGAAGTTGTTGTAGAGGTAAAATGAACACAAATCGTAGTATGTTATGTGTTCAGGAGAAAGGAAAAAAGTAAACTTCAGCAATGAAGAGAAGATGGTTCTAATGCACTGCATTTTGGAATATAAAAATATTATCGAATGCAAGAAGACGGATGCGACGACATGGATTGAAAAAACTTGTGCTTGGGACGCAGTCACGCGAGAATTTAATTCTCAATCTCCTGCAGGAGTGTATAGAACATAGAATATTTTGAAAAAATTATATGAAAACAAGAAAGGAGAAGTAAAGAAGTTGGCAGCTGCGAATAAGCGGGAACTACATGCTACAGGAGGTGGAACATATTTTCCCAAAACTGACCCTTGCATGGATGTTATATTGGAAATAAAGAATCCTATAACCATTAATGGCATGGAAAAAGAATTTGGAGGTGATTCAGAATTATTTGAATTTGAACAAGCTGAAGTTCCAAACATTGCTGTAAGTTGTTTGTATAGTATAATCTCGTTACTCATATTTTACATTTTAGGTAGTAGAAAATTCATCGGTCGTAAATAATTTTTTAGTTACTAATAGACAAAATACATCAAAGCAACTTAATACAGCTTCATGTGCGTCAACTAGTGCTGCTAGTAATCTAAAGGTACAGTGAATTATTTTGTTTCTCTTAAACCATATAAAATTGTTTAATCAAACAGATACCCGAGGATCAGATACCCGAAGTTGATGTTGATGAGAATGATTTAAAGGTAAGTATGATGTTGTTATATCAGACATGTATTATATAAAATTTTAGAGCTGGAAAGATCATTCGCCAAAGGATTTAAAATCTACTCACAACAAGAAACTTCTATTTACACCTGGGCGTAGAAGGCCAAAAGCTGTACAGCCGATACACACCAATTTTCTGTCTCGGCAATATTCAGAGGTGGCAACTTTGAAGGCGGAATATTTAAAAACGTCTTTAGACAATATTGTTAAGAAAGAAGTCAGAGAGGAGGAAGAATTTAGATTGCACAAAAGGTCTTTAGAACTGGACATTGAAATTAAATTGTTGCAAATAAAAAAATTAAAAAACAGTTTCGATTGACATTTGTATAATATGTTAAACAAGTTCATTATTATTATTAGATATTATTTAGGAAAACTACAAAAACTACTTAAAATAACAATTATGTTTTATACTTAGTATTACATTTTACTAATAAATTTATTATAAATGAGCAAAATATGTTTCAATTAGCAGTGATCTGTATGTATTGTGACAATTAACTGGCTCAGCTGCTGGAATGGGTTGGGTTTGACCATTCAAAATCAACTGATCTAATTCTTGGACATTCATATCCTCGATATCAACTCCTGGTTCTGCTTCATTTCGCATACGTGTAATATTGTGCAGAACTGCTGCTGAAATAATGACAGGTTGGATATTTTCCAGTTTCAATCTACAACCATAAGCCAACACCGGAAATCTCCGCTTTAAAATTCCAAATGTACATTCTATTTTGTTGCGTGTACGAATATGTGACTCATTATATAACCGTTCTGCTTCAGAATGGGATTTAATAGTGGTGTTAAGAAATAATTTTTTAATTCGTAACCTTTATCACCTAAAAATATTTACAAAATTACACATCTTGTCCTCTAAATTTGTGACGGACCAGTATTTTCAAATACATACCTAATAAGACACACTGTGGCATCCTATTTGCTTCAAATACACTTTTTATATTAGAATTATTAAAAATTATACTGTCATGACTTGACCCAGGCCACCGTGCAACAACGTCAATAAAGTTGCAATTTGCATCACAAACAGCCTGCACATTAATGGAGAAAAAACCTTTGCGGTTACGAAAAATTTCAGCAGCATCTCCACCTACAACAATTTAACATACTATAATATGTGGATACCAGCCTGGCGACAATACTTTTATATGTGTGCAGTCTATAGCTCCGACTACATTGGGAAATCTAGCTATAGAATAAAAGTCTGATTTTGTTGTTGTTTTGGTCGCCTGCGTTGTTGGAAGTTTAATAAATCTTCTATATAAAGAAGCTATTGCCCTCGAGACCCTATGAATAATTCTTCCTGGTGTAGTTGGATCCATTCCCATATAATCTACTACTGCATCAATATGGCCACCCGTAGCAAAATATCTCTAGCAAGTAAGTATTTGAATAATCGGTGGCACACTATTATTCCTACAATAAATATTTTAACACATTCCTTTGCTATAAATTAAGAAACTGATTACATATCCAAGGGAAATTCAAGTTGATCTTCTACTTGTGGCAATACAAACATTAGGGTTTCTTTGGTTAACCTAAATTTCTTAAAAAATTTATAATCTGGCAAGCTGTTGTAGTAGTCTTGCCTTACAATCATATTTCTAGGAATACCGAATTCTATTAGTTCCAATTCATCTATTTCATCAAACAGTTCTACACCAAAAATCAAATCCATAATAATCTTTCACAACAAAGCTTGAAAATCAGACCGGCAAATTGTAAACAAGAACTGAACATAACCTCAACTTGTAGGGTAAGGGCACGGTAAGGGTTACTTTAATCACACCTTAGCTAAAGTTACACTTAAGGTGACAATTTGATGCGGTGCAGTTGCACTTACGTTGTAAGTGAACCTTAGTTGTGTAAGTGTAAGCGGTGCAGTTGGCCCTAATTATTATAAATGGGCAATAAACACACAAATTCCTGTCTATACAAATAACGTATTCCAATAAGGCGAGTTGGTTCAATGTTTATAAAGGTATTTCCTCTTAATGCGAGACATTATCTCGTACTAAACGATAAATTCTACTAGACACTTTTTACTTCAATATTGGCTATCGATCGTGTCGTTCACAGGAGATTGTTAAAAGAGTTGAATACAAAGTAATCATTTGACTTCATTTTAAATACTTTTTTCTGTAGATAAAAATTTACCTTATGATGTTTTAACGTATACATCAACCTTATCTAAATCAATAGCCACGTAGCAGCCATTTTAATAAATGCCCTTGAAGATATTTCTTAGAATCAAATGATTTTCAAACTACGACATGGCTATAGAAAAAACAGAGGAGCCTAAATTTATAATTGTGCTAGTGAAACGCTTGAAACTACTATACGATTATTTATTGAAATAATTATAGAAAGTCGTCTCTCTTTATACATGAACCACCCTCACACATATGATCACTTATTTTTATGCCTATAGCTCAAATTATTTAAAATCGAATGGTTATGAAAGAATAAAATTGATTTATTTTTTTAGTGGCAATAATTAATGGGAAAAAATTTAATTTCGAATAAAACGGTTTTGTCATGGTTTTGCATTCCACACGAACTCGAGTTATTTGAGTCACCCACACTGAAGGTGTTTCATGTAAAAATCTGTGATTCCACAAATGATGTTTAAATAAATTTGATACTTGTTAATATTAGTGATAATTCAGATTTTGGTTTATCTGAAGATGCTTGACCTGACGATTTACGTTTTAAGTTGTCAGAGTAATTTGTATGTAGGAAAAATGCCCCACTAATGGCCAAGACTATTATTTGACTTTATTTAAATGCGTACAGCTTGTCTTTAACGTTGTTTTAAATGCAAATTTATAAGACTCTACCTTGATTTATGTATAATCTTAACTCTGATGAACTCGAATACAAATAAATACAATTTGTTTAAAATAATCTTTTTAGGTTAATACATATATAATACAACGTCATCTTTTTCAAGCCAGTTCCAAACAAATCTTGCTCTTTTCATAATTTATTCAACTCCTTTCGAATCCATTTTCAAAACCACTCCTGGAACAAACAATACTTGTTAGAAATTTAAAATTGCAACAATGAGTTATGTAATTATCTGGATAGTAATTTTCACCATATTTAACAATAATATGATCTCCGATAGCTAAATCTAACATCTTTGAATCACTGATATCTCTTCATCGTCAAATTCTACTTTGGACTTATTTGATTCAAAAGATGACTTATCAGATACCTCTACCAGCTTTCTTTTATTGATAGAAACATTTTTCTCGGAAGTTTTTGGAAACATCAAAAGACTCTTAAAAGGTGTGGAAAGTTTAAACCCTTTGCTTTCTTTTGTACCATACAGGCATACGCTTGTTTTCTCTGGAGTTTTTCAACAAGGATCAAGTGACTGGTGTATTAGCAAAAAATCACCTTTTCTGGACAATTCGCATTTGCTCTTCACTATTTACAACTGCTATAAGAATTTTAGTTGATCTACTAGCTACTGAATGAATTGTTCCTGCAGTTTGTCATATTTCTTTATTTACAAGGAAGTTTTTAATTGCAGCCCTCACTTTAAAACAGTTTAAAGACTTAACATTACCGATCCAATTTGACTGGTTTGAATAGTGTTACAGGCGGAAAAGCTACTACGTATGTATTTTCCAGTAAAATTATAAAATGTGGGTGGTCTTTAAAACAAAAATTAAAGGGGGGTCACCGGCACTAGCTAGCGGAAGGCCGTGGATCATATAGAGGGTTAAAATTTTGCAAAAAGGGTTAAATTAATTTATAATATACTACAAAAGATTTGACACTTACCTTTCATAAAATATTGTGGCTTAATGACAACTGCCAAGGGTGCCAGACAAGTCGAGAATGTCCAAATGTTCATACAAAACCTTGAGAGACTTGTCATCCCAAGGAGGACAATTGTTCCTTTTAATCAATTCCTCACTTTTTTACTACTTATAAAAAAAATAAGAAAAACTATTGACTTAATCAACGGCAAACAAAACTATTTAATTCACAGAGCAAGAAACGCGAATCTCTTACATTCATTGATTTTAAGTTAGAAATTTCAGTGAATAGGTGACTATGGAATTTATGAAAATTTTGAGTACATAAGTAGTTTTCAAACACTTGTATATGAAGGAAAACTTATATTACAAATCTTACACTAAATTAATCCTACGGTTTATGGCCAAAACGTCCTAACAAACAAACAAACTAAAAATTGGTCATGCTACTTAACTATAAAAACTTACTTACTAAAACTTGTCCATTGTTTGAGGGTTTGTCTTCCAACGTAGAACAGTTCTTAAATTGGGGGAGAGAATCTCGCTTGTTGCTTCTGTTTATAATTTTTAAAGAATTGACTGGCACACGAATCCGGCAGAATCTTCTTGACAATATTACTTAACTTGTGCGTCACACGCCTACAAGCTTTTTATTATTTACCTTGTATCACTACAAATCCGCGAACATATGGGCATAACTCTCACGAATTGGAAGAGTTATCACTCCTTTCCAATTTTTACTATCGTGATACGAAGTTAAATATTCTATCTGTGATGGCGGATAATGCTACCCGCGAACTACGTTTCTTTCTACTTCTTGACCACGGACAGCCCCATTGGAAAAACTCTCCGTTTTTTGGCTAAAGCCTTCAGTTATATAGACTAATTCCTACCCTAATCATTATGTACGCCATTTTCTGTTATCCAATGACTGAACAGAACCTCCCACAAAACAAGATTTCAGAAAC
This sequence comes from Platerodrilus igneus, assembly GCA_036346225.1. Lineage (NCBI taxonomy): Eukaryota > Metazoa > Arthropoda > Insecta > Coleoptera > Lycidae > Platerodrilus > Platerodrilus igneus. The sequence continues at coordinate 446,201 of JARFIW010001125.1, forward strand.
CAAATCCAACCCCTTTTTAGATAAGAGTCACGGAAGCAATTATATTGTACTTTCTACGAATTTCTTAATTATTGAAATGTGGAACCTACCTATGGCGATAGTAGTCTGCCATTAACAAAGACCGGCTAACCTATTTAAGCCGAAATGGATTTTAAATACAATGGATGTCTCCAGACTACTTAAAATTACTTGTAATATTTGAACAAATCAAATTGGAAATAGTTTTCGCTATTTATAATGTTTCGTTTTGTATAATCCGCTGTCAATCAACGAAAGTATTAAGAAGGTTAAGCTTTTCAAACTGAAAATTGCTTTCCTTTATTTACGCTAAAAGGTACTATTCCATTTTAATTTTATCAGATTCGTCAATCTGTAACCGACCTAAACTTTAAGAGGTTTATTGTATTTGATTTACGAGGGTAGACCTTTAAATGATGAACTGCCGCTGGAATTTCTAATAGTTTAGTAACTTGAAGCTATCTGTAAAGCTGGTCTTTTATTATAAGGGAGCCTAACTAAATATAAAGTAATTTATTGTGGAATTTTTGTCTATACTTTATGCAAGTTACTAAATTTTAATTAATTGATGTGTTTATTCGTTAACATTACAAAATAATGTTACAATAGGTTTTAATAAATTGCTCTAAAACATCTTTTTTAATCTTTTCTTCAACTGCTGCAAGTACTTTGTTACTGATGTTTTCTTATTTGCAGTTCACATTTTTCTATTTGGGATACATTTGGAATAATCAACACCAGCTCTGTCGAATGGACATAACTCGCTTCTTCTAAACCCATCTATTATTGTTTCCTTTTTAGCATATTTTGAAAAACTACAGACAAAATGTTGCAAAATGTATAACATTTTCGGGGACGTTGTCGAATTTTCATTTTCGAACATCGAATATCCAGCCTGACTTCAAAGGTTTGATAACAGCAACACCTACGGGTTGCATTATATAGGTCATGTTTGGATATAATGAAATTAGTATCACCCCACTATCATCACATGGTTCGCTTACCTCTTTAGTTATCTGGAATCTATGGCCAATTACAAAAAGAATTACTGGTCAGGATATATTCTGAGACTTTATATATGGTATAAAGTGGTTTGCAATGTATTCATAGAAAGCTTCAAAATTGATCCATTTTAAATCAGATCGTTCTAAGATCTAAGCCCCTGGAAGCTATTGAACAATAATTCTTGTCATTTTTTAATATGGAAAATTATCATAGGAGGCACGACTTTATCGTCAATAGCAAAGTTTACTAAAAGTGTTATTTGTTCCTTTTCTGAATGAACACGAATGTAAAACTTCTCTTTATTATCAGCTGGTCCCAATACTTTCCCACTTTTAGAGCATAAGCGGAAACACTCTTTATCCGCATTAAATATCCACTCTGGATGTTGAAAAATATGATGAAGGTTCTCGTCTTGTATTTTGTATTTGAATGCGGTGTAAAGGTTATAATTATAAATCAGAAGCACTCTCTTGATCTCAAAAATTTTGGCACCCCTTTGTAAGTCATTCTAAGACTTTTCTTCCAGCATCCCTGCGAGATTAGTGTAGCATATGTATGATTGGGTATCGTTGTTTGGATAACATTCAAGTGGTTTGTTAAACTCTTAGAAATAGATGTTTAACGTATAGCGAGCAGAGACACTTTGAACAGATACGAACGTTAGATATCAGTTGCAAGATCTTTTAGTTTTTGATTTGATTCTTCATGTCTGCTGATGTGCCATAATATACTTATGTATCAATACACAATAATGGTCTGGGGTAAAAATTGCTGTGTTACCAAAAATTTATGTTACCAACACCGTAGCCCCACTCTATCAGAAATTTGGCTGCGATCTAGAATTAAACTAAAGGGAAAGGTTCAAGGAACTTAAACGATGCAAACCAGGACCATCAAGGATTGTACGAGTGGCACCAGAGTATAACAGACCGGTAAATAGACTCCCAAAGATATAAACAGACGGATTTGGGCGTTAATCACCCCGAACACTGGTACACGGGAAGTTTAACATAAAACGAAATTGGTCTTTTGGACCAAAAAAAGAAATATCCGAGAACAGAAAAAGAATAGGGTCTTCACCGCGGCCTAAGGACGCTATCAACGGTTTAACGACGCTATATATGTTGAACAGTTAGGTCGAGTAACCCTCTTCCGACTACAACCATAACAATGTCAGAGTTGCAGACTAGGACAACGGGGAGAAATATGCCCAGTTTTGTTACAATCAAAACAGATGATCTGACGAGTAGAAGAAGACGTAGGGACAGAAACAGACGATACGGTATCAGAAACGTTATATCAAATAGTAGGTGTAAGACGGGCCTTGATAGGTCGGTGACGATGGCTAAATGTATTTATAGAAAGCGAAACAGGCTCAAAAGCAAAATCCGGTTCTACGTATGAGTTTTGTCTTGGCTAGGAGGTACATAGTTCTCAACGCGGTCTAATTGCAAAAATTCGATAACCAATTCTTGTAGAGATCGAACAGTAGGCAACTGATTGAGATAGAAAGGAGATAAATTTCGCGAAATAACATCCAATTGTACATCGTCGGGTATACTCCCAAGACAACGAAACGTGTCAACCATACAAGCTAGGTACTTGATGATACCTTCCGTGGAGTCCTGTGTTCGTTTTAAAATATCTTGAAGTAATCGACGTTTATAACCGGGGGGTTTAAAATGTTGTACCAGTAAATTAGATTTTCCAGTCGGAAAACCTATGCCGGTTACCACGGTACCAAAGTAACGATTTAGACTCGAACAAATCCACTGCAGAATCAAATAACTGCAATTTTGACACATGTCGAGCTCGTCGGAGATCTTCGACCCGTTCTAAAAAATTATGTACGGTAAGAGTGTTTAAGTCACCAGAAAATTTCAAATTCTACTTCGACACTGGGTGGACTTGGTGTGAAACCGAAAAAGGAATAGCGACTGACTTAAGCACTGTAGCAGAAGCTGATTCCGGTTCCAGTTTAGATTCCGATTCGGAAGTAAGTAAAAGAGGTTCATTGGAATCGACACGTAGTATGTGCCGGGCTAAAGGTAGCTATCGAAGTTTCCGAGAAAGTAATAGTATGACAAAATTTCTTTATTTTAGTTTCAAAGGAACCGCGGAGATTAACTAAAGTAAGATGTAATTGATGATTAGCGTTTCTCCTGCGTTGGAGACATCCTAGAACAGCGTCGTTGTGTATGCAATCATAAGGAGCTAATGCGTTTAAACGCATGTGAAGACTTTTACCCACTAAATGTAGCAAGAGATTGTTTTAGCTCTTGGATCGCAGATGTAACTTTTACCAGTTCGGTGCGAAATCAGTTTCAAAGGGAATAGAAACAAGTCCTTATTTATGTTCCATGCGATTCGTACACTGTACGGACCTGCGTAATTCGTCTACATTATCCTTAAGATTAAAACCGCGAGATTCTAATTCATATTGGAGCTCGGTTTTCCGCAACAGGTTTACGTGAATGCCCCAATATGCCATGACACACAAAAAGAAGAAACCAGTTAATAGATGTCAATCCGACCCCCACGTCCCAACAACAACAAAAAAGATTTTGTGATCCGCAGCACAGTTTAGAAACCCACAACATCTAAAGCACGGGCTGTATAATAAAAAAAACCGAATTCTAGAAATGACGGGGAGAAAAAAGGAGGTATAGAAAGAGAAAAAATTTGGGCGCCAGCGTTTTCGACGAACTGCAATTATCAGCGAAAACACAATCCCAATGATCTGAAATGAGCCAACTCATAATATTGAGCGATCAAGAAAAACAGCGAAAATTTCAGAATATTAAACCCACACAAGAAATAAAGAAAATCGATCCCCATGTGCGGAACACCCAAGAGCCGAAAGAGAGAAAAAAATAGATACCAAAGGGCCGAAAGAAAAATTATACAGCAAGATATAAATCAACCAGTCTAAAAACCAGTTTGAATGTAAAAAATATACAGCAGCAGGCCAAGAAAAGCGGGTAATGTAGGAAATTAAGCCGTAACACAAAAAAATCAGGCCAAAAGCTAAGCAAAACAATATCGGGGCCTCACGTCAGGGCGTCAATGTAATGAACGGTTATGCCCATCCGAGGAAACTGTAACGAGTACAATTAAAATTAGATCATTTACGAAAAAAGGTACATTTTTAAAACTGAAAGCACTTACCACACAATGGTGTGTACAAAATTTCTGTAGATAACGAAATAAAGTAACGACAAGTATTCTTTGTGGTATAGCTACAGAAAAAATAATCCAAATAACTGGTTTCATAGCAAGAATTAAATTTAATCCCAACGTTATCAAACACACAGGTGTTAATAGAAACTCAAAAAAACCTTTATCAGAGAAGTGTGATCTATTATTTCAAAGAGTCTTTAGAATTGGGTATTATAAGAGTTAATTATACTCTATGGTAATATGCACTAAGACGACGGATACCTAAAACAAGGTACCGATTATTTAAATTATAGAGGAAATTTCCATTTCGCAGCAAATAGGTGTAAATGAAATTGAAGTAAAGCGTACTTAATGTCGTAATGTTTCATATACAGGGTGGTGCATGAGTATCAAAAGCAGAATCTACACGAATGATGAAAATGAATGACGTAAGGTTTAGTACACCGTTGAAAGGTGGACGTAAAAAATCCCCACTCCATCCCACCCCTTCAGCCAAATTAAAAGGTCGAGGTAGGAAAACAAAAGCAACGAGGCAGGCAGTACAGTACTAACAAAAATAAAAAAAAACGTTTGAGAAAACTTGAAGAAAAGCAAAAACCAAAGAAAATTAACTTATATCCGACTCAAAAGACCAATATACACTAATAGGATGAACCAAAAGAAAATTCTCTTAAGAAAACTACAAAAAACACTTTAAAATCAATAACAGAATTTTCATCCGGCTCAAAGCCCCAAGGACAAAGCTCAAAATTGAAGAGAACCAAAGGGAAAGATAAGTAGGTAGTAGCAATGAGCGAGGGAAAAGTTAAAACGGCGTCAGCGCTGCCAAAGTCGTCAAAGGACGGATGCTTTTCGAAAAGAAACAGTACAGTCTTCAACCTCAAAAGACTACAGAGAATCCAAAAGTAAAGAAAAGAGGCGAGGAAGAAAACCAACAGTAATAGCCAAAATAAGACAAAGGTGCCAAGCCTCAAGTATGTTCGGGGACGACAAAAAAAGGAGGACTGGGAAAAATAACGATGGGCTTAAAACTGTGGCCGTAAGAAACCGTTTAGAACGAACAACCATTAAAAAATTGTTAACAAACCTAAAAGTCGATCAAGTCGTAATTTCCAAAGGAAGGAGTAGATCTAAAAAGCATATGCCACAGGAAGCAGATAGAAATTCTAACCAAGTTAGTACAATAACTACTAGCAAAGAAAACCAATCAAAGAAGAATGGGATGGAATGTGGAATGGAAGAAAATCTAGAAAGAATAAAAAAAATAGCATGTCATAGCACAATACAAAAAAAAGTTCAAATTCCAAAAGAAAATCAAAGCGACTCGAAACCATCATATGAAGTTGGGAGACGAGAGGATTACGGACAAAATTTGCGGCGCTTCTGTCGTCAGTAGGAAAACAGAGGAAGATCGGGGACATTAGGATTGTCAGGATGGGCAGGTTTTAGGTCTTTAAAATGCCAAATAGATTGGTGACCGGAAGAATCGGTAAGTTCATAGGTCCAAGGAGAAACAACTTTAGAGATAGGAAAAGGACCAACTAATTTAAAAGCAAGTTTGGCGTTGAAATGACGTGAAGCATTGGACACAGCGAAATTACGACGCCAAACGGAGTCACCTAGTTGATAAGAAACGGGACGAGGGCGGAGATTGTAGCGGCTGTGAATTTTTCGGTAATCGACAGAAAGTCTTTTGAGAATGTGGGAACGAATATTTTTGAAATGTACAGGATCAGAATTATTTATCATCGTTTTGCAGTCCTACCGACATCTCAAAATGTCACATCCTGGGTTCCGTTTCCCTTGCCGTTACCCTCCCAAAGTCCGTCATTACCCTTTACACCTTTGTTATCCCCGACGTCTCCTGCCAACTTATACTCGACATAGATTTTTGGAAATCTGTGCAGTGTGTACCCAGTTTTCAGAATGGCTATGGACTTTTGCTTCTCCTTCCTCCTTGGTCATCACTAGTTACTGCTAGAAGATGTAATAATTAGGTGGCATCCAAGGTATTTCCTAATCAAGACCACATTTCACACCCAATGGCATACTAAACCCTCATCAAACAGTTACACCACCCGTCTCACTGAGTTATTCGGCGGAACAACACTTTTGTTCGTACAGTCAAGGCTTTAGATATTTTATCAGCACGGAATTTTTACCAGAGAAATTCACTGAATTTTCTGTGAATTGCCTGCTAGATATTCTGAGGGCCAAACCTGTACGTAACAAGTTTTACCTAAGCGTACAAATGTTGTAGCATGTCAAAATTGGCAAGGTGCTATGTTAAACATGTGAATAAGTTCCCGCAAATATTTTCAAATAAACTGGTCAATTTCCGCCGCCCCGGAGTCACGCCTGCGCGGAGGGAATGGCGCAAGTGCACGCGGTGTGATACGACGTCATTGAGTGATTTAACTTATTGGGAGTGTATTTTATTACAATTAAAACTCATTTAAAGGGGTATATGTAAAGGACTAATGGTTTTTATCATTTATAAGTGTTACTAAATGACATAAAATTTTTGACGTAAGGAGTTAACGGGTCTTTAAATTTGTTTTAAACAAAAATGCGACGTTTTTAGGCATTTAAAGTAACTGGGTTTATACTGAGCTCACCATAGACCTGAATAAAAGTCAATTTAGGGTTTCACGACGAGCCCATCTACTCGTATAAAATAAAACTGTTAAAATAAATACAAATCATAAAATTTCAAAAGGTTTAAGGATTGAGATTGTAACAATTTATGAAACTATACATACAAATGTGTAAATATTTTCTTGATAATGGAAACTTTTAAATATGTATAAATAAAAGGGTTGTATGTCTTGTTGCATTATTTGAGTGGTAATTTTATTTAACTGTATATATGAGAAAGAGTGAACTTAGGATGGTAAATATTCAGAAAGAAGCAGATTTTAGAGCTAGCCGAAGCGTCCAGAAATAAGGAGGCGTTACAGAGGCATTGAAAGATACTTTTTTATTTTTGATTTTTTTTTGAAAATTTTTATGTTGGCCCAACTCTAGAGCTCGATGTTCTAGGCATTCACAACAATTTTTAGAAGACGGATCAAGCGTGGGGCACGATTTTCCCGACTTTCACAGCACCCTAACTTAAATTAATCAAATATTAACTACTTTTAAATTAAAAGACAAAAGAAACAGTAAAACGGACTCTACCACAAACTTTGAATAATTAATTTTTAATTTAAAGAATGATTATTACATCGTCGCTCGTGCATTGTGAATGTGTTTGGTAACGTGGTGTTGATAATTTATTGGATAATCGTGAGTAGCAGCATCAAAACAAAATTACAAAAACAAGAAACTGTACCTTGAGTAATCGGCTTCGTGCTGGACTCATCTTAAGGCTGGGAAAATGCGGCTGCATTTCTCTATGGGTTGGCTGCCGGAACCACTAACACAACTCATGCTAACACAGAAAGCATTTTAGTAGCGCGACTTTACATCATGTATCTTCGGTAAGAAGATGTTGTCTTTAATCTTTTCTTTTAAAGCACGGTCTCTATTTTATAAGTACAGAATCATGTAGGGGGGTAGGTATTTTGGCTTTCAAAGATATTGCCGAAGAATCAAGTCTGCAGAATTTCCAGACAACAGCTGCTAAAATACAAACTGTAACAGCTTGCCAACAAGCAGATAACGCAACTATCAAAGGATTTGTAGACAAAGGAAAACAATCTTGTTACTTTGTAACATCTTAACAGCTGCAGAATACCAGATAACAAGTCCATTGTAAGCGGATGTAGGCAGGTAGTGAGTGGTCTTATCTTTTAGAAGAAAGCTGTGCATTTACATGTACCTTTTAATTAAAATGTAATCACTGCAGGTGCTAGGAAATATTGCAACTACTTTGTAACGTAATGTTTCCTAAGCAGCTGTTTGATTTTATAAGGCAAACTTTTATACAGAGTAATTACTTGAGAAATTTTATTAAATAACACTAATTCAAATGGCAGGAAATCGCAGTTGTTGAGCAATTTTTGGGTATTTTTAAAAATGAATGCAGAAAAAATTACTTGCAGGGTTTTGAACGTAACAACCTTCATCGAAACTTGAACCTTGAGTACTTTGCTTGTGTTTAATTGTAATTCCATCGTCAGCTTTAAGAGCTGGAAATCGTATTTCATTTATGGCATCAACAGAACCACCAACAGTTGTAAAAATGTTTGTAATTTCCTTCTGCTTTTGTACACTGCTTTCCATCGACCTGCAAATTTGTAGCGCGTCCGGTAATTTCAAATCAGGATACTGCAATAATTTTTTCATGTATTCTGGAATCTTTAATGCCCGGTACAATACGATCTCGTATTTAAACATCCGTTTGTTGGAAACCACACGTCGAAGCAAGTTTTCGCAATGCCGTTACAAATTGATCTATTGATTCATTAGGTTCCTGATTGCGTTTGAAAAACTTAGTGTTCGAATACTAAATTTTTGATGGGGTTACAATATTTATCGAAATTTCTGAGCACTGCAGCTAAAACATTTTTTATCGTCAGGTTTAGCAAATTCGAATGTGTTATATATTTGTAGGCCTTCATCACCAAGCAAGTTTAATTATACAGCAACCTTTACATTTTCAGGTTTTTCGCTTTTTCCACTCGATAACAGGTAAACCTCAAACTTTTGTTTCCAAAGTTTACAATTATTTGCTATGTCACCTGCAAAAGACAGATTATCTGGAGCTCTTGAACATATAGGATTGCCTATTTTAATCAATTGTTTCTGTTTTAATTACAATTCCTTTACCAAGAACTGCGTGTAAAAGTTTTTCCTGTTCTTAATCTCAACAAAGTCGTACGCTTTTACCGCTGCTACCATGTGATGTTTTGTGTTGTATTACTGATTCAATTTACGACTGATTAAATAAGTAATAATCTAAATAAACTTTGTTTGAGATTTATTATATGATTATAATACAACAGAACAGTAAATCAAGCAACCGTTTAGTGAGCTCATGACATCCGTCGCTCACGTCAAGACTCTGGCGGTGGCAGCAATACCGAAAATGTGATAATAATAATTATTAAAGAATAACAGTTTTCTTAAAAGTAAACAAACATTGATCATAATAATTATTGTAGCATAATATATAACAAAATGCAGGATACAACAACCCATAATTATCTACCAAGTTTTACTTAAAAAATTTATAACTTTCCAGCGAAGTAAAGTAACAGTAGAAGTTAATTTAAATACTTAGCCCTTTGTATGGAAGTACACTGTAAGTAAATGAACATTTCTTAATATGCGGTTGTATGTGTATTCCTGGCTTGCCTCTAATACAAGCTAATTACGTAAAAAGCATGTACATCATCATTGTTAGTGACGGATAACACATATGTTTTCTAAATAATTTTTTTCTCATACGTCAAAATCACATATTTCGAACAAATTGCCGTTCATCAATATGCGAAAGCACATGTTTCTGTAAATGACTTTTACATGTTGAACAATAATCACAATTATTGCATGCGAATGAACGTTGCTTAGTGTGCGACTTCATATGTACTTTTAAATTACTTTTTTGTGATGCTGCATAATTACACAAATTGCATTCGAATGGACGTTCGTTAGTGTGCGACTTCAGATGTATTATTAAACTACTCTTATGTGATGCGGTATAATTACACAAATTGCATTCGAATGGACGTTCGTTAGTGTGCAACTTCATATGCGCTTTTAAATTACTTTTTTGTGATGCTGCATAATTACACAAATTGCATTCGAATGGGCGTTCGTTAGTGTGCGACTTCAGATGTATTTTTAAACTACTCTTATGTGATGCGGTATAATTACACAAATTGCATTCGAATGGACGTTCGTTAGTGTGTAACTTCATATGTGCTTTTAAATTACTTTTTTGTGATGTTGCATAATTACACAATTTGCATTCGAATGGACGTTCGTTAGTGTGCAACTTCGTATGTACTTTTAAATTACCCTACGTGACGTGGCATAATTACACAAATTGCATGCGAATGGACGTTCGTTAGTGTGCAACGTCATATATACTTTTAAATTACCCCTACGTGACGTGGTATAAACACAAATTGCATTCAAATGGACGTTCGTTAGTGTGCGGCTTCAGATGTATTTTTAAACTACTATTACGTGACGTGGCATAATTACACAAATTGCATTCGAATGGACGTTCGTTCATATATGCTATTAAATTACCCTTATGCCACGTGGCGTAATTAACAAATTGCATTCGTATGGCCGTTCGTTCGTGTGCAACTTCATATGTACTTTTAAATTACGTATGCGTGCATAATTACACAAATTGCATTCGAATGGACGTTCGTTAGTGTGCAACTTCAGATGTATTTTAAATTACTCCTACGTGACGTGGCATAATTACACAAATTGCATTCGAATGGACGTTCGTTAGTTGACTTCATATGTACTTTTAAATGACTTTTGTGATGCTGCATGATTACACAATTTGCATTTGAATGGACGTTCGTTAGTGTGCAACTTCGTATGTACTTTTAAATTACTTTTTTGTGATGCTGCATGATTACATAATTTGCATACGAATGGACGTTCGTTAGTGTGCGACTTCAGATGTATTTTTAAATTACCCTACGTGACGTGGCATAATTACACAAATTGCATTCGAATGGACGTTCGTTAGTGTGTGACTCCATATGTATTTTTAAATTACTCTTCTGTGATGCTGCATAATTACACAAATTGCATGCGAATGGGCGTTCGTTAGTGTGCGACTTCATATGTCTTAATAAAGTACATTTTATTGATGCGGCATAATTACACAAATTGCATGCGAATAGACGTTCGTTAGACTGGGGCATCATGTGTCTTTGTAAATAACTTTTTAGTGACGCGGCTTAGTTACATAAATTCCATACAAATGCATGGCACATGAGCTAATGTGCAACTGTGTATGCTAAAATGCTTTTCGGAGATTGCGTATAATCATTCAAATTGCATAAATATTCACGTTCGTTTATGGGACTGCATAGGTAAATGTAGAAGACCTGTACGATGTTACATTGTCACTGAAAGTGTATACAAATGTGTATTCGTCAAAACGAAAACACATGCATTCTTAACTTGCTTTTAAACATACAGAATATGCACATAAAAAGCATGCAAATGGCCTTTCGTTAGTATGTGAGCACATACGAACTTTAATTAAACCTTTATAGAGGTAACAATAATTATATAAATTATAAAATAACGAACGTTCCTTAGTATGTTACCGAGCTATATATTGGTAATTTATTTTTCTGCTGGGTGAATAACATTTCAATGGACGGTGTTTAAGGGTGAGTACGTACATTCGTTAATAGGTCAATTATTGTAAATGTACAATAAACACACAAATTCCTATCTATACAAATAGCGTATTTCAATAATAGTCTATCTTTGGTGGCGAGTTGGTTCAATGTTTATAAAGACATTTCCTCTTAATACGAGACATCATCTCGTACTAAACGATAAATTCTACTAGACACTTTTTACTTCAATATTGGCTATCGATCGTGTCGTTCACAGGAGCTTGTTAAAAGTGTTAAATACAAAGGATTTATTTGACTTAATTTTAAACACTTTTTTCTGTAATTATGTAGATATTAATTTACCTTAGTGTATCCTTAAAACAATATTTAAATCATTATCAACGTAGCAGCCATTTTAATAAATGACCTTGAAGGTATTTCATATAATCGAATGATTTATAAACTACGACATGGTTTTTAGAAAAAAACCATAGAGCTTAAGTTTACAAATGCGTTAGTGAAGCACTTTAACTACTTTACGATTATTCTACTTGAATAATTATAGGAAGTCCCCTGCCGTTTATACATAAACCATACCCACATATGATGACGTGCTTTTTATGCCTTTAGCTCAAATTATGTAAAATCGAATGGTTGTGAGAGAATAAACTTGAGTGTTCTTTTTGTGGCAATAATCAATGGAAAAAAGGTTTAATATCGAGTAAAACGACTTTGTCTTGGTTTTTCATATTGAACTACGTGTTTTTGGGTCACCAGAACTGTAAACGTTTTATTAAAAAATGTGAAACAATCAACAAATGATTTATAGATAAATTTGATACGCGAGTTATAGGATCCCCCATTTGTTATACATATGAAACTAATAAAGATATTAGGAAATATTAGGAAATATTAGGAAAGTGCAACAATGTCATAAAAGACAAATTGCAACAATTTATTACAATTTATTATGATGATTTCAGTTCCCACGAGTGGAAACGCTACAAAGTAGCACAAGGATAAGTGACACTGCAGATGTCAGGTCACAGACGGTCGTAGGATGTCACGTACCGAGATTACGCAGAATAAGCCTGCAACATTGTAATTATGAATAGCTTTTAAGATAGCAACTATGTATTATGAATAGAGTCAAGGGTAAGCGGACATAGGTCCGCAGGTTCCCACAGAATTGTAAAGACGTAGGGAGATTATAAAAAGGCCGGGAGCTCCACTCCCAGGCAGTTCATCAAACGTTCAGCTTTTGCATTGCAGTTCGTCACTTGTACAATTAAGTAATAATTTTGGAACTTAGAATAATTAAATCAAGATTGTCTAAATTCAATATTTAACTTCTGTATAAAACCTAAATAAATGTGTTAAAGTTCAAAGAGTCTTTTTAAAAAGGACCGCTCGAAGCCACGAACCTTAACTGGCGCAGTCGGTAGGATGTCAAAAGGGCACTAGAAAATCCAACTTCGAGGAACTGGTGGTCCGGGAATTTCAATTCCGAATTTGACAGAACAAAAACAAAAGTTGGAGGAGAAACACGCATCGTTCAAGTCCAGCAGTTGAAGGAGAAACAAGCATAGTTCGAATTCAACAAAGAAAAAAATTGGAGGCGATACAAGCATAGATCAAATCCAAGAATCTAAAAGAAAAACAAAAACAAAGAAAACAAATCAATGAAAGCAACCAAGCAACTGGTGTAAGTTCATTTTCCTAAACCAATTGAAATTTATTTTATTATTAACAAAGACATTTGATATTTGCTAGTTTTATGATTTATCTATGTATATATTGACTATTGTTACAAATATTTTATGCCATTTTTTGAAAATAATCGACTTTAGCAATTGCTAGAGATTATCATCAAGCTTTTATTGAAATTTTATTATTATTGTACTTGTATATATGAGAAATTTACAAAAACTTGAGACAACAAAAAATTCTGAGACAAAGAACTGAGAAAAACTATTCTGAAACAAAAACTAGAGACAATTAAAAAAGTCGCAGAGCGCACAAGAGACTAGATCACGTATTAACTAACGTAAGAAAAATTCTTAGAAACAAAACCAAACCTCTTAAGATTGCGGAATTAAATCTTAACTGGCGCAAAAAAATTTAAAAAAAAACCTCTAATTCAACAACCTTAACTGGCACAACAAATTTTAGAATTTTTGAATTAAATCTTAACTCAACTAACACAAGAAATAAAATTTCTAATCCCACAATAAAAGAATTAACTGACGCATAAAAGTAATTTAAATACACCTCGAATAAAAACGCGAAAGCAAAACCACGAGCAATTAAAAACCACAACCTTATAACACCACGATTCAAACTCAAATACCATCCATAAATAAACAACTTGCAATCTATTATTAAAAACCACATATTAATACAAAAAATAAGGAAGAGCGATTTCAAACGTAATATCTCAACCTTAAGAAAGTAAATGAAACTAACCTTAAATAAATACGCATAAAATCTAATTATAAATCACAGTACAAAAGATATTTAAATACATCGCGAAACCTTTCAGCATTGTTAAATTAAAAGCAACATAAAATTACGATCGGAAACTTTATTAAAGTATTAATGTTAAACTACTCAAGAGAATAAATAATTACGGTACTAAAACGCAAATTACAACCGTATTCAAACGTGAAAATTTTACTGCAATATTTCAATAAATTAAAGACGCACAAATTTCATTGTATAAAATCACTGCGAGTACTAAATAACACCCACGGTATATTTAAAAATAACCTATAATAGAGACGCTAACGCAACTAATTAATTGATAACATTGTAAGCATTGCAGACACCTTACAATCGCCTAAACCAACGAGATAATTATTACGCACCTAAATAAAATTGACATAATTAAAAATTAGAGAAGTTTTAACTGACGCAAATAACGCAAAACATTCACACCCGATAAATTACCACAAAAAATAACTCAACCTATTGGAACTTTGGAAATTAAAATTAAAAATCGGCAAATCAAAAGTAAATTTAACCAAACCAATACCAAGCGTAAAACTCATTAAATAACACCAAAAACTACAAAATAAATCAAAATTTTTTTTCATAAAAAATAAATTTTTTTTTTACTTTTTTAAAATTACCCAAATATTACCACAGCCAAGATGACTAATGAAATGAAACTGTACCTCGAAATGATCCCCAGCTTTAACGGGAATGACCAATGTTTACTCACAATTACATTTCGGCTTACGAAATATTCTTAAAAACCTTTTACAAACCGGGAGATAACGACAGAAACACTTTGCTTATCCGCCTTATTACCAGTAAACTAACCGGAAGGGCACTAACGTTAATAGCCAGCCACGAGGACGTGGACCAATGAGACGAATATAAACGAATATTAATTGCATATTTCGGCGACCAACGTAACCTAAAATGTGTAGTAAGGGATTTAACCAACCTAAGAATGGAACACAACCAGTCACCCTATCAATTTGGAATGAGATGCCAAGATGTAAGAAGCTTAATCTTGACAAAACTCAAAATCGAAAAAACTGTCCCAAACGTGAGACTTTTAAAAACGAAAATGTATGACGAGATGGCATTAGATACCTATCTAAATGCACTACCCGAAAGACTTTCAGATAAAATTAGATTTCAACATCCCCAAAACTTAGAAGAAGCAATGAATATGATAATCGAAGAAGAGAATGTAATGTACTAAAGAAACCGACTATATAACCGCAACGCGAATAAAAGCTATACGCCAATGAAAACTATACAACCCGCAAGACAAATAAATCCACAACAAAAATTTAACCCATTCAATGCACAAACAAACCAAACGCGAACAAATAATCCACATTTTAATAACTCAAACTTTAACAACCAATACAAACAATTTACAAAACCAACGTTTTACCCGAACTTTTCAAAACCCGCATTTCAACCGAGAATTAACCAAAATATAAATTAACAAAGACCAGCATTTAACGCGAATCCTAACAGAAACTCACCGATGATAAACGCTAATAATCCCAATAACTATTACAAACCTACACCAATGGATACCTCATCTGGTAACACCAGACCTAACACAAAAATAACGCACATAAGACCAAACCCTAATCAAAAACGCACTTTCACTTCAGAAGAGCTATTTCACCAAGAAGTAAAAGAGTATGAAGATGACCAGAATAATAACAATCAACCGTGTACGAATAACGAACAGAATCAATCAAACCATTATGAACGCGAAGAACCACACGAAAATTACGAGGAAGACGACGAAGAGAACACATGTTCAAATTTTCACATGGACCATTTTATAAACGACCTAACGTAATAAATCTAAATAATATGAATCACCTTGTATTACCCTATATCGAAATACCCCACGCTGAATTTAAATTACTAATCGATACCGGATCTTCGAAAACATTAATAAGCCCGCGAACAATAAAAAAACATTATCTAAACTATGTAGAAAGAGAACCCTTCAAAATTAAAACCGCCCATCAAACAACCCTGCACCAATTCGTAGCAAACATACCTTTACTAAAAACCTTTAACGTAAAGATGAAACACAAATTCTGCATATTTAAATTTAATGACAAATATGATGGACTATTAGGAATGGACCTTCTAAGAAAATTAGGAGCCAAAATAGATATCAAAAACCGATTATTAAGAACCAAGTATGGACGAATCCCCATCAAATTTCAAAATACCCAAATCGACGAAAAATATACATTAAAACCCCGAACAGAAAAAAAAAAGAATCCCGTAAATTCAAATAAAAACTTAGGAATAATAAATCACATAACCTTTCAACAAGGAGTAGAAACACCAACCGCATTAGTAAAAATCCAAGATAATTACGCCACAACAATAATAAACTCAAATGACTACCCCGTAGAACTATCTTTAACAAACCCGATAGACGTAGAAGAATTAAACTTTAACGAAATGGAAATAAATGAAACCCCAAACGAAAATTACAACTCCGCAGAAAATGACGAAATGTTAAAACAAAATTTAAATAATATCCGATTTAACCGCGACATAAATCACGAAGAACAAAAAGCAATACAAAAATTATGTTACGAGTACCGCGACATATTCCATTGCGAAGGAATACCCCTAACCTTTACAAATACATTTAAACACAACATTGAGCTAACGGATAACAAACCCATATTCACCAAATCATACAGATTACCCCAGGCAAGTCAGGAAGAAGCTGACAGACAAGTAGCCGATCTATTAGATCAGGATATAATACAACACTCCAATTCACCATGGAGCAGCCCCGTACTAATAGTACCGAAGAAACTAGACGCATCAGGAAAACGGAAATACCGAATGGTAATAGATTACCGCAAATTAAACGAAAAAACGGTAGACGATAAATACCCGTTACCGAATATAACAGAAATATTAGACAAGTTAGGCAAGTGCCAATATTTTTCGACGCTAGACTTAGCATCAGGATACCATCAAGTAGAAATGGAAGAAGGAGATACATAGAAAACAGCCTTTAGCACACCTAGAGGACACTACGAGTATAAACGGATGCCATTTGGACTGAAGAACGCACCCGCAACTTTTCAACGAGTAATGGATAACATACTACGAGGGATACACAACGAAAAATGCCTTGTGTACCTAGACGATATAATAGTGTATTCAACATCATTAGTGGAGCACATAGAAAGATTAAGAGAAGTGTTCGAAAGATTAAGAACCGCAAAATTTAAAGTACAACTAGATAAGAGCGAATTTCTACAGAAAGAAGTAGCCTTTTTAGGACACATAATAACACCCCAAGGAGTGATGCCGAACCCCGACAAAACAAACGCTGTATTAAATTACCCCATACCCAAAACGAATAAAGAGATTAAAGGATTTTTAGGCCTTAGCGGATACTACCGAAAATTCATAAAAGGTTATGCTCAAATAACAAAACCCCTAACCAATTGTTTAAAAAAGGGAAACAAAATTGTACATACCCCAGAATTCATAAAAGCAGTAGACAAAATCAAAAACATTTTAACAAATCACCCCGTATTAGAATACCCAGACTTTTCGAAACCATTCATATTAACAACGGACGCATCAAATGTAGCCTTAGGTGCAGTATTAAGCCAAGGAACAGTAGGTAACGATAAACCCATCAGTTACGCATCAAGAACCCTCAACAAAACAGAGCAACGATACAGTACGATAGAGAAAGAATTGTTAGCCATAATTTGGGCAACAAAGTATTTTAGACCGTAACTATACGGACGGAAATTCTATATATATATACCGATCATAGACCATTAGTATGGCTATGCAAACTCAAAGAACCTAACTCGAAATTACAATGATGGAGAATCAGACTAGAAGAATATGATTATGAGATCATATACAAAAAGGGAATTTACAACAATAACGCAGACGGTTTAAGTAGAATCCAACTTAACGCACTTGAGACAGAATCATTAGCAGGAAACGTATGTAACATACTGTTTTAATACGCTCTAATAGTTCTATTATTTCTATAAATAGTTATTTTCTAGTTTAATTTTAGCATTCTAATTATTAGAATGAAGGTCTTATAGCATAAATATGTCTGCAATTGTAAGCGGCTGCAAGATCACCCAAGAGCGAAGTTCCAGGAAGATATAATCCAAGAGTTAATTAATTTTTCTAAAGGCACTTTACTTCAAAGGCACTAAACATGTCAGATTAGTTGCTATCTATGATTAGATGTCAATCATGTTCTAGGACCCTATTTATGTCTAGGTGGTAGGAAGGAATTTTTCAATTAGCGGAGTACTCAACTAAAACTTAGTTCCGAGATCTACTTGTGTGGCTATCTTAGTGCAATTGACAGTTTAATTAATCTTAAAGATTTACAACCGGCGTATCCTAAGCCGAGTATGAGAGCCAAGAAAGGGGTTATTTTTCAATTAACTTAAATGTATATAAGGATGCCAGCCGTTGGGAATCGGGGTTGTTTATTTCCAGACGCGTTAGAGGTTAAAGCTGGTTGTTTATTTCCAGACTGAGTGAAGTGTTTTATTTCTTTGAAGTCAAGTGCGTGCCGTTATGTTCTAAGTTAATTATTTCTCTGAGTAAGTAAATAGTATATGTGGTATTACCATGAACTCAAGGCTGTGTTATGCAGCATAAGTCAGTTATTTGTTTAAATACAGTATTTGTCGACTTCCATAAAATACAACTCCGGGTTAAAGCTCAGTTCAAGTAAATTGATCCGTTAGATTATTGTTTTGGGAGACCGCATCGTTTTAGAAGGGTCTACTATTATATTGTGTTTCGACGGTGTCAGAGGCCGTTAATCACTAAGCCACGAGACTACCTGCGTATGCAAGCTCAGGTCAGGAGTCACGTTACTATAGTATTTGACCCTTGAGAAGGTCGTATTTTTCCTGGTGTTTATGACCCCGTGGTTAAAGGAGGGTCGTCGCCATAAGCAAGTTAAGTAGACTACGGTAGAATTAATTAATTATTGTATTGGGGTGGTTTCACCCAGAACTGTTATTAATATTCATAAAATAAAGATCTTAGTTTAGTTTAGTTAAGTTGTGTTTGTGTTAGCCGGAGACTTTAAAAGATTAGCCCCTGTGAAGTGATTATTTTCTGTCCTGCAATCTTGGTTCATCGCCCACGAACAAAGTGCGACGAGAGCTATTACCGCGATTGGTCCATGGGCCGTTTAATTCCCATGGTGGCGCCCTATTGTAAATAATGTTATTTACTGTATATTTTTGTTATGCATATGTAATTAGTTAAAGTTTTAGTTAGTAGCCCATTTAATAAAACAATCGGAATTTCGTCTCAGTGTGTTTGTTTAATGAACCCCTCTCACCGACTGCTGCAGCTTGCGAGGCAACGTCCTGAAACGTGAGGGTACGATAGTGCTAGAGGTCCTGCCATTTATTATTTATTGTTAATTGGATACCCTCACGCGGTAGGTAAATATATAAATTACACGTAGACGAAACCGAAGTCAGAGAAGACCCAGGAGAAATGGAAACCATACATTCGACACAAAATGACGAACCGGAAACCGTAATAAAAATTTTAAACGAAGCTATAGACATGAAGCCCAATCAATTTATAATCACGGAAGTTTTAAACAACCCCAACCCTGTAAAATACACGAAAGTGGATAATAAGAAAATTTACAAAATTCAAATAACTAAAGACGACAATGAATCACAGATAATTAAAATATTAAAGGAATACACCCCCGATAAAAAACGATTTTACTTTTATTTTAACACGGAAAACTTATATAAACGATTTTCAGAAATGTATGTAAAACTATTTAACAATTCTGGCCCCGAACTTATAAGATGCACAAGAAAATTAATAACATTAGACGAAATAAATGACGTAATAAGAAACCAACACGAAGGAAAGACCAACCATCGAGGAATAAACGAGACTCTAAAACAAATTATGAGACGTTACTATTTCAAGGACATGAAAGAATTAACTACAGACTTTATCAACCAGTGTGAATTATGTGATAAAGCCAAATATGACAGAAAACCCCCAAAGATACCCTTAATGTTAACTAAAACACCAGACAAACCTTTCCAAAAATTACATGCAGATACTCTAGTAGTAGAAGCAGAAAGTTACCTAACAATCGTGGACGCATTTACGAAAATAGTACAAGCAATACCAATCACTTCAAAAAATAGTATAGACGTAACACAAGGATTTCTACACTATTTTACATTTTACGGAACACCCGAAACAATAACATTAGATAACGGAAGCGAATTCAAAAACGAAACAATTGAAAACACTTTAGAATTACACAAAATAAAAATTCATTTTATAACTGAGAACCACCCTGAATCCAACGGACTAATCGAAAGACTACATTCAACCCTATTAGAACAGATCAGATTATTAAGAATAAATTACAAGAAAGAACACATAACCAATTTAATGTCATACGCATTAATCGCGTATAATAACACGATTCATTCAACTACAAATTTTACACCCTTAGAACTAACCTTAGGACACTCGGATTCACGCAACCCCTACGATATACATTATAACAAAGAAATCTATCAGCAATACGCTAAAGACCACAAGGAGAAACTAAAAATAACCTACGACAAAGTAAAGGACAAATTAGATAACGATAAAGAACGCATTACCGCGACCCGTAATAAAAACTCAGACATAAACAAATTTTCCATAGGACAATCCGTATTTGAAAAAAATTACCACAGTAAAAGACACAAAACGGCACCGAGAAATTTAGGACCCTTTAAAATCAAACGAATATCCGACAAAAACGTAGCCGCGATAGACGACGGCAAGATAACAAAATATGTTCACCTCAAAAATTTAAGACACCCTGTACTTTCAGATGGATAATTATCACCCTTACCGTCAACCTCCACCCAGGTATAACGTACACAGAAATTATAATCGAAGACATAAAGAATAACCCCGGTATACTACCAAATAAATTAGGCAGTATGCAAAACACTATAGATTTTTGGACCTTTGCACAAAAATTCGATTTAACCGAGCTAAAACAAGAATTTCAAATAATAAAAAATAATTATTTTCGACTAAAACAATCAATGGACACAACAAAATTCGGAAAAGAATACGCAATAGAAAATCAAAACGACATTAAAACCATAATTAGTAATCAAATATCGTTAACACAATCAACGATCATCAAATTCAATGAAACCCTAAGAAAATTAGTTAGAAATCAAGATAGTATAGCCAATCGAATAGAAACCTTAGAAAATAACATGCGAACTACCATGTTAGGCATGCGAGATTTAATCAGATTCAACACGATATATAACCAGATATTATCAACCCTAACTTTAATTCAACAAATCCTAGCAACATTAGAAAACGCAGTAACCTTTGCAAAATTAAATACCCTACATTCAAGTATCATAGAACCAATAGATTTATTAAAAGAATTATTGAGAATAAAATCTTTTATAACTAATAGTAAATTACCTTTCGATGTATTAGAATCAAACATTTTAATATTTAAAAAATTGCCACAGTTAAAGTCTATGTAAAAAATAACGATATAATATTTTTAATAGAAATACCAATAGTAGAGATTAACAGTTACAATTATTATTACTTATTTGCTTTTCCAATGAAAATTACTAGCACATACCAAGTTATTATTCCAAAAACCAAATTCCTATCCTTAAATGAACAAAGATATGGTTATACAAACGAAAAATGTAATGAAGTCACACCCAATCAATACTTATGCCAATCGTTGACAACAACAACAATTCAAGAAGACAGCCCTTGCAAAGTACAACTACTAAAATTTACCAATCATTATGAAAATTGTGAAGCCAAACCTGTACAAATCACCAACATGAAAATTCAGAAAGTAACGGAAAATAAATGGATAGCCATTTTCCCCACCGAAGTAATCGCAACAATGTATTGCAACCAAGATGAAAGTAATTTAGCATTAACCGGAAGTAAATTAATCACCCTTAAGGAAAATTGTTATTTGAAATTAAAAAACGAAATAATTAGAGTTTACCAAGATCCCGTACAAAGCAAGAAATTAGCAAATCTACCTGATCTGCAAATCAAGATTACCCAAGAAGAAGATGAAGAAACACTTCAAAAACCAATGCAATTGGAACACCTGGAATTAGACAACCTAAACCACGCCATGAAACTCATGGAAGAATAGAAAGAAAAACTGAACGAGATCAAGACGCCCAAAGTGCACTACGATAATATTAATGTATGGACAATTATATTGATTTTATTGACTATTTTATTGATCATTTATGTAACTTACAAAATATGTATTAGATTTAAGAATAATAAAGAAAACAGTTTTGGATTTAAGAAACCCAAACAAACAAATGTATCCCTAGAAAATATAAATTTTAAATGAGATTAAACGAATTTAATTAAAAATCAAGACAAGGTAAAAACCCTTAATTTTTAATGTACGTTGGGAGGAGTTATAGGATCCCCCCCATTTGTTATATATATGAAACTAATAAAGATACTAGGAAATATTAGGAAATATTAGGAAATATTAGGAAAGTGCAACAATGTCATAAAAGACAAATTGCAACAATTTATTACAATTTATTATGATGATTTCAGTTCCCACGAGTGGAAACGCTAAGTAGCACAAGGATAAGTGACACTGCAGATGTCAGGCCACAGACGGTCGTAGGATGTCACGTACCGAGATTACGCAGAATAAGCCTGCAACATTGTAATTATGAATAGCTTTTAAGATAGCAACTATGTATTATGAATAGAGTCAAGGGTAAGCGGACATAGGTCCGCAAGTTCCCACAGAATTGTAAAGAGGTAGGGAGATTATAAAAAGGCCGGGAGCTCCACTCCCAGGCAGTTCATCAAACGTTCAGCTTTTGCATTGCAGTTCGTAGATAGCTCACTTGTACAATTAAGTAATAATTTTGGAACTTAGAATAATTAAATCAAGATTGTCTAAATTCAATATTAAACTTCTGTATAAAACCTAAATAAATGTGTTAAAGGTCAAAGAGCCTTTTTAAAAAGGACCGCTCGAAGCCACGAACCTTAACTCGCGTTAATATTAGTGATAATTCATTTTTGGTTAATCTAACGATCTTCGTTTTAAGTTGTTAGAATAGTTTTGTGGCATATTTGAAACTAAGTTTTTATTTTCCCTCAGTTTGTCAAGCCACCTTATCAGTGACAGAGAAACATATTTCTAACAAAAGTCGTGCAGAAGATGTTGATTTATCTGTATTAACATAAACTGACTTTTGTAGACTTTCGTACTAACTCTGAACTTTATCTTCAGCAGTTTAGAGAGCCTATCAGGGGGGTCGCTAAATAAATACGGATGGGTAGGGCGCCACTGTACTTATGCAAAGTATAGAAACAAGGAGAATCGCCCAAAAAAATACAGGAACCTCAACGAATATATTCTGCTGTTGGAATACAAGATTTTGTACTTATAGATGGTACAAACGTTTATCCTGAAATAAAATAAAATACAGCAAAATACATTGGAGACAGCAGTTTGCGTCCCAAGATAATAAAATCAAAAAATCAAACAACTTATATGTACTTATAGATTTTGCTACTGGCTCTACTTACTAAATTTATGCACCTTTGGTTCATATAAGATTTATATAATCCAAAAATATGGGTGAGGTAGTATAAACACAACCTCTTAAGTTTCTCGTAAAATGTGAGTTATAAAAAATTAGACTTGTTAGAGAACAAGTTATATATTAACTAAAGATAATTTTTGTTTTAAATTGACAGGAATTTGCTATAAATTTTGTGAGTGCTTAATTAATTTTATCAAATTCTATTTATAGTGTTGATTATATGAAAGCCTAAGTAAATAGGCATTATATATTTTATTAACAAAATTATTAGTTCTGTAATTTTTTCAGTACTGATCAAACGACGTACATTCTTAATAAATTTCTTATGCAATAGGATCTTTCACTTAGTAATTTTAAGCTTTGTTAAAAAAGTATCATGCATGATAAATAATCAACGTGAATAAGCAAATGTTAATAATAAAATCTATTCAGTATGATTCATAACCTAAGTTCTTAAGCAGATCGTTTTAGTTAACATGTTAAAAATAGGTCATTAGCTATACTATTGCGGGCAATTGTTATACTATTGTGCAATTGTTAAAGCCGCGTAATACCTATAACAGGTATTACCACGTTTTAAATATGACGCAATAGTCAAATTTTCATGCACATTTAAAGTCAATTTACATTTACAATATAAGTAAAACAGGTTACTCACTTGAATGGTATTTCGTATCTAAATCTCAGGGTCCATCGTGTTTTATGGGTTAGGTTACACCATTGCTGAGTTTCAAATTGCCAATCCGTTCTTCCGGTAACTTTTCCTCGTAGGTGAAACGATAAGGATCCAGGTATAAGGAACGATAGAAGATAAGATACAGGAACCTACATCCCTAAAGAGAGAAAAGACACACACACATACCACAGATAGATGTTCTTGGCTTCAGGACTCGTGGCTTAATGGTCTCTTATCACACCGCGCGCACTCTGCCATTTACCCTGCGCAGGCGCGACTCAAGGATGACGAAAATTGACACTTTTTAATTAAAAATATCCGCGGGAATTTATTTACAAATTAAAGCTAACTCTAAAAATGTACATTGCCAAATTTTGGCATGTAACAAACAATCCTATAACGCAAGTGTAAAGTTCAAGTGTCTAATTATTTAAATGTGATTATTAAGGTATTAGTTTTCAATAATTTAAGCTACAAAGAATACAACTTAACCTTGGACATTTTCTATTTCGACACAAATAGCCACTAGCATTGTACGACAAACAGATAGTTTTTATAACAAAGGAAAATCGACTTACCGACCTCGAACGTAGAGTGCAAATTGGTACAAACCCTTTAATAGATAAACTCGAAACATGTGTGCGCCTCTAATACTGCATAACGACAGCAAAAACTCTTTGTCCACTTTATTACGGCAATATCCTGAAGATCAAAACCGTAAAAATAAGAAAGTAGAATCCACCTTAGGGGAGAGCCATCGTTAAAATCTCTTAACTGTAGGCTTCCATTCCTATACAATTTGTACGCTATAAATTAGCTGTTACGCATAGCCATTAATAAACCAAAAACTTTCCGTATTGACCAAACATTTCTGTGTTAACTAAAAACTTCAATGTTGACTAAAGATTTCCGTGTTAATTAAAAGTTTTAGTGTTAACTAGGAACTTCCGTGTTGACTAAAAACTTCAGTGTTAACTAACAATTTCTGTGTTGCGCATGATCAACTATCTAACTCATTTGGATCGATTTACTGCATAACTGAAATACGAGTCGCAAGTCACCCTTCAATAGTAACCTCTGCATCTTATTACAATAACGATAAAGGGTCGACTGTCGTAGTCCGTGAACAAACGGGGCCTCAACACTTGAATATTCCAAACAACAGGTGCACGTAATCGCTCTAAATTACATTGCCTTGAAGATAATTTATGGAATTTCTAACAAGCACGTACGACCTGTAACATAATGTTAAACACAAAACTGGAGTACTTTTAACGAGAATTTTGTTTACTACATAATTAGAATAAAAGGACTCTAAATAAAGTGCTGCAAAATTATAATAACTTTCTTTTAATTATTTATAAGTTCTTGACATACGAATTATATTGAATTAAAAGGGAATCTAAAATTTTTGTAACACAATACAGGATTTATATGCGTTATTGCTGGAGAAGAAAAACAAAACGTTACACATTTATTTACCGTTTCATAAGTTAAGGGTAAATGTGCGTATTTAAAATAGCTTAAAATAAGTCGTCGTATTATCTAATAACAAGAAAATAATTTGATAAACCATTGGCACATTTAAAAATAATTGTTGAAAGTATTTAATAAATAAATCCCGTTTCTGAATGTATCAGAATATGTGGGGCGAGAGTTAACGCCTTGCAATTGACTAAGGAACGTCATCAACGACTTTAATCGGCATTGACGACGCATACCTAAGCCGCGAAACATGTTTGAAAATGTGTTGCGGTGCATGTTCTGCATTTGATAGCAAAAGGGCGACATGGACAAATTATCAATGGTATGAAATAACGTTTGAATTTCATTTATTTAAAGCTTTAAATTCTAGCGCAAAACAAAAACTAGTCAAAAATAATAATAACTTGAAAATAAGAAATAATTATTATGATGAATCAAGACAATATGGCGTAATAAGCTCAGAGGTTGTTAAACACGAAGCAACAAAGAGCATAATTGCTAAATTTTTAGTTCGCTGAATAAATGATGTGCATTTATACCATTTGGATTCATATCGATCGTTAGTTTAAGATGACTTGTGAATAACGCAAATATCGGATAAGCTTGTAGTGTAACCGATCCAAAAGCTGACCAAACGCCCTCTATGAACGGCACACCGAGCTCCATGATCTAACATCTAGTGGCAGTGGCTCGACAACACGTACGTTGTGTTATCCCAAATTTACACTGGGAAGATGGCGTTAAGGCGGAAGGGTTTGAAATAAAACTAAAGTATTTGCCTAACTGAATTTTAATCAAAAGAATAACCACTAAATAGGTCATAGGCATGAAAGAAATATGACATTGACATAAAAAGCATACAGTTCCGTACTCAACCTGGGCGATTGGGAAAAGAGCACGGTAGAGAAAACCCCAAACTGCTCTCACACTTCCAACTGCATTTGGCACATATCGACAAGGACGGATAACGTACAGGTACCCGGATCACCAAAATTGAATTTAACGGGATGTCAACTGTTACCCAGGCATATCTCACGCGACAACTGAAGAAACGTTAGTGTAAATCAGCTAGTCTTTTCTGGCAGGTCCTGAGTTGAAGAGGGGGATCACCAGGAAGATGACCTGCACATTGACTACCAATGTTCCTCCGAGTATGGGCATAAGATGTTAGTAATATTCTACAAGGCTTGATCACACGCGCCCACATACTTACATTAACAGTTTCTAGCCCGTGTTACAAAATATTAAAAACCCGGGTTCGAATCCCGACACGGTCTGCTTGAAAAATGTTAGGCGAGCATTTTTCACAAAAATACACCTTCGTTCGGATGAGAGGTAAAATGGAGGTCCCGTGTGTGAGTGTTGTCACGCACGTTAAAGATCCCTACCTTGCTTTGAACAGCAAGGGTTCGGCAAAATTCCAAATTTTCTAGGTAAAAAAAACTCGCTTCCTGGCCAATGTAGTACCTTCGGGTGGAGCATTGGAAAATTACATGTAAAGTTACAAAATATTTCACAAAGGCTAGTCGACTTCCTATTATTTGCAAGAGTAGAACTACAAGTATGTTGACAAGACGAAATGAATCGCTGAAGTAAATTTATGGTATGAATGCGCATAGTTAAAAGACGCTTATTATTGAATAGACTATTTCCAACATAGTCATAAATGCAAACGCGAAAGGCACGTGAAGGTCGGTCATACCAGAGGTTCCATTTAATTACATCACAACAATTGTCACAAACGTTAAAAACTAAATAATTATATAGGAACATCGGCTAAATAATAGGATGCACAAAACAATAAACAATATAATTAAGATTAAACCGAGATGTGAGCGATGCAGTGGAATATGTGGTTAATATGCTGAAATAAAACAATTACACATAAAATAAAAATGTCAAATGCATTACAAATAGCAAACATTATAAAACATGTAGGCAGCAAAAACATATCAAAATTTTATAGCACAAATACAAGTCCGGATTCAGGCACTAAATATTTATTTAAATGCATGTTCGTTAGATATATGAAATCTAGTAAGCAAGTGTTAACAATTATTCATTATGATTGCATCGGTTAAAACATACTTTTAAAAAAAAATTAAACGCATCGTAGCATTACAAATTACAAACAAAAAATATACACAACTTTGTGGTTAATTCAATAAAACCCATAACAAATATAGCATAGAAATATAATACTATTCATATTCAAACATGCCTAACAATTTGATTCAATATATTTGAGGAATGATGTGTTGGTACAAATTGCTCGTACAATCACAGTAAGGGTACATTTACTTTTGATTCGGTAACAGGTGCAATGCAATTGGAGTTACAACTTGGTGTTAAATACTAAATAAACATTATTTCAAATAAACAAATATTAGTTTCACTCTGATTTAGATACTAAATAAACAATTCAAATAAATAAATATTAGTTTTCAGTTGTTAAACCAAACAACACCTATTTATACATAAAACGTGCAATAAAATCCTAAATCGCCTATATTAAGCATACCTAAAGCAATCGGCATCGAAATCTAAACCAAAAGCAACAGGTAACATATAAATATTTCCTTCAATGATTAAATAACTAATGGTTTTACAATAAATATCAACATCACATTCAAAAAACGCTCTGATTTCAAGATGTAAACAGACTACCTTAAATAGCAACTTCAGTATCAATTTATAAAACATTTCCTTTAATAAAACCCGCCAAATGGAATTTTTTTCAACTTGCCATTTTAAAATCTCAAAACGAAGTGCTTTCAACCCTGCCAACTCGCTCGATACCCTCTACGCATGTGCCCATATAAATTCTGACGTCACGGAATGCGTTTAGAAACCTGCAAGTGGTTACTGAGCTACTATAACAAATGCCTTCAAATATCGAAATGTACGCCATAATATTTGTAATAATTATCGATCAATAAGAAAACGACTTAGAAACACTACGGATCACTTCAGTATATAAAGGTTTAATAGCTAATATTAAACAACAACAGAAAGCAAATAAAGTTAACACAAAAAAACGCTTTTCACTTACTTTATTATACAAGCCCAAGCATAAATGTATTCGTACTCAAGAGATTTTCTGAATACAGAAATTTTATAAAGTTTCCTTTTAGTTGTTAAGACTTTTATTTCCCAAAAAAAAAAGAATATGAGTACCATTAAATTATAAAAACAAGCCTATCAAACTTAATGCGCCCAAGAACTATTTGTACTTATCTGAATAATTTTATTCAACATTCTATCCTTCTATTTTTCCTATTTCTTGTATTTTCTACAGATATCTGTCTTCCTTTAATATTTCTACACTAACCTTTTTTTGCGCGACAAATATTTCTTGCAAGCAAGGAAACGAACTTTATTATAATGTGATTCTGGTGCGTGTTCATCTTTTCCTTTCAGCAAAGCATTAAGGTTTTTTATCTACACCCATAAATAAAAACGTACTAAATACTCGAAAAAAAGGGGCTTATTATTATAGTCTGAATAATGAAATTGCACAAAATCATCATCCACAAGAGTTAAACTTAAATGATTATTAAGTATTGCATGTATTTCCAAATATTTTCTTAAATTATAACTGTATTTTCTAAGTAAATAACTAAAGTGAGTAGAAGGCTGCAATAAAGCACTTCTATTATATGGCCCATTTTCAATTAAGAGGATGGAAATAGCACTATGTTTATTTAAAATTAAGTTACTTCTGCACATTGCACATTAACCTATTTTCTTTAATAGTTTGTCGGCAACAAATCCGGCAACATATGAATGTAGACCTATCCACTCAGATGACGATTCTCTTCCTGGCAGTAGGTCACAAGTAGTCAATTGTGGAACCGATGGAACTCGATATATGTATTTAATGCTCCATCAGTTTCGTCAACTTCACAGTTTGCCCCTGGTGTATGTGTTGCAGTAAAATTGTTGACGAGTAGTGACAAATATGAATGCCAAAACTGAATGCAAGTAGAGTTAATATTTCAAATGCCATGACTACGTATGCTGCCAAAGAAATTTTCTAACGGATCCTGATTGAAATTTCTAGGTAAAAGAAACTTAAAGTGGCCATTTTGCAATTTTGCCTATAAATATTTAAAATCTTTTATCGTATGAATCCAATTAGTTACTGAGGGTGGTACTAACAGTAGAAGGATGATAGGGGAATCAGCGCCACATTCCCACACACATTCTGCACCAAATAGTTTTCTTCGACTAACCATTTCATCTTTCGCGATAAATATATCTTGTTGGGTATCAATTAATATTAGTTAATAAATAAATAAAAAATAAAAAATAAATTAATATTATTATTTTCTCAGGTACCTGAATTTCTAAGAATTTTTTAGATAGCATAATCACCCAGAGAGCTACTATCATTTTAAGATTTTTTACCAGCAGTCATTTCTGACCGTCCTTATAAAATTTTTTAGCCATGCGATACATCAAATTAGTCTAGAATTTTACGCAGAATCCGAATCTGCAAATCGATTTAAAATCCGACCACCCCTTACCGTTTTACACACATACCCTCAAACGAACATATAAAAGATGATATTTGTTTCTTTGGAGATTGTTTGGTATTAACTAATATTAGATTTTGTTACAGGCGGAAAAGCTACTGAGTATGTATTTTCCAGTAAAATTATAAAATGGGACCGGCTGTTGAAACAAAAATTAAAGGGAGGTCACCGGCACTAGCTAGCGAGCTAGAGGGTTAAAATTTTGCAGAAAGGGTTAAATTAATTTATAATATACTACAAAAAAAGTTTGGCACTTATCTTTCAGAAATATCGTGGCTTAATGACAATTACCAAGAGCGCCAGACAAGTCGAGAATGCCCAAGTGTTCGTGCAAAACCTTGAGAGACTTGTCATCCCAAGGAAGACAATTGTTTCTTTTAATCAACTCTTATCCTTTTTAATACTTATGCAACTTTCATGATAAAAAATAATAAAAAAACTATTGACTTAATCAACGGCAAACAAAGCTATTTAATTAACAGAGCAATAAACGTGAACCTCTTACATTCATTGATTTTAATTTAGAAATTTAATTGAATAGGTGAATACGGAATTATGAAAATTTTGCGTACATATGTAATTCCCAAACACTGTATATGAAAGAAAACATATTATAAATCTTACACTAAATTAATCCTACGATTTATGGCCAAAACGTCCTAACAAATAAATTAACTAAAAATTGGTCATTCTACTTAACTATAAAAACTTACTTACTAAAAATCGTCCATTGTTTAATGGCTTGCCTTCCAACGTAGAACAGCTCTTAAATTGAGGGAGAGAATCTCGCTTGTTGCTCTTGTAGCTTGTAATTTTTTTAATAATTGAATGGCACACGAACCCGGCAGGATCTTATTGACAATATCACTTAACTTGTGCGTCACACGCCTACAAGCTTTTTATTATTACTTTATACCTTATATCACTATAAATCCGCGAACATATGGGCGTAACCCTCGCGAACTGGAAGAGTAATCACTCCTTTCCAATTTCACTATCGTGATACTAAGTGCAATTTCATATCTGTGATGCCGGAACGCTACCCGCAAACTACGTTTCTTTCTACTTTTTGACCACGGACAGCCCCATTGGAAAATCTCTCTTTTGGCTAAAGCCTTAAGTTATATAGATTAATTCCTACTCTAACCATTATTTACGTCATATTTCGGTTATCCAATGACTTAACAGAACCTCCCACAAAACAAGATTTAGAAACCAAATCCAACCCCTTTTGAGATGAGGGTCACCGAAACAATTATTTTTCTAAGGGTTTAAATATATTGTATCTTCTAAGAAATTCTTAATTATTGAAATGTGGACCATACCACCCGTTGGTGACAGTAGTCTGCCATTAACAAAAGACCAGTTAATCCACTTGAGCCAAAATGGATTTTAAATACAATGGATGTCCCCAGACTACTTAAAATTACTTGCAATCTTTGAACAAATCAAATTGGAAATAGTTTTCGCTATTTATAATGTTTCGTTTTCTATAACTCGCTGTCAATCAACGAAAATATTAAGAAGATTAAGTTTTACAACAGAAAATTGCTTTTCCTTATTTACGTTAAAAAGTACTATTCCATTTTAATTTTATCAGATTCGTCAATCTGTAACCGACCTTAGCTTTAAGAGGGTTGTTGTATTTGAATTTGCAAGGGTAGAGCTTTAAATTATGATGACCTGCCGCTGGAATTTCTAATAGTTTAGGCTTAAGCTATTTGTAAACCTAGTCTTTTATGAGGAATGCTAACTAAAATATGAAAGTAATTTATTGTGAAATTTTTGTCTATAAGTTATGCAAGTTAATAAATTTTAATTAATTAATTGATCTGTTTATTAGTTAACATTACAAAATATTGTTACAATTTTTCTGGGGAGCCCAAATCTTTACGAATTTTTAAAACGGAACAACCCTTAACAAAATTGTACTTTTATAGCTAATGTTAAACTTATTGAAATTTGTATAAAAGTATTGAGCGGATTCTAATTCTAAGACTTTTTCAATCTAAGACAAATATTTAATGCGTATTTAATACCAATAGCCCGACAAATTAATGTTATTAATTAATTGGGTATAAAGTTGGTGTTTATGGCTTCGAATACATTCCATGCTATACGTAAGGGTACCAGAATTATTATGTACAATGTCCTTAAAACTATTTACATTAATATTCTTAACTACACTTTGTGAGACCCCTTTAATCTCTTTAATTGTGTCTTTCTCGCTTACAATACAGTAGGACTTAGCCCTACTTCCAACAGATTCTAATACTAGATCCCATTAAATTCGTCTTTGAATTTCCCTACAACTTTTTTGTTGACAAGCGGTATATTGTATTTATTATCCGCGGGTTAGTCACTCTTTTAAGATAAATATATCTTGTTTGGTATCAACTAATATTAGATTTTTCTAGGGAACTCAAATCTGTAAATAGATTTTAAATAGAACCGCTCCTTACAAAGTTACGCCTTTTAAAGACCCAAACCTCTAATTTTTGCCCATCCATATTTAACTCCATCTTTAAAACCTTTTTTTCGCTACCCAAGACATATGCTCTAACCAACCATTGCCCAAGAAATCTAAAAGCGCTGTGTCCAGCGAACACCACGTGGAGATAACACGTATACTCTGTCCACCAGGATAAAAGCAGAAAGGATTTGGGAGAAGAGAAGGTGGGAGAAGAACTTAAAAATTATAGAATCTTAAAATTCAATATATACAATAGATTTACAAAATCTATACAAATGTAAACAGCTATTTTAGACATATATCTTTATGACCTCATGTGTAGGTTGATATGCTTTTGGGGATGACGTAACGCGTGTCATCTCGATAAACTAATTTTATTAATAAGCTGCGTGTAAAAATCGTATTTTTTACTCCGGATACATACACCGGTAAGTACTCGATACCACCCAAATAAGAATTAGATGCTTGGTGACTGTTAACCTCCGCTTCCCTCGTGTACGCCCAGACACATCCCTACCCCATGCGCACCCCTACCCATGAGCGCCCCTGTCCATGCGCACCCCTCTTTGTGTGACGCTATTTTGTGGTGAGGTCATAGCCTTTTATAAATAAAGAGCAATGTAATACTATTCTAAAGTTTTTATCCTAACATTATACATAACAAAATTTTAAAATATTTAATACCAAGTTAGGTTAAGTTAGTTGGACTTGCCCGCTTCTTTTTAAAAAACTTTGTCGCCAAAATCACTTCTATCAAATTTATTTTTAATTGTATAATTACAAAAAAGACTTATTTCTGGTACAACAACTTAAACGTCTATATTCATTAAATATTAAGTAATTGAAATTGCCAAAAATACTTCAAATTAATAAATCAATAATTAATAATTAAAAATTACGGCGAGTAGCTTGAACCACCAACAATGTTAAAGTTATGAAGTTCGATGACTGACTGACCACCAAGAGCTCCTCACGATTGATATGTAATCCTTGCTTTTACATCATCTTGTGTTAAAGTGCAGGTATCATCGTCTACTACTTCTCGATAAATATGTCTTCTTCTAAGTAATTTTAATTAAGACTGCTTTATGGCAGTTTATTGTTTCTGCACCTGCAGTTTCAGGTTACGTCTGAAATACAAAGTAGTTGCTTCCTTTCTTATTTCTGATACGAACTCTGATTAACTTTTAATTATAACCTTTAGTTAATACAATGTAACATTCTATTTCTAAGACGTAATAAATGCGCTTAATTTTATATACATTTTAATGTGAGGGATATGTAACTCGCGGCCACTTGAATTGCCAAACCAAGTTGTAAACCAAAACATCCTTGAAATAAAAAGCATATAAAGAAGCGACTCAATACCTTTAAAATTTAGAGTGAAACCACCCACATTCGATGATAAAACACCTTGGCCGTTATATTTGAAACAATTTGAAGCTGCAGCAATACCCAACGGTTCGTGCAACAAAGAGAAGGCTGTCTTATTAATAGAGGACCTACGGGAGGAAAACTTTTAACATCGAAGCTTGAGATGAGATATGGAGACGCTTACCTTCCACAGGTTTATCATGCACAAGATAAGAACCGCTCGTAAAAAAACAAATAAAAGCCTGCAAGAATTCGAAGTTCACATTGCCAGATTAGTTTGATTGTCATACCCAACGGCATCAGATAGCTTTCTTGAACAAGTGGCTGTTGAAGTATTTGTGGACGGCGAAATACAGCAAGCGCTAAGATTAACACGGCCAAAAATGTTAGATGACGCGCTGTCACATGCGCTTGAATTTAAAGCAACTAAGCACATCACGCAGGTTGAATCACAAAGTTTGGTCTATTTTAGAAGAGCCTGGTCAATCGCAGAACAGCATAGAGGAAATAATCAACCGTGTGTCGGAAAGACTGGAAAGAGAACGACCTAGGAGATAGGGCCTGCGTTGTTGAAGCTGAGATGAATTTGGCCATCTACAGATAAGCTGTACTCAATCAAAAAACAACCGGTTAAGCAGCAGGAATATGATTTTGACACAGAACATCGTATATGAACTAGCCATCTAAATGCAAACGCTCTCTCAAAAAAACCTTCTCCGCTAGACTGCAATCATTGCTCCAAGATGGAAGAGAAAATAAGTGTCATCCATAGAATGACGATAACCGATGGTACTTGGCAACGCGAAAGAATACGAGATGACTAAAAGAATGACGACGAATTGAGACGTATTATTGAGTGGAAAAGTAGAGGACAACGACCAGCTTGGGAAGAAATTAGAATTTCAAGTAGGAACCTAAAGGTACACTGGGCACAGTGGGACTCCTTGGTGATTGAAAATAGAATCTTGAAACGACGCCTGGAATGTGAAGATGGTACTGAAAGACTTTGAGTGATAGTGCCGAGAAGCAGAGTGCCGGAAGTATTGCAGCACTTGCACGATAGTATTTCCGGAGGGCACTTTGGCGTGAAAAGAACTCTCGAAAGAGTGAGAGAAAAATTCTATTGGGTGAACTGCAAAGAAGATGTGAAGGAGTGGTGCCGGACATGTGAGTTGTGTGCCTCTGGAAATGGCCCGGTTACAAAACAGAAAGCTTCAATGAGACGGTATAATGTGGGAATCCTTTTGAGGGGGTGGCCATTGATATAGCTTGTCCGTTTGCTGAATCAGAAAAAGGAAATAAATACATCTTGGTTGCAATAGATTATTTTACCAAATGGCCGGAGGCGTATGCTATACCTAACCAAGAAGCTAAGACGGTTGCAGATATAGTAGTGGGGAGTAGTCTTGTCGCTTTGGAGTTCCGTTGGAATTACACTCCGATCAAGCTCGCAACTTCGAATCAGCGTTGTTTCAGAACGTCTGCAAGCATCTTGGAATCAGGAAAACTAGAACCACGCCACTTCATCCTCAATCGGATGGAATGGTTGAAAGAATGAACAGGACGTTAGTAAAGTACCTAGCCAAAGTTGTCTCTGAACATCAACAAAACTGGGAACAATATTTACATTTGTTCCTACTGGCGTACCGAACTTCGGTACATGACAGCACGGGATACTCTCCCGCTTGCGTGATGTTAGGACGTGAATTGCGGCTACCATGCGATCTTCAGTTTGGATTTAACCCTGGAGAAGAAATCGCAGGTGAAGATTGCGTTAGTAAGCTTCGTGAAAGATCAAATAGCATTTACGAAAACGTCCAAAAGAATATCCAGGCAGCAAGCGATCGAATGAAATCACAATATGACACGAGAGCACAAGAAGGTGGTTATCAACCCGGAGATTTAGTGTGGTTGTACAATCTACAAAGAAAACGTGGATTGTCGCCAAAATTACAAATACAATGGGAAGGCCCGTACGAAGAGTTAAAAAGAATTAATGATGTAGTGTACCGGATCAGAAGATCTCTCCGTGGTAAACCGAAACTGGTACACTTTGACCGTTTAGCATCTTACGCTAACAACCAGGAAGACTCGAGTAATGAGAATGGTGTTCGAAAAATTACTAATCGTGAGCCAAGTGTAGATTTTAGAGTTTTATGGCGGCGTATGGTAGTTCCTCTAACGCAAGATTTGGCGTTGTTGTTGAAAAACAGCAAGATCTGTTTAGAGCACCAAAAAAGTATTCCCATACACATTGCGTAGCTTAAGATTTGCAAATGTCAAGAGGAATAGCTGCTGCTTCCAAGAAAAAGTTTGGATGTGTGGCTAAACTAGAACAACAGCAACCAACTGTAGAAAAAGTTTTGGTTCTTCAGGATGGAAATTGTTATGTTTACTATCTGGTCACCAAAAATTCTTTATGGTAGAAACCTAGTTATAAACATCTATCGCAGGTTTTGTTGAATCTTAAGGCTCAAATGATGGAAAATGGAGTAACGAAACTAGCGGTGCCCAAGCTAGGCTGTGGAGTGGATAGTTTGATTGAAGAATAGTTCGAAATATGCTTGAACTAATTTTCCAGGAAACCAACAACCAGGTCGTTGTTTGTTGCTATCAACCGGTTGCCTGATACCGTCATCAGTCATCAAATTGACGTCAAAATATTTTCACAGTTAAGGGACGTAACGATTTTAAAGAGGGGGCAGTGTTACAAACTATTAGGCAACCCGTCAAACACCCAAGTTGCATAACCGAAGTGTATTTTTCAGAAGTCTAAAACATTTGAACAAACTCCGGACTATGAATCATTTATTTAGTTTTAGCGTATATATAAGATCGGTGATGAGTGTAGATCACTTTGCCTATATCCAAATGTTGTATATAAATCATATCGTGTATAGTTAGTCGGTCATTACGTTTTGAAAGTCCGACAGTAAATATAAATATAAATCTCTGAGATTTGGCGGTAAGGTGCGATTTAAGTAAGTACATTGCTTTTAGTTATATTGTAAATGTAAATTTGATCATTGTATCATTTTTAAACGTGTTTGGTATTTGATACAATTTGCCACGTAATTGTATGCTATATTAACGATTGCGCAATAATATGAACGGATAATCGTCAGAACTCCCACTTAAGGAAAATTTACACGAGCTAGGTGGTTCTTATGAAGTAGCAGTAGGAAGATTTTTATCTCTTGAAAAGCGATTTCAAGGCGACCAAGCACTAAAAATGCTGTACACAAAAAGCATTCAGGATTATATGAATCAGGGTTACATGTCGTTGAGTAGTTTAAATTTGCAACAATCGTTCTATTTACCTTATCATGCAGTAATGAAAAACTCCAGTAGTACAACCGCGTTACGAGTCGTATTTGCTGGTTTATGTAATATAGAGTCGGAGATGCGCATTAACTCTTTACAATACGTTAGACCCACTTTTCAACATGATTTAGTTTCTATCATCACACGGTTTAGAATGTACATACGTAGGTATATACGACATAGCTCAGGTGTATCGCCAGACCCAGATCATCGGAGATTTCAGTAAATTGTTTGGTGTAAAAATCCCTATGTTCCGATACAAATATATGAATTAAATACGGTCACACTCGGAATGATATCCGCTCCTTATCTTGCAGTTAAATGTTTATTTGAAATTACAGAACGCAACAAAAATATTTTTCCCAAGGAAGCGGAAATAATTAAATTAAATTGCAACATTGTTGACGGATTGTTCGATGCTAATTCAATCAGCGAATAACAAGAAGTGAAAGATAATTTAGTTACCATTTTAGGTACTTACAAAATTATACTAAGAAAATTTAGAGGTAACGTACCTCAACTTTAAGAAAAATGCGAAAATTTCAACGTTACTCCGGTTAGTAAATCACTAGGTATTTTGTAGAATTTAACAATTGATTGTTTTTATATTCTGTTACAAGAGATAAAATGTTTCAAAACATAGCATTCTGTCAATTACTGCTCAATTGCTAGCCTTAACTCCGAATATTGTAATTGCAAAATTAATAATTCAAAGTTGGGATGAAACAGTTCCTAATAACATTCATACACAATGACTTGAATTTTTAAATGAATTATCTTTAATTAACCAACTTGCAATTCCTAGAAACGTTTTGATTTCGCACGCTACAGTTTATGAAATTCATAGTTTTTCAGGCTCTTCAATAAAAGCATACGGTGGGGTGCGTCTATATACATAATTTCAATTAATGCTAACAACCAACATGAAATAAGTTTGGTGGCTTCCAAATCTAGGGTAACTCTTTTAAAAACGATATCGTTACCTAGACTAGAACTACTAGCTGCAGTTTTACTAGCACAATTAATAAATAAATTAAAAGATATTTTACGGTTAAATTTTACCCAACAACATTACTAGTGTAATCCCAAAGTTGTTCTTAATTGGTTAAATTAAAGCCGAAGTAAATGGATTACATTTGTCGCAAATAGAGTTTCCTTAATTCAAGATCTAACAAATGTCAGCGATTGGTATTATATCAGTTCTTTGGAAAATCCCGCGTGTTCGGGATCTTTGTCGCACGTTGTCGTGGTTAATTTTAAGTCGTAAATTTTTAGTTATAAATCAAATCCTAAAGCTATCATCCTTTATCCCGTTACATCCTGTCGTAAAACCTCCTTTGTGCATGTGAAAATTAAGCAGAAAAGGGGTAGTGACAAAACACTCTCTCATCGATATCGAAGCAGAACGGTCGGTTCTTCTTCGGTAAAGTGAGTTAGTCAATAGTGCCGCCGACTTTATCGATAAACCCCTAAAAAACTCAGTGAAAGTGCAAAGTAACACGTACTATAAATTCGCATACAGTCCACTTAGTTGAAGAATAGAAAGTAGAACAAGAAAACAAACGCGGAGGTAAGTCGATATACAAATTTATAAGATCCCCCGCGCATTAAACAATGACCTTCGTCACCGGATTAGATAATTAATTAATTAGTTCCTATCCTTTAGCTCCTCATTTATACTTAAATTTAATAATTGTCGTAGTTTTGATTAAGTTTGAATGTGTTACAGAGAGACTAGCATCGTGCTTACACATTTAATGGTAGACACATTTGGTGGTAACGATAGATTTTACAATATATCCCTTGTCCTTTGTCTGCAAAGATTAGTGTTGGTCGTCGGTGACTTTTATATAAACTAAATTTATGAGGGTTAATGTATTGTAAATCCTTACCTTATTTTTCGTCAAGTTCGAGGAACCATCGGGTCATCCAAGTTGTATAACAAAGAGTTAACAAATGTCAACGATTGGTATTATATCAGTTCTTCGGAAAATCCCGCGGATGTTGTGTCACGCGGCGCAATACCCAGCAAATTAATTAATTGTCAACTTTGGAAGAATGGTCCACAATTTTTAAAATATTCTCAGCATTAATCAACGGGAAATTTTGATGTGTATTACGAAAGTATTCAGAGAAAAGAGTAGCTATAAAAAAACTTTGTATGTATAAATCAAGACTCGAATTTATTTACTCTTTAACAGATATTCTTCATTACCAACGCAAAAACGTATTACAGCGTTATGCTTACGCTTTAAATTTAATTGTCAAAATTCCAACAATAAAAAATAGATTTATTAACAATCGACGAACAGAATGAAGCGTTATAGATTTTAATCAAAATTTCCCAAACTGAAGCATAACCCAAGGCTTATGCAAATTTATTTCAAAGCAGACCCATACAAGGTAAAAGTAACTTATTAAGTTTATCGCCAATCATTTGATGAACAAGGTTTATTAAGAGTACTAGAGGGGGCTTGTAGTACCTTCGGGACTACGCTGGTAACCATTTACTCATTACGCCGAAGATCCCTTAAATAGGCCAGTTGAGTGAATTTGGTGCATTGAGTGAGTTTAATGAGTTTGGTGAGTTGAGTGGGTTGAGTGAGTTGAGTGAGTTGAGTGAGTAGAATGAAATGAGTGAGTTGGGTAAGTTGAGTGAATTGAGTGAGTTGAGTGAGTTGAGTGAGTTGAGTGAGTTGAGTGAGTTGAGTAAGTTGAGTGAGTTGGGTGAGTTGAGTGAGTTGAGTGAGTTGAGTGAGTTGAGTGAGTTGAGTGAGTTGAGTGAGTTGAGTGAGTTGAGTGAGTTGAGTGAGTTGAGTGAGTTGAGTGAGTTGAGTGAGTTGAGTGAGTTGAGTGAGTTGAGTGAGTTGAGTGAGTTGAGTGAGTTGAGTGAGTTGAGTGAGTTGAGTGAGTTGAGTGAGTTGAGTGAGTTGAGTGAGTTGATTGCGTTGATTGCGTTGAGTTAGTTGAGTGAGTTGAGTGAGTTGAGTGAGTTGAGTGAGTTGAGTGAGTTGAGTGAGTTGAGTGAGTTGAGTAAGTTGAGTGAGTTGAGTGAGTTGGGTGAGTTGAGTGAGTTAAGTGAGTTGATTGAGTTGAGTGAGTTTAGTGAGTTGAGTGAGTTGAGTGAGTTGAGTGAGTTGAGTGAGTTGAGTGAGTTGAGTGAGTTGAGTGAGGTGAGTGAGTTGAGTGAGTTGAGTGAGTTGATTGAGTTGAGTGAGTTGAGTGAGTTGAGTGAGTTGAGTGAGTTGAGTGAGTTGAGTGAGTTAAGTGAGTTGAGTGAGTTGAGCGAGTTAAGTGAGTTGAGTGAGTTGAGTGAGTTGAGAGAGCTGAGATAGTTGAGTAAGTTGGGTGAGTTGAGTGAGCAGAATGAGTTGAGTAACTTGAGTGACTTGAGTTACGTGAGACATCATAAAAACGACTTGGAATAGTTGACCGGATCATGACCACTTTGCCTCTGTAGACGTTGATGGAATCACTTCGAGGATTTGATCAGATCAAGCCAATCTCGCTTTAGCAGACGTTGACAAAACCACCTTGAGGAGTTGATCGGATCACGACCACTTCGCCCTAATAGACTTTATTAATACAACTTCGGAGAGTAGAAAAGACCAGGGTCATTTCGCCCTAGTAGCCTTTGTTGAAACCACTTTGAAGAATTGATAGGATTAAGATCACTTCGCCCTAGTGGACACGCAAAAAAGACTTAGAGGAATTGATCGAATCAAGATCACTTCTCCGTAGTGAACTGTTGAAACGACTTCCGGAAGTTGATCGGATGAAAACCACTTAGTCCTAGTAGACTTCGTTAAAAAAGATTTCGAGGAGTTGATCGGATCAAGATAACCTTGCCCTAGTAGATTTCGTTAAAAAGATTTGAAGGAGTAGTTCGAATCAAGACCACCGCCCTAGTGAACGTCGTTAAAAAATTTCGAGGAAGTGACAGGATCAAGAATACCTCGCAACAGTAGGTTTCGTTAAAATGATTTTGGGGACTGATCGGATCTAGGGTCACTTCGTCCTAGTAGACTTCGTTAAAACGACTCCGAAGAGTTGATAGATCGGATATAGATCACTGCTCCCTAATAGACTCCGCCGAAACCATTTTATGAGTTGATCGGACCAAGATCACTTTGTTCTAGCAGACTTCATCAAATAATTAAATAAATGAAAGCTGTACGCAATGTAAATAATGGAAATGAAGCTATTATTTTTTATATTATCTTATTATCTTATTATTTTATATTATTTTATATTATTTTATATTATTTTATATTATTTTATATTATTTTATATTATTTTATATTATTTTATATTATTTTATATTATTTTATATTATTTTATATTATTTTATATTATTTTATATTATTTTATATTATTTTATATTATTTTATATTATTTTATATTATTTTATATTATTTTATATTATTTTATATTATTTTATATTATTTTATATTATTTTATATTATTTTATATTATTTTATATTATTTTATATTATTTTATATTATTTTATATTATTTTATATTATTTTATATTATTTTATATTATTTTATATTATTTTATATTATTTTATATTATTTTATATTATTTTATATTATTTTAATTTATATTATTTTATATTATTTTATATTATTTTATATTATTTTATATTATTTTATATTATTTTATATTATTTTATACTATTTTATACTATTTTATATTATTTTATATTATTTTATATTATTTTATATTATTTTATATTATTTTATATTATTTTATATTATTTTATATTATTTTATATTATTTTATATTATTTTATACTATTTTATATTATTTTATATTATTTTATATTATTTTATACTATTTTATATTATTTTATATTATTTTATATTATTTTATATTATTTTATATTATTTTATATTATTTTATATTATTAAATATTATTTTATATTATTTTATATTATTTTTATTATTTTATATTATTTTATATTATTTTATATTATTTTATATTATTTTATATTATTTTATATTATTTTATATTATTTTATATTATTTTATATTATTTTATATTATTTTATATTATTTTATATTATTTTATATTATTTTATATTATTTTATATTATTTTGTATTATTTTATATTATTTTATATTATTTTATATTATTTTATATTATTTTATATTATTTTATACTATTTTATACTATTTTATATTATTTTATATTATTTTATATTATTTTATATTATTTTATATTATTTTATATTATTTTATATTATTTTATATTATTTTATATTATTTTATACTATTTTATATTATTTTATATTATTTTATATTATTTTATATTATTTTATATTATTTTATATTATTTTATATTATTTTATATTATTTTATATTATTTTATATTATTTTATATTATTTTATATTATTAAATATTATTTTATATTATTTTATATTATTTTTATTATTTTATATTATTTTATATTATTTTATATTATTTTATATTATTTTATATTATTTTATATTATTTTATATTATTTTATATTATTTTATATTATTTTATATTATTTTATATTATTTTATATTATTTTATATTATTTTATATTATTTTATATTATTTTATATTATTTTATATTATTTTATATTATTTTATATTATTTTATATTATTTTATATTATTTTATATTATTTTATATTATTTTATATTATTTTATATTATTTTATATTATTTTATATTTTATTTTATATTATTTTATATTATTTTATATTATTTTATATTATTTTATATTATTTTATATTATTTTATATTATTTTATATTATTTTTATTATTTTTATTATTTATATTATTTTATATTTTATTTTTATATTATTTTATATTATTTTATATTATTTTATATTATTTTATATTATTTTATATTATTTTATATTATTTTATATTATTTTATATTATTTTATATTATTTTATATTATTTTATATTATTTTATATTATTTTATATTATTTTATATTATTTTATATTATTTTATATTATTTTATATTATTTTATATTATTTTATATTATTTTATATTATTTTATATTATTTTATATTATTTTATATTATTTTATATTATTTTATATTATTTTATATTATTTTATATTATTTTATATTATTTTATATTATTTTATATTATTTTATATTATTTTATATTATTTTATATTATTTTATATTATTTTATATTATTTTATATTATTTTATATTATTTTATATTATTTTATATATT
This sequence comes from Platerodrilus igneus, assembly GCA_036346225.1. NCBI lineage: Eukaryota > Metazoa > Arthropoda > Insecta > Coleoptera > Lycidae > Platerodrilus > Platerodrilus igneus. The sequence continues at coordinate 489,943 of JARFIW010001125.1, forward strand.
TTATATTATTTTATATTATTTTATATTATTTTATATTATTTTATATTATTTTATATTATTTTATATTATTTTATATTATTTTATATTATTTTATATTATTTTATATTATTTTATATTATTTTATATTATTTTATATTATTTTATATTATTTTATATTATTTTATATTATTTTATATTATTTTATATTATTTTATACTTATTTTATATTATTTTATATTATTTTATATTATTTTATATTATTTTATATTATTTTATATTATTTTATATTATTTTATATTATTTTATATTATTTTATATTATTTTATATTATTTTATATTATTTTATATTATTTTATATTATTTTATATTATTTTATATTATTTTATATTATTTTATATTATTTTATATTATTTTATATTATTTTATATTATTTTATATTATTTTATATTATTTTATATTATTTTATATTATTTTATATTATTTTATATTATTTTATATTATTTTATATTATTTTATATTATTTTATATTATTTTATATTATTTTATATTATTTTATATTATTTTATATTATTTTATATTATTTTATATTATTTTATATTATTTTATATTATTTTATATTATTTTATATTATTTTATATTATTTTATATTATTTTATATTATTTTATATTATTTTATATTATTTTATATTATTTTATATTATTTTATATTATTTTATATTATTTTATATTATTTTATATTATTTTATATTATTTTATATTATTTTATATTATTTTATATTATTTTATATTATTTATATTATTATATTATTTTATATTATTTTATATTATTTTATATTATTTTATATTATTTTATATTATTTTATATTATTTTATATTATTTTATATTATTTTATATTATTTTATATTATTTTATATTATTTTATATTATTTTATATTATTTTATATTATTTTATATTATTTTATATTATTTTATATTATTTTATATTATTTTATATTATTTTATATTATTTTATATTATTTTATATTATTTTATATTATTTTATATTATTTTATATTATTTTATATTATTTTATATTATTTTATATTATTTTATATTATTTTATATTATTTTATATTATTTTATATTATTTTATATTATTTTATATTATTTTATATTATTTTATATTATTTTATATTATTTTATACTATTTTATATTATTTTATATTATTTTATATTATTTTATATTATTTTATATTATTTTATATTGTTTTATATTATTTTATATTATTTTATATTATTTTATATTAGTAACTGATTGGTCTTTACGGTACTTATAAAATAAGTAATGCATATATAAAAGCACAACAAATATTTTTTACTAGGGTTAAGTAAATGATTGTAATAATTAGTAATTGCAGAATGCTTGACTAACTGTGTAGCCATTCAAGTATCAAAGTTATTGAAACCAAAAGAAACTGTTGGAATGCTTTTGTTTAAATATCGTGAAACGAAAATACTTGAAAATATAAAAAATTTATTTATAATTATTTTTTTTCAGTAGTTTTAAAAAGTGAAATTAAGAGAATTGCTTTAAGCAGCCGTTGAAAAAAGCATTAGTTGAAACGTAAACTATACCCTTAATAGTATGTAACCTTGAGTTTTGAACGTGATTGAAATATTCCGAAATTTTCCAATCAAAGGTATCCGTTCGATTCTACCTTCTGCGTCTAATTTTTCCGAATTCATATCATGCTGTCTCTCTCTGACAGTGTAGTCGTGCTGGTTAAGACGAAATAAATAAAACAAACTAAAAACAGAACTTGCTGGAAATGTAGTAAATACCCTTTTTAATGAAAATAAAGAATAATTAATATATTGTAGACCGTTGTATAACAGTTATAAAGTTATATTAGATGCTTACTGATGTTTAAAAAACCGACACAAAACAAAAAGAAAAATTTAATTTTAGTCAGTATCGAACCACTGACGTTGCGAATGGAAAACGGAGCTCTTAAATCTGAGACACCGAGCGGATGTTTGTTGTTATTCCGTTGGTTGTATACTTGCATTTGAAGAGGTCACATAAGAAATGTATCATTTTCTGATAATATCATGTTGAATTGTAATTACTCGGAAATATTCGTACAGTAACGTCAAATTAATTATCTAAGGTTTTCTTCAAAAGCAGACCGCGGATATTAAAATACTGTACATTTTTGTAATCCTAATGAAGGTGTAGTACTAAAAATGCAATTTAGTCATTTTAAAAGCTTTAAATTTAAGAAATTTGTAAAATAAGTGTGTCAACAGAGATTATGATGGTATTTACTCGTTCGTCTACGCCGGTATTTATAACCCGCTATTGACGTTTCTCGAATTAATTACACAAATTTACAGGCTAACCTATTTTTAAGATATGGGAGGTGAAGAAAGGTGACCGACTAAAAAACTCGAATTTTAATTTTGACATGCGTCATCCTATTTTATTACCAAGAGATCGCATTTTAACCGAATTAATTTTGAAAAATCAGCATCACCTGTTACTACATGCAGGTCTAAATTTATTATTAGGCACAATAAGGAAAACCTATTGGCCCGTTTCATGAAAAAATATTGCGAAATATATGGTGAAAAAATGTTGCAAGTACAATCCAATAACGGAAAATCCAATCATGGGTGAGTTGCACAAATTACGCGTTACAGCAATGCCCCCATTTCAAACTACCGGCGTGGACTAGGCAGTCCCTCTATTAATTAAAGACAAACATGGTAGACGTAGCAAAATAACAAAATGTTACATAGGTATTTTTATTCGTTTTACAACAAAAGCAATACACATAGTACCCATAACTTCTTTGACTACAGCCGTGTTTCTCGCAGCTTTTAAAAGATTTATATCCAGACGAGGAAAAGCATTGTGCGTATTTAGTGATAATGGTTCAACTTTCCACAGCGCTAATACAGAATTAAAGAAGATCTTTGTATCTCTCAAGAAAAATTATGAATAGATTGCAGGTAGCGCTATCGATCAGGGTATAAAATGGTACTTTATTCCTCCTAATGTCCCCCACTTTGACGGTTTTTGAAAATCGGCTGTAAAAAGCGCAAAATATCATCTTACTAGAGTAATTTCTCACGCAAACTTAATTTACGAAGATTTACATATAGTTTTAACACAAATTGAATCCATTTTTGAATTCTCGTTCCTTGAAGGCTCTTTCCTCATATCTTAATGACTTACAAGCGTTGACTCTGGCTCGCTTTTTAATCGGGTGTACGTTATCAGCAATCGCAGATCCAGATGTAACAGATCTAAAATTATATCGGTTAAATAGATACCAGCACTTGCAACAAATTAATCAGCATATATGGAAACGTTGGTCAGTCATATCTCAACTTCAACTACGCCATAAATGGCAACGCGACATCAATTCTATCAAAATTGGTTCCTTAGTCACTATTAAGGATAATAACTTACCTCCTTCCAATTGGAAATTGGGACGGATCATTGAATTGCATCTAGGAAGAGACAATACTGTACGTGTAGTGAGTGTAACGTGTTTAAACGGCGTATTTAAGCGTCCTGTGAATAAAATATGCGTTCTTCCTGTAGAACCTGAAAAAGAATGGTAATCGTTAATGTGAATTTTGTATCATCTTATGTCTAACAATGTCACATTGTTTGAATTATGACAAACCTCAATTCTATGAGTTCTAAACTTATTATTATAATACTGTTGCGAGCTACTATTAGGCAACCCATCAAACACACAAACGCCGTAAGCACTGTATATTCTCCACAGACCGAGAATTTTCTAGCAATTACTGAAGGATGAATCATCCTTTTAATCCAGGGGTATAAATAAGACCGATGATGAAGTACAGAGTTAGTCTATATCAGAATGTCGAATATAAATTATATCGTGTAAAGTTAAATAGTAGAGCTTTTGGATGTCCAACAGTAAACATAAATGTTATATGATGTGAACGTGTCTAATGTACATGCAGCTTGTACAATACATAATAGACGAAAGTGTAATAAATAAATAGTTGTGTTAGCGTTGTTAATAGACCTATGGTTAAGAATTTAGTTTAAGAAAATATTAGTGCTTGTAAATTCATTAGTGTAATAGTGCTTCATTGTTAATTGGACTGAAAACATCTATAAATAAGGCATAAACTGTTAAGTAGACTTGTGAACAGTGAGTAATAAAGACTCTTGTTATTACTTATTAAATTAGTGAAACGCGGTAGTAGTAAGTAGCCCGCTACAATACGTTGTATTATTTTTATCAATTTGACTACATACGTATTTCTATAATATATATCAACGAACTTCCTTCGTTTATGAAATCAATTTGTCGTCCGTCTGTCCGTCCGTTTGAGGCCTTTCTAATGGTTGGACATCAATGTGTGATACATCAATCGATTCAGCTCGGTGTCCAGAGCTTAAGTTTTGATGTCAGTTAAAATCGGGCCACGGGGGCGCCGTGCCCCCGCGATATTCCGTCGGGAAAAAAAAAAATTCAAATAGGTCCAAAATTAATGTGCGATACATATTTGGACTCCCCTAACATAGCTGAGTCGAAATATGGTACCCCCCACAAAATCTGACCACGGATACCCGACCCCCCGGGAATTAATTTTATCAAAATTTCAAATAGGTCCAAAATTAATGTGCGATACATATTTGGACTCCCCTAACATAGCTGAGTCGAAATATGGTACCCCCACAAAATCTGACCACGGATACCCGACCCCCGGAATTAATTTTATCAAAAATTTCAAATAGGTCCAAAATTAATGTGCGATACATAAATTGTTTTAAAGTAAGTCTACATTTGGAAGTTCGTTGCGACAATGCCTTGCATTTTCAACTTGTTTTTATACTTATATATATATATATATATATATATATATATATATACACACACACGATAATTATCTATGCTATAGTCCATTCGCTTTACTTTAGGATAACGTCTCAACTGGATAAATTGCTACACTGCCAATGTTGGTTTATATTATAATATATTTAATAAAAGATATAGGAATATTCCCATTGACAAGAAGAATTTGTGGCAACATCGTACAGAACTGCCAACCTTTATTACGGTAAATGACAGTATCCTTCAAGCGCAATTCTAGGTATTTATTTGTATACAGTTGCCAACACTATATTACTATATTTGATGTATTGTATTAACGTATTTTTGTAATTAAGGATTGAAAAGTAATAGGTTCACAAAGAAAACCAGTTTTAAAACAAATAGAAACGCATAATTAATTTAATTTATTTTAATTCTATGTGTAATAGCATTAGAAAACGCACCAGGGTATAGAAAATCGATAATCCCAAGGCAAAAAGGTTTGCGGTAGCAGACAAGGATTGTATCGGATACCGTGAAATATGGACTCCTAGAATTGTTAGTTTTAAACGATCACTAATTAGGAACACCTGCATGTTTGAAAGGTTACCTCTTTGAATTTATCAACATAATAAAGAGGGCTTCGTAGAATATAGTTTCCAATCGTCAGTTGCTTCAAATAACAAACTAACAAAATTTCTTAAAGAGCGGAGGAGATGCACGATCAATAATATGCTACATATAGAGACGAATATAAAAGCATTGGTTTTAAATCGCACGTACTAAAATCCACGTGGAGTCTGAGACGCTGTCAGCAATATCGATTTTCTACAACTCAAGTGGAGTTGGAACGCGACATCAAATATGCATAAGACAGGGATAAAACTATTACAGGCGGAGTTTTAAGACGACGCACGACTGTATCATTGATTGAAACGAATAGTTTTACAACAGACGAACACGCGACAGGTGAAAGAGGTTTTTCGGATTATATAACGCGTCCACGAGGTAAATTTCTGGAAGCTTTAAGTCAGTTAGATTAAAATTTGCAGAAGTATTATTTTAAATTAAGTATTTCGCGTGAAGAGTGGCCGAGGGGTGGCATTTTGGATTGTATAAATACTCTAAGAAAATTAGTAGGGCTCTCTTTGTATTTTCATCGCTTTGGACTACGTATAATTATCAACCGACGCTTGTGAGTATTGAAAAATTGTATAATTCAGTAAAAATAGTATTAGCACTTATAACGTGGTAAGTTGAGGACTTGTAGTTATTAACGTGTGTAGTGTCGAGTGAATTAAATTAACCGAGGTCCAACTAATACCATAACAAGCTAATTAATCAATAAACAAAAGTATAATGTACGTGAATTTGGATGCTGGGATGGAATGGCAATTGGTAGCAAGGAGCTCGGCGTATACTGAGGATATCATCTATCTGGAGGATCAGAGCGCATAATCACGACGCCAAGGGGTTCTGTAGAGCATCATCCAAGGAGGTGAAAGGCTTGAAGTATTTTCCAGGTAACTCATTTGTATTTTCTGTTATCTTTTGGAATTATTTGTGATGTGCGAGTGAACATTGGGGTTATTTATGGTTATTTAACGTATCGGAAAAGATACGTGTACTTGATAATTATTAGGGTATTTTAAATATTGAAAAAAAGGGGTGTAGGTAAAGCTTACTAAATTTCATTATGAATTTAAATTGGATTGTTAAGGGTACATGTGTTTGTTAGTTTTGTTGTAATTTTATGCAAGGTAAAAGGCATACACTATAAACTGGGTTATTATGAGCTCACCATACTCCAGTGTGCAATAAATATAGGGTGTTATTTGGGGCCCATCTACTCCTATTGCATTAAATGTGTTTGCAATTAAAAATTTAAAACAAGGACTTTACAAAAATATCACTTATTGAGTTGCAACCAAACTGTACATATCTGTGAATAATTGTTTGTAAATAGCGGTAAATAAAGATTGTACGATTGTCGTATTATTTAGTGATTTTATTGAATGGTGTGTGAGTGGGAAGGAATAATGATTGTAAATTTAGGTATCCGAGAAGAGGCCCAGCTGAGCTAGCCCGGAAAGCTGCCGAAGATATTTTGAAGCAGAAATCAAGGTAAGAAAATTTTTTGTTGTAAACTTTTTATTTTGAAAAGTATTTTATGACTCACTCTCGATTCTTAAACTTTAATCCACGGATTTACAGCAATCTTATGACGGCCCAACGTTAGAATTTGAATTGGTTTTAGGGAGTTCCAGAGACTGTCCCCACGATAAACAGCAATATATATATATATATATATATATATATATATATATATATTGTTATGGATTCAAAGGGATAAATTTGGGGTAAGCAATGCAATTTTAACCACCCTGTATAGAGAAACGAACAAATTATTTACACACAAAATTTCTTTAATTCATTTAGGGAGAACGGACAAGTATTGACGTATTTTTATAATTAATCATTGAAAGGTTAGAAGTACAGAAAGAAAAACAGTTTTAAAAACAAATAGAAACGCATAATTAATTTAATTTATTTTAATTCAACATGTAAAAGCATTAGAAGGCACACTAGAGTAAAGAAAATCAATAATCCCAAGGCAAAAGGTTTCTTGGTAACAAACAAGAACGTCAGTTTTATCTGATACGGTGAAATATAAACTTCAAGAATTGTTGTTTTAAACGGTCTATAATTAAGAACACCTGCATTTTTAAAAGGTTACATTCTTCGAAATTATCAGCATAATAAAGCAGGAATTGATAGAAAATAGTTTTCAACCGGTAGGTGGTTCGAATAACAAGCAAACAACGTTCTTAAAGAGCAGGGGAGATGCACGATCGGTAATAAGCTACAGATAGAGACGGATATAGAAGCATTGGTATTCGAAACGCACGTACTAATCCACGTGGAGTGATAAGAAGCTGTTAGCAATATAGATTTTTTATAACTCAAGTGGGGTTTGAAACGCAATAGTAAATATGCATAGACAGAGATAACAATAGTACAGGCAGTGTTTTATGACGACACAGAATAGTATCATTAGTTGGGAACGGATAGTTTTACAAACATACGAACATGCAACAGGTGGGAGCGATTTCGGATTATACGACACGTTCACGGAGTGAATTTCAGGAATCTTCAAGTCGGTTATATCAAAATTTGCAAAATTGTTATTTCAAAATAAGTTTTTCGCGTGAAGTGTGTCCTGGGGGTAGCATTTTGAAAAATATAAATACTCTAGGAGAAGTAGGAATGTTCTCTTTGTATTCTCATCGTTTTATACTACTTTACAACGATAGACCGACGTTATAGTAGAGTTTATGTTATGTGAGTATTAAAAATATTCATAATACAGTAAATGTAGTGCTAGCACTTGTACTTGGTAGTTAAGGCCTAATAGTTATTAACGTGAGTAGTGTCGAGTGAACTAAATTAATCGAGTTCCAACTAATACTATACCAAGCTAGTAAATCAATAAATAGAAGTATAATATACGTGAGTTTGTATGCTGTTGTGGAATGGTATTTTAAAGCAAGGCACTTGGCGAATTTATTGGGGTTATCATCTATGAATATGTGGAGTATCAGAGCGCGTAGTCACGAAGCCAAGGGGTTCTGCTGATCATCGTCGCAGGGATGGAGGCCTGAAGAATTTTCCAGGTAACTTATTTGAAATTTCTGTTATCTAATAAACTTTTGTAATAATTGGTTATGTGTGAGTGAATATTGGGTTTATTAATGGTTATATAACGTATCGGAAAAGATATGTGTACTGGACAATTATTCAATATTATTTAATATTTGAAATGGGTGTATTTAAAACTTACTAAATTTCATTATGAATATAAATTGGATTGTTAAGGGTAAACGGGTCTATAAATTTTGTATAAATTTATGCAAGGTAAAAGACATACATCAATAAACTGGGTTATTATGAGCTCACCATACTCCAGTGTACAATAAATTTAGGGTATTATTTGGGGCCCATCTACTCATATTGTATTAAATGTGTTTGCAAATAATAATTTAAAGCAAGGACTTTAAAACATATCACTTATTGAGTTGTAATTAGTGTACCAAACTGTTTATACCTGTGAATAATTTGTCTGTAAATAGCGGTAAATAAAAGATTGTATGATTGTTATATTATTTGGTGATTTTATTGAATGGTGTGCGAGTGGGAAGGAAGAATGATTGTAAATTTAGGTATCCGATAAAAGGCACAGCTGAGCTAGCCAGGGAAGCTGCTGATGATTCTTGAAGCAGAAAGTAACGGGTAAAAAAATTTTTTTGTTTAAAATTTTTTATTCTTTTTGAAAAATGGTTGTTGACCCTGGCGATGTCTTACCCTTAATGTCCCCAAAACCACAGCAATATATATTGCTGTGAATGTCGGGATTACTTTCGAACCCACCTTGGATGCCATAAATGCTGTGAATTTTCTTATAAACCAATCACGTCCCACAAATTGGGCTGTCCTAAAATATTTTCCTGAAAATAAAAAAAATATTCCAATCTCTGAAACGCCCCCTTTTATTTCAGCATACCACGGCTAGCTCTAAAATCTGCTTCTTCATAGATACTTACCATCCTAAGTTCGCTTTTTTTCACTAATACTACCAAATAAAATTACCACTCAAATAATTCAACGAAACATACAACTTTTTATTCATACAAATTAAAATTTTTATGTCTCCAGCTCGATATTTACAAATTCGGATATACAGCTTCATAAAATATTACAATCTCATGAAGTTCTTTTAAATTTCATGACTTCAACTTATTTCAACAGTTTTAGTTTTATATAAGTAGATGGGCCTATTTTGAAACCCAAAATTGAATTTTACTCTGGTCTATGGTGAGCTCAGTATAAACCCAGTTACTCTAAATGCGTAAATACATCGCATCTTTGTTTTTAACAACCCTAAAGACTCGTTCACTCTCTACATCAAATTTTGTGTCATTTATTTACACCTTTAAATAATAAATATAAATTGTCCTTTTCATATACCCTTCAAATTAGCTTTCACACACCCAATGTGTCAAATCACTCTAGCACAAAATAACAGTACAAAATGTTCAAGCAATAACAATAGAAATTAATTTTCTTACCTGGAGTAAACTTTTTTCATCGTCACCTCTGAAGATGTCGTTCACCAAAACCTCGTCGTTGCTTTCATACATCTCTCTGCTATGTGTAGATCAAACCCATTTCCAATCGCTATCCAAGTCTCTGCAGACGCCTTCAATGTTTCTACACAGATAATTGTCCAAACCAAGCTAATTACCTTCCGCATCTACCAAACAGAATCCTCGTTTCAAAATTTCTCAGCACGCTTACCTTAGTAACATCCCTCGTTAGTTCTTTGAATGTAGCTACAGCACCGTCTACAATATAGCACCCATTCGTGCTTTTCACACTTTCAATTAACTTTCGACGGACTGTACTAACACCGTTTTATAAAATTTTAACTTGGACATTACTGTAAAAGCTAAGCGAAGTCAAAGAGATAAGCGAAGTAAGAGAGAGCTTTACTGCCTCTCCCGGTGTATTTATATTGGTCGATACACACCTCCTGCACCCTATTTCAATCGAAAAGCTCCCCTACCGTAACCGATTCTAAAAATTTTATATCCAACAAACTTTGTAAAACCTAGAATTTTCACTCCATCGTCGCTTTAGTCCGAAACACTGGCTAACAAACTACAACGGTCGCGGCCTTCTCGAAATTTTCTTTCACCCTCTAGTACTCAGCCAATCACAACCATTTTTCCCATTCTTATGTCCATCCTTCAACTATCTTACCCTCGTCTACCTCATATTTGTTGTCTCTCTTACAATCCCACTCTAGCAAGATAAAATCTATATTGTGGTTGACCTCTAAATTGGTTGCGTACTTTAAACGAGTGTTTTGCCCAACGTCTATTATATGTGATCCTTGTCTGCCTTATGCTAATGGTATTCCGTCTCAACTGGCTTTCAAACCACCTGTTGTTTTCATAGCCTATGCATCAACCGTTAACTAAATTTCTACAAAATTATTGTTCCAACGTATCTTCAGGTTCCTTGAACTTGTTTATTTATCCGTCAGGCTTTCCCCTCAATCAACAGTCTGTTTGAAATCGTACTTTTCATTTTGTTCAACTTATAGAATTTCTTAGGATTTATATTTAACGAACGCTTGTTACTTAAATGAAAAATATGTGTTTACATTATTGATTTTATATACCGAAAAGCTCTCCTTATTATTTGATGCGCTTGATTTACAACTTTTAAAAAATATTAAAGCTAATTGTATTCTTATCCTTAAGTTTTCACATACTACAAAGCTTCTACACTTATGCAAATTTAACACTACGATTTATAAATACAAAAGTATGCTATTATTCGTCCGTTTTAATGTCAGAACTAATTAATTTGGCGCGTAAATAAATTATTCCTATTTTCTATATACACGGTCGTTACAAATTTATTATCTAGACTTATATATGCCTCTTAATCTATAACTTAACACGATAATATATTATTATTATTTAGTATTACAAAAGGCTTTATTAATTATACATGTCCGTAATTCCAATGACACGTCTGTTACTGTTTGCCGCCGGTACATCAATGCCCAAGTGTCGTGTTTCCACAATATACTTGTTTAACCAGTGATGCCAGACGTATTAAATTATCTTAGTAAGTAACACCTTACACAATGCAAAAATCTTTTGCGAGAGCGAAAAACTTCTGCATTGTGATCTCCGCGAGAAATAATTTTTATTAATGTACAGTCGATAGCACTTACCGTACGCGGAAATGATGCAATTGTATTAAATTCTCCAGCAGCTTTTTTCATTTCTTCTTCGGTTAAATACATTTTTATATGTCTTGGTCGCAAGGGTGCAATTACGATTGACACTATTTTTATAATACAAGTCGAAGCCCAAGAAATACCAATAAAATTTCCTGATGCGTAAAACCGTAAAGTTAGTCACAATTGCACTATATGTTTCATATAACCACCTCTGCAATTGTTACAATTAAGTCTTGTTAATCAATGCAAAACACAATTTGAAGCATACCTATTTGATGTCAAAGCAATTTGAAGTTCAATTTGTTGCAGTACATTAAGTACGGCATCGTTTCTTAAACGAAACCTATCAGAAAAGTCCAAATCGTCATATATTTCAGTAGATGGATGGCAGGGAAATCAGGCCCACGCCTTGCAAAGTTACACTTTAAAGCTCTCAAACCTCTAAATTTTGCTCTTTGCTCTATAAGCAAAACTAACAAATAGTTTTGTTTGTCTAACCAATGCATCTTTTGAGATAAACCTATCATGTTTGGTATCAATTAATATTAGAATTTTCTCAGCTACCCTAATCTTTAGGAATTTCTTAGATTTCATCATCCCCCAGGGAGCTACCCTCATTTTAAGATTTTTTTACCGCTAACATTCTGAACCAAAATAGTTTTCTTCGTCTAACCAATGCATCTTTCGAGATAAACCTATCTTGTTTGGTATCAATTAATATTAGAATTTTCTCAGCTACCTGAATCTCTAGAAATTTTTTAGATTGCATCACCCCCAAGGGAGCTACCCTCATTTTAAGATTTCTCACCTGTTGCGATTTTTGACCGTCCATAAACATTTTTTGCGATACATTAAATTAGTCTAGAATTTTACGCACAATTCGAATCTGCAAACAGATTTAACATCGGACTTAGTTAAAGTATGGAACGTTACTATTTAGAATGGACAATTCAAGGATATAATGAACAAACTGGTATTTAATTGTTTGCTGTGTTGGTTATGTCCAAGATGGATGTTGAAACATTTCACTTGGCGGTTTTTATTTCTAATCAGCTATCCTTTTTAATATCTACAATCCTTTAACCAAACACGTAGCAGTATTAACATAAATAAATTAAGCACGCAAAACTTTAATAATTTATTTTATCCGATTTACAGTTTAATAAAATAATTGAATACAGTATTTACAAAGTATAACATTTATCTTCTTCGTTTAACCAAATCCAAGCAGGTTAAAGTAACCTGTAACAAAAAATAGAAATTAATGTGTTGTTTAAAAAAGACCTATAACAAAAAGAGATTAATGTAAAAAAGAGGAGACGTGTTTTCGGTCAATAAGACATATTGTTGTTAATCTAACAATATGAGACTAATGTAAAAACATTCCAACGTAATGTGTTTTTAATTTATAAATGGGAAGGTTGACTTTGGTGTAATCATCGCTACGAATTACATGTGAAAGCTGTATATAATTTCTTTTTAAAAGTGTATATCTTCTCCAAACAAATACGGTTATTACAGTAGGAAAGTACGCTAAATGCGAGTCAATTAATAGCAATTTAATATTGCTTACCTTAATTAGGTTGCTGTACTATTAGGAATGATGTACTTTTGTTGTCCTCGCCCGACAAACTGATTTTATTAATTAATTGGGTATAAAGTTGGTGTTTACATGGTTTCGTTTAAAACCTCGTACATATTTTCCGGATTACTAGAAGACGTTATAACCACACTTTTTGTGTTAAAGGATTTCACATCGGTAGTCTCTTCTCCCATTTTGGTGTAAACGCCGTAGAGTTCGCAATAGACTTTTATTGCTGCATGTTGTATTTTTTTTTTATTAAGTAATCGAATAAATCGTTTCTTCTGCTTCCAAAGAAACTCGGACACTCCATCGCCGACACTGGCATTATTTATCCGATAGCTAGCCATACGGTTGTTAAACGCTGTGCTAACCATTTCTACACCATCGTCGTTAGTAGCGTTAACTGATGCATTTTTATGTTTCTTGCTCCGTGGATGACCAGGGTATGCAGACTTTAACACATCCATGTCGCACACTTTACACATAAATCGTGGTTGTTTCGTACAAGACCCTTTAACAGCTGGCGGAGCTGAACGTTTACTGCTTAATGACATACCGTGCTGTTTTTTCTTGTGTCGCTGTAAGCTATTCTTGTAAAAGCGATACCGCAAGACCCACAGTTTAAGTACTTTGCTGCCGACGGATGTTTAAGCTTAACCGTGGACGATGTTACACCACGACATTTGTTCTGGTGCCGTTTAAGAGCATCGCTACTGGTAAAGTAGACGTGACAGAGCTCGCATTTAAAAACGTTTGCAGGTACCATTTTAGTACAAAACAAAATCCGCACTATAAGACTTTGGTTAAACTTGTAATCGAACTAACTTATAACTAAAAAGCTTAATCTAGCGTACCTGATTTATGTTCCCTATAGAATGCAAACCGAAGGTTTCCGAAGACACCCGAACGATGTTGAGGATTCAGCGGGGAACTAAATGACGTCATAATCCTTGCTGCTCGTCCAACACATTTAACGCCAATGCATGCACCTGGTTCGCATCGTCGATGGTGCGAATGCCGTTAGTAGAAACATCGGAAACGTCTTCCATGTTATACGGATCGCGTGCATATTAAAAATCCAAAAGGGTGATAGGACACGCACACAAATTGCGAGCAAGTCGTGCTGTAGAAGATGCAGTGCTACTATAAACAAAAACACTTTAAACCTTTACTAAGGGAATACCAAACTTGTTGTCTACAGAATACTTACTAATAAAGCAATTTAATTTTAAATAACTTCTACGTCATATTTTAGGAAATGGTAGGCTTGAATATTTTCTAAATGAATCACCAAGCGAAAGTTTATGCTTAGCGGTATTAAAATTAACCATTAATTTCCCATTTTTACGACAGTGGTTAATTATAGATTAAAATTTAATTTGTTCACGTTCCCGTAAACTAACATATTTTATAGTATCAGTGCGCTGTATAATACACGCATACCCCTTCGCCGCGATACTGCTATTCTTGTAGTTGCTAAAAAAAGTCAGTCGCCTTTTTTACTGCTAGGATCGATGCAAAGCACCATTCTATACTTTATTTATAAGTATAGCACATCGCGCACTTTTTCGTCTGATAATTAAATTTTGCTTCTGTAGGCTTTTACACTTTCGCATAGCGGTCGGCCGCACGTAATGATTTCTAGAACCGGTAAGTACTCGATATCGCCCAAATAGAGAATTAGATGCTCGATGTCTGTCAACTTCCGATTCCCTCGTAAAAAGTAGAAAAAACTCGGTCAATCATCCATCTAACTTAAACTTCGACCCGCTTCTGTTCTGATAATTTCCAAACATTTTTCAAACGACAATGGGCTCAGAATTTTTTAAACCTTCGAGGGATCTATAAGTCGTAATCAATTACACGTTCGAGCTACCCGTAAACTAACAATGCGCTGTATAATACGTGCATACCCCTTCTCTGCGCTACTGCTATTCTTGTAGTTGCTTGAAAAAGTCAGTTGCCTTTTTTACTGTTAGGATCGCTGGATCCGATGAGCTTCCACGCACTAACACCTAACGTGTCTTTCCTACTATTTGTTAAACAAAAACTACCAGCATCGCCATGTTCGTATACGAATGTAGCAGATGTTTGTAGATGTGTACGAGAATATGTCATATACATTAATCAGTCTAAGCTATTTTATTTAGTCCACGAAAACTACTATTTTTCTAAACCATAATTAATAATCGCCTTTATAGGTTTAACATTTCTTCCATTACCCAATGACTGGTGCTACGTACATGGAAACTTTAATTTCTTATTGGAGAGAATCCTTATTCTCCTACGCACTGTTGCGTAGCTGCATGCCCACCCGTTTTGGGAATATATGCTCGTTATAGGTTGTAGCACCCGCGGTTTTACTTAACTACAATTCGTGAGACCCCTTTAATCTTTTTAATCGTATCTTTCTCGCCTACAATACAGTAGGACTTAACATTACTACCAACAAATTCTAATACTGGACCCACATTAAAGTTGTTTTTGAATTTTTCTACAATTTTTTGTTAACATGCGGTATATTGTGTTTATTATTTGCGGGGTAGTCACTCTAGATAACTATATTTTGTTTGGTATCAACTAATATTAAATTTTTCTAGAGACCCCAAATCTGTAAATAGGACCACCCCATACAAAGTTATGCCTTTTAAAGACTAATTTTTACCCATTTTTATTTAACTCCATCTTTAAAACCCTTTTTTCGCTACCCAAGACATATGCTTTGACCAACCGTTTTCCTAACAATCTAAAACCGCCGTGTCCCGCGAATACCACGTGGAGATAACACGTATACTCTGTCAACCAGGATAGAAGCCGGAAGGATTTAGAAGGTGGGAGAAGAATTTAAAAATTATGGAATCTTAAAACTAATATATACAATAGATTTACAAAATCCATACAAATATAAACAACTATCTTATATCTTTACGCCCCCATGCGTAGATTGTTGTACTATTAGGAATGATGTACCTTTTGTCATCTTCCCTCGATAAACTAATTTTATTAATAAGCTGCGTATACAAATCG
This sequence comes from Platerodrilus igneus, assembly GCA_036346225.1. NCBI lineage: Eukaryota > Metazoa > Arthropoda > Insecta > Coleoptera > Lycidae > Platerodrilus > Platerodrilus igneus. The sequence goes on from JARFIW010001125.1 coordinate 506,199, forward strand.
TATTCTTTTACTCCGGATACATACACAGGCAAGTACTCGATACCATCCAAATAAAGAATTGGATGCTTGGTGACTGTTAACATCCGCTTCTCTCGTGTACGCCCAGACACATCCCAGCCCATGAGCACCCCTGTGCATGCACACCCCTGCCCATGCGCACCCCTGCGCGCGCGCGCAACTCCTGCCCATGCGCACCCCTCTCTGTGCGACTGCTATTTCAGGGTAACGTCACAGCCTTTTATAAATAAAGAACAATGTTATATACTATTATAAAATGTTTATTCTGACATTATACATAACAAATTTAGAAATATTTAATGCCAAGCATGGAGTTATTTAAACTTAATTTTAATACAAAGTTATACACAGAAGACAGTCCTTTCTTTATGTTTGTTTGGAGTGGTTTTAATTTTATCTAATTTTATTCGCAGCTTAAAATTTAAATCGACACCCAAGTCTTCTATCTCCTTTTCTAGCCAATAGTTTGATACATAAAGACCGTCTAGGTTTTCGAATTGTAAAATGTACCTAAGTTTGCCTCTATATTTAAAGTCTTTGATTCCACCGACAACCAGATCCATTCCTTCGTGTAATTCTTAAAGCTTGTGACAATCTTTTAATCGCAGCTTTCCCACTATATCCTGCATACGTATCTTGTTAGCTGGATCGACTTCTTCTTGTCGGTATTGGAGGAAATCCTTTTTCTCCCACACACTGTTGCGTAGTTGCATGTCCACCACTTTTGGGAATATATGGTTGTTATAGGTTGTAAGACCCTAGGTTTTAAATGATCCGAAAGGTTCTTTACTAGGTAAATATACAATGTTTAGTGGAACCCCTTTGCGTGTGGTGTACGCCAAGGTTACGAAACCCGCATTCCTTAGTTCGTCTTTGTTATCTGCCATTTTGATAAATACGTTTTTAGAATAACCTTTTAAGAAGTATACGGATTTAGTACCATCCTTTTCTGCAAGAACGCCTACATAACTAAAAGAGTCTTTCTTACTAACCGCAAATGCATACAGCTTGTACAACCCGGATGTATCTAAGTCAGTCCATCGGCACATAAAATAATCTTTTAATTCTTCCTCATTTTCTCTAATAAGATGTTCTTTGTCTAACACATCTTTGTATTGTTCGCGTATTGTCGCAGTGTTTTCCATGTAGTCCAATTTTCGCCTTTTTGCATCCATTTCCTCTAATTCCAGTTGTCTTTTCCTTCCACTTACAGCGTATGGCATGCATAATGGGGCAATTTCCTTTAGCGTAAACGGATAGAGTTTACCACCAATATTTGCGTGTTGTCGTACAACTTCTGGGCGAATGTTAGGTGTATTTATTAATCCCAATTCCGAAATGGCTATTTCTTTTGGATTGTAGAATATGGTGTTGCAGATTGTGTAAAATATGTACTACCTGCTTTAATGTAGCACTTGTGTAAGATTTTTATTTTATCTTGGCCGTCTTCCTCCTCTACTATCTCCAAATAATTTACGGGTAAATAGTTAAAACTAAAAGCCGAAAGCACATACTTTATCAATGTTTCCCTTTCTTTTGGTTTTTCGGACAACTTATTTTGCAAGCCCGTCAATTTCTTTGTATTGCCATTCCCCCAATACACGTACTGTAGTAGGTTATTATACACTAAACAGCAGCTATTTTGTAGCTTGTCCGATAGCTTACTCCACATTTCGGCAACTGGTACCGAGTACATTGGCGCCTTTAGAAAGTATAACTTACTATCTTCCAATAACGTTAAATAGTCTTTTAAGGGACTATACACCCGTTCCGCACTGACATAGCTTCCACTTGTACAGTTGTATATTGTCGCTTCCAATCGCGTAATACCATGTTCTTTGGCCAAAGTAGACGCAAATGTTTCCCTTAAACGTACATCTGGACAACGTAAAAAATCTAGTATATGATTGCCAAGTTGCTTATTAACACCAGGACTTGTTATCTGACACACAAATTTGTTGTATATCTTAATTCTTGCATTGGTTGTTAGCCATGTTAAACAATCAATTCCTACAGTTTTATCGTTGTCAACTATAATATTACACTTTCCTTCGTATTCGCCCTTATAGCAAAAGTTATGGTTTGTAGTTAAATAATTACACATCTCCATCTTGCTAAATATACCCGCAAAATCTTGGGTTACATCCATGTCAAAAAAATAGAAATAATCTTTTTCGAGTTCGTCTAATATATCTGGTAGTTCCTCCAATAAAGTTTCCAACTTAACATCTGCTAGTTCCACTTTGTATGGAACACATATAGGATTTTGGAATTTTTTATTAATGCATTCGAGGTCTCCTTTTCCGATAATTTCTTTTACTCTCTGGCCCATCTTGTTAGTGCTTTCCAGAGAAAACGGAAGCTTAGCTTTAACACCATGCCTAGCGGAAACAAATCGGTCAAACTTTCTTCGTAGATAGCTGTTAAATGCACCACAAATTTCTTTTTTTAGGATAAACATCCTTTTGTTTGCAGATGTTTGTTCGGTGTCAGAAAAGTAGCAAATTTTAACCAGCATTATATTTGTCACAAAATGGTTCTGTAATTGGTGTGTGTAGTCCGCCAGTCAGCATCTGTTTGCCTTCGACATAACAAATATTACCAATATCTGTCACCAGACTATTGTTGCACATATTTTCTGTCAACAGCCATAATCCAAATCGCTCATTTGTCGGTTTTACTTTATTCCCAAGAAGTTGGGAAACGTTAATCACCTTGGAGACGCTCATGTTTACCGTTATAGCTACTATCGAATACTAAATTGAATACGAATATGAATATGTTGTTATCCGACCTAGGCCGACAGGGATGCGCATCGACATATATCCGGATATGTGTGGGATGTTAAGGAAAAATTAATAGGTTAGGTCAGCGTCGCGACGCTGACCTAACCTATCAATTTTTCCTTAACATCCTACACATATCCGGATATATGTCGATGCGCATCCCTGTCGGCCTAGGTCGGATAACAACATATTCGACTATCTTCGGCAATATACGCCCCCACTCTGTAGAATACGTAAGATAACTATTTTTTCGTATAAGTCTTATAGTGTGGATTTTGTTTTGTACTAAAATGATACCTGCAAACGTTTTTAAATGCGAGCCCTGTCACGTCTACTTTACCAGTAGGGATGTTCTCAAACGGCACCAGAACAAATGTCGTGGTGTAACATCGTCCACGGTTAAGCTTATACATCCGTCGGCAGCAAAGTACTTAAACTGTGGGTCTTGCGGTATCGCTTTTACAAGAATAGCTTACAGCGACACAAGAAAAAACAGCACGGTATGTCATTAAGCAGTAAACGTTCAGCTCCGCCAGCTGTTAAAGGATCTTGTACGAAACAACCACGAATTATGTGTAAAGTGTGCGACATGGAGGTGTTAAAATCTGCATACCCTGGTCATCTACGGAGCAAGAAACATAAAAATGCATCAGTTACCGATACTAACGACGATGGTGTAGAAATGGTTAGCACAGCGTTTAACAACCGTATGGCTAGCTATCGCATAAAGAATGCCAGGGTCGGCGATGGAGTGTCCGAGTTTCTTTGAAAGCAGAAGGAACGATTTATTCGATTACTAAATAAAAAAAGAATACAACATACAGCAATAAAAGTCTATTGCGAACTCTACGGCGTTTACACCAAAATGGGAGAAGAGACTACCGATGTGAAATCCTTTAACACAAAAAGTGTGGTTATAACGTCTTCTAGTAATCCGGAAAATATGTACGAGGTCTTAAACGAAACCATGTAAACACCAACTTTATACCCAATTAATTAATAAAATCAGTTTGTCGGGCGAGGACAACAAAAAGTACATCATTCCTAATAGTACAGCAACCTAATTAAGGTAAGCAATATTAAATTGCTATTAATTGACTCGCATTTAGCGTACTTTCCTACTGTAATAACCGTATTTGTTTGGAGAAGATATACACTTTTAAAAAGAAATTATATACAGCTTTCACATGTAATTCGGAGCGATGATTACACCAAAGTCAACCTTCCCATTTATAAATTAAAAACACATTACGTTGGAATGTTTTTACATTATTCTCATATTGTTAGATTAACAACATGTCTTATTGACCGAAAACACGTCTCCTCTTTTTTACATTAATCTCTTTTTGTTATAGGTCTTTTTTAAACAACACATTAATTTCTATTTTTTGTTACAGGTTACTTTAACCTGCTTGGATTTGGTTAAACGAAGAAGATAAATGTTATACTTTGTAAAAATTGTAATTAGTTTATTAAACTGTAAACCGGATAAAATAAATTATTAAATTTTTGTTTGCTTAATTTATTTATGTTAATACTGCTACGTGTTTGGTTAAAGGATTGTAGATATTAAAAAGGATAACTGATTAGAAATAAAAACCGCCAAGTGAAATGTTTCAACATCCATCTTGGACATAATCAACACAGAAAACAATCAAATACCAGTTCGTTCATTATATTCTTGAATTGTCCATTCTAAATAGTAACGATTTTAAATCTGTTTGCAGATTCGAATTGTGCGTAAAATTCTAGACTAATTTAATATATCGCATGACTAAAAAAAGGTTTATGGACGGTCAAAAATCGCAACAGGTGAGAAATCTTAAAATGAGGGTAGCTCCCTTGGGGGTGATGCAATCTAAAAAATTTCTAGAGATTCGGGTAGCTGAGAAAATTCTAATATTAATTGATACCAAACAAGATAGATTTATCTCGAAAGATGCATTGGTTAGACGAAGAAAACTATTTTGGTTCAGAATGTTAGCGGTAAAAAAATTTTAAAATGAGGGTAGCTCCCTGGGGAATGATGCAATCTAACAAATTCCTAGAAATTCGGGTAGCTGAGAAAATTCTAATATTAATTGATACCAAACAAGATAGGTTTATCTCGAAAGATGCATTGGTTAGACAAAGAAAACTATTTGTTAGTTTTGCTTATAGAGCAAAGAGCAAAAATTAGAGGTTTGAGAGCTTTAAAGTGTAACTTTGCAAGGTGTGGTCCTATTTTAAATCTGTTTGCAGATTCGAATTCTGCGTAAAATTTTAGACTAATTTAATGTATCGTATGTATAAAAAAATTTATAAGAACGCTCAGAAATAGCAACAAGTAAGAAATCTTAAAATGAGGATAGCTCCCTGGGGGATGATGCTATTTAAAAAATTCCTAAAGATTCAGGTAGCCGAGAAAAATCTAATATTAATTGATACCAAACAAGGTACATTTATCTCGAAAGATGAGCTAAACAAGATAGAAAGTATGGTGTAACATTAAAAGCGAGTAGTGGTACGGTCGCGGTATGCTCGCTAGAAGGTATGTGTGTAACTTTGTAAGGAGTAGTCCGATTTTAAATCTGTTTGCAGATTCGAATTCTGCGTAAAATTCTAAGCTAATTTAATGTATCGTATGACTAAAAAAATTTATAAGAACGCTCAGAAATCGATCTTGGTAAAAAATGTTAAAATTGGGGTAGCTCCCTGGGGGGTGATGCAATCTAAGAAATTCCTAGAGATTCGGGTAGCTGAAACTTCCTCCACCACATTTCCTCCTTATGGGAGTTTACATGTAAATTTGGGGGGAAATGTGGATGCTGGGGGAAATGTGGGCCTGATTTCCCTGCCATCCATCTACTTATTTCAAAATGGTTTTTCCGTATTCTGTAAATTTTTGGTCGGCGAAAGACCATAAGCTCTCCTCTGAGGAATTTGAGCTTGATGATGTAATATTTAAGTTCATTGCCATGCACAAAAATAATAAATATCAGATGAGAATATGGCAAAAGAAGAAAGAAAATGAAAATGGACAGTCTGCGATTTTCTAAAGTTGCTTTAAGACCTTAAATGTCAGGTTTTGACTCTTTAAGTATAAAGTAACTTTAACTCTAAAGTTCCTCTAAAACTGCTATGAAATGAGATTTTATTTTAAAGGACCTTTTATAGTTAAAATTGACTTTAAATTATTTATGAAATTGGCCGTAAGATTAAACTAGTTGCAAGAGATATACCCCTGGCTTTAAACGATAAACTAAAACAACCAACTTGTTAATAATAATTTAGTTCCACAATTATCTAGGAACTTTTATTTAAAATATTTATAACTTACCATTGATGTAGAGTAACGGTAAAGGTTAATTTAATTAAATACTTAGGGGTTGTTCATGTGAACACACTAAATTTAAATCTTCGTCCAAATTTATCGAATAAACAAAAAACAGTAAAACGAAAGCAAAGCGAATTAAGTTTCCTTTCTAATAAGTTATTAACTTGATTATAGGAATGCATTTTTGCAAATGTCATTCCTTTGTATGCAAGTGCACTGTATGTAAATGAATATTCGTTAGTATGCGTTCGTATGGATTTTTCTGACTTTTTTTGACACAACTAATTACCTAAAAAGCATGTACTTCGTCATCGATAGTGAGGGACAAAACGTGGAATTTTTAGATTATTTTTTCTAATGCGGAATAACCACATATTTCAAACAAATGGGCGTTCATCAATATGGGACAACACATGTTTCTGTAAAAGACTTTTGCATGTTGCAGAATAATCACAATTACTGCATGCGAATGGAGAATTGTTAGTGTGCAACTTCATATGTTTTTGTAAAGTATCTTTCCTTGGTGCGGCATAATTTCACAAAGTGCACGTGAATGGATGTTCGTTGGTGTGTGAGTTCAAGTGTCTTTTTAAATGACTTCTTTGTGATGTGGCATAATGGCACAAATTGCATGCGAATGGACGTTCGCTAGTGTGCAACTTCATATGTATCCGTAAATGACCTTTTCGTGATACGGCATAATTACACAAATTGCATGAGAATAGACGCTCATTAGTGTGCGACTTAATATGCGTCTTTAGAGAATCTTTTTGTAATGTGGCATAATTACATACATTGCACGCGAATAGACGCTCGTTAGTGTGCAACCTCATATGTGTCTGCAAAGTCGCTTTTTGTAATGCGACATAATTACACAAATTGCACGGAAATGAACGCTCGTTAGTGTGCGACTTTATATGTATTTGTAAATAATCTTTTCTTGAAGCGGTATAACTACATAAATTGCAGGCGAATGGACGTTCGTAAGTATGCGACTTCATATGTCTCTGTATAGAATTTTTTTTGTGATGCGGCATAATTACACAAATTGCATGGAAAGGGACGCTCGTTTGTGTGAGACCTCATATGTCTCTGTATAGAATTTTTTTGTGATGCGGCATAATTACACAAATTGCACGCGAATGGACGCTCGTTAGTGTGCGACTTTATATGTCTCCATAAATGAGCTTTTTGTGATGCGACATAATTACACAAATTGCATGGGAATGGACGTTCGTTAGTGTGCGACCTCATATGTATTTTCAAATTACTTTTTAGTGATCCAGCATAATTACACAAATTGCACACGAATGGACGATCCTTAGTATGCGACTTCATATGTGTTTTTAAAGTATTTTTTTGTAATGCGGCATAATTACACAAATTGCACGCGAATGGACGCTCATTAGTGTGCGACTTCATATGTGTCTTTAAAGTATCTTTTTGTAACGCAGCATAATTACACAAATTGCACGCGAATGGACGTTCGTTAGTGTGCGACTTCATATGTCTCCGTAAATGAGCTTTCTGTGATGCGGCATAATTACACAAATTGCATGGGAATGGACGTTCGTTAGTGTGCGACCTCATATGTATTTTCAAATTACTTTTTAGTGATCCAGCATAATTACACAAATTGCACACGAATGGACGATCCTTAGTATGCGACTTCATATGTGTTTTTAAAATATTTTTTGTAATGCGGCATAATTACACAAATTGCACGCGAATGGACGCTCATTAGTGTGCGACTTCATATGTGTCTTTAAAGTATCTTTTTGTAACGCAGCATAATTACACAAATTGCACGCGAATGGACGTTCGTTAGTGTGCGATTTCATATGTCTTCGCAAATAAGCTTTTTGTGATGCGGTATAATTACATAAATTGCATGGGAATGGACGTTCGTTAGTGCGTGACATCATATGTCTTTGTAACTTTTCAGTTATGAGACTAAAGATTAATGTAAAACTTTTTCTGATGCAGAATAATCACACAAATTGTATGTAGATGAATGTTGTTCCAAACGCAATCGCATAGGGATTCATACCTTACTTTTACAATATGCCAAATAAGCACATAAAGTACATCTGAACAGCCTTTCGTTAGTATGTGAATACATACGAAATTTGTTGAAAACTTTTTAAAGTAAAGAATAATAACACAAACTACAAACTAACGAAAGTTGCTTAGTAAGTGATCCTACTATATATTTTTAAATGTGTTTGTTGTGGGAAAAACGTCACTGGACAGTGTTTGTACACGTCTCATTAGAACAATTATTCGTAAAGTACAATAAACACAAATTCTCGTCTATACAAATAGCGTATTTCAGTAGTACCCTACTTTTGAGCCGAGTTGGTTGAAGGTTCATAAAAGCATCTTTTTAAATGCCAAACAACATCTGTTAGTAATACAATAAACACGTCACCACTTGCTTCAATATTAGCAATCGATTTTTTAAAAGAAGTAAATACAAAAGATTAATCGTGCAATTGTTTAAAATGCATTAATTTTAAATCCTTTTTTCTGTGATATATGTGGATATAATTTATATTAGCGTGTTCGTAACGTAATGCCTAAAACAATATCTCACCCATTATTAACGTAGCAGCCATTTTATTAAATGTCCTTGTGAATGTTTCATGGAATCCACCACATGGTTTTATGAGCAAACGGAAGGGCTGAAGTCTGCAAATGCGCTAGTGAAGTGTTTGAAACTACTTTACGGAACAGTAAGTGTTTCGTTTAAAAATCTTAACAAGTCCACAAATGATGTGTAGATAAATTTGATAAGCGGTAATATTAGTGGTAATTCAGATTCTGATTTATATGACGATGATAATGCTGAGAATTTTCGTTTTAAGTTGTCAGAGTAGTTTGTATGTATGTATGTGGTATTATTTTATTTAATACAAATAGCTGATTATGAATCCAATGATTAGGTGGATTTTTTAATAACGATGAATCAGTCACCAATCACGGTGATCCCTTTTGTGGTAACCAAACCTAGCTTTTTTTCCTGGGATTAGAGAAGCTCTTTACAGCCTGCCCTCGGCTGGCATTTACCAGCATCAAGTCCCGAGGACGGTGTGGGGCTAACGCTATTACTTGCGACCACACGCTAAACTCTTTTCCCCTTCCCTCTTGTGACAACATACCCTGGAACCACCGTGAGGTATTACTTCAGGTACTTGAGGAGCATAGATCTTGTTAAAATATTACCTACTTTGTCTCAATATGATCTTATCTTCTATTTTGTATCTGTCTCTCATAGTCCTCTTTCTTAGAGATTACGTATATAATATTTTTCTCGATCTTAGTCCAATGCGACTGATAAATTAATCATTAGTTTCACCATACTTGTAGCTGTAAATGTATCTCCAAGATACAAGCATTCACTTTTCCCAGTGCCATCTCTGGCACAGACATAAAGTGTATGTCACATCATCTTTCTCTCCACACGTCCCTATACTTGCATATTTTCTCCAAATAATTGGAAAAACAACCATGACATCTAAGGGCCTGGGTCAGGTGATAGCCTAATTCCCCATGCCACCTTGTAAGCCAAGGCCTAATCTCTGGAATCATCTCGTGTGTCCACCTGCCCTTTTCTGAGTTGTCCCATCTTGACTGCCAGACCTTCAACGTTATATCTTTAGCCTCGTTTTTTGAGGTTAAAATACCTCATATCATGCCGTTTCTTGATACGTAAATCGATTGGGACGACTCCAGCAATAACCATTATTGCATCTGTAGACACAGTTCAATAAGCACTTGCTATCCTTATCGCCATCCGCCGTTGTACCCTTAGGATTAGGCTTCTCTTATTGGCAGCAAGCATACTATTGGCCCAGATCGGTGCTCCGTACAACATAATAGAATCAGCAACTGCAGCCATAAGCTGTCTTTTATTGACTCTTGGTCCACCTATATTCGCCATCAGCCGGTCAATCCCATTGGCAGCTGTCTGGGCTTTACTAGCCTGGATCTCTAAGTGTTTCTTATACGATAGGCTTTTGTCGAGCATTACCTCTAAATACCTCACGTACTCCTGTGGTATGATTTCTATTGCTCCCACATCTATCGAGAAAGGTTTGATTTTCCTTCTACCCGACATTAGGATAGCCTCCGTTTTATTTGGTGCTACTTTTAACCCATTCTTTGACATCCACACTTCCACCATTGCTAGCGCCTGCATAGTTACACCGGGAAGTTCTTGTTCGCTATTCGCTGCGGTCACCAACGCTAAGTCGTCAGCAAATCCGACCAGCTTGACATTTTCTGGGAGCACCAGCCTTAGCACGCTATCATACATGAAGTTCCAGAGAATGGGTTCCAGCGCCGATTCCTGTGGTACGCCAGATACAACAGGCAATATAATGGAGGTAGCTGCTGATGACCCTCGCCAAATACAGCGATATCCTGAGTTTCTTAATTGCCTTCAAAATAGTTCCCCACTTAGCCGTGTTGAACTCATTTTGCACGTCAGTAGAGGGGTAGGGCCAGTCCTAATTTAAAACGTGTTCAGACGTATTTTACATATGTAAAATACACGTGCACCGTTTTGAATTAGGATCGGCCTTATATAATTTCAATGTAAAATAGTTGTGAAAACATGAATTCTTATATACTTTCAATGTAAAATACTTGTGGGCACGTTTTGAATTAGGATCGGCTTTATATTACTTTCAATGAAACATACTTCAAAACACACGTATGTTGAAAAATGTAAGTGCAGAGAAAAAATGTGTGTAGCTGTTTTGAATTCGGTTTTCTAGCGAGAAATTATAAAGTATGACAGATGCAAAATATCGCATTCAAGTCAATTGTGTTTAATTAAAGTGGATTAAGATTTATGTTTTTTATTTATGTTTAGAGCCTGCAAATACACATCGGCCGGCTTCAATTCAAAATGTGTTCACTTTTGTGATAGGTTGAAAAGTGGGTTGGCAAAGTACGCAGATGGTGGTAATCTGCTATATAAGGAGATTGCTCCTAATATTAATTTAATTAGTCGAAGTTTACTGCATATATTTACATACAAACATGTATATAATTGATATTCAGGGATTTAAATACAAGAAAAACGAGTTTGTGTGCAAAGAAATTGCGGTTTTGGACTTGTTGTTAGGTGATGTTTGGCATCAAATTTTTAAACTGCCAATGCAGTCTAGTTGTTTGAGTCAAGATCATATAAAACATAACGACTGGGTGACAAGGAATATTCATGGTCTTTCTTGGAATGAATCTTCAAAGGCTGGAATGGTGTCATCATATATAGCGCTTTATTTGAAGCAAATTATCCGACCCGGTGAAGAAGTATTTGTGAAGGGTCTAGAAAAAAATTGATTGAAACATATATAATGCAAAACTTTGTAACTGATATGCTTGCACTAGGTTGTTCTAAGCTATCGGAGTTAAAAATCAACAATCGTTTAAAATATAACATCCATTGTTGTAGACACAGTAATAATAATTTGCAATGCGCAAAACAAAATACCTTTTTATGAAAAGAATGGCTTGATAATAATAAAAACAATAGAAAGATTTTGTCTGTATTATTTATTTTAATATAATTTTACAATGTTAGCCTTATTAACTATTATTATAACAACTTCTAGCAAACATTATTTTTATCGATCCAGCTATTGTGTACGTTAGAGAAGCCTAACCATTTTACAAATACTTTATTTCTACTCTTTCTTAGGACTTTTTCTACCAGGTAAATTCCTGGATGTTTAACCTTTTGCAACTCCGTTTCATAGAATGCACCTTTGATTTCTTTCTCGTCTTGATCTTCTAATATATATGTTGTCGGATCGGTTACGTTTACCTATTTAATCTTAAAAATTTCATTTGACCAGTTTGACGTGTAACCTTTCGTAAATGCTTCCCTGTGTTTACTAATCCTCACACTGTCTTTAATTGAATATTTTGGTATTTTGGTTGCAAGTTTGATGTGGGTAAATGATGATTTAAGAATAGTTTTTTTATTTGATTTATCAACTTTACAGGTTTGACTCCGATAGTATTGTGAACTGTATTGTTGTATTGTTTCACAATATCGCTTAAATTTATTATCCAATTGTAAGAACCGTTCAGGTTAAACAAGCGCCACAGTTTTCCCTTTAAAGTTCTAATTACACGTTCCACAATGCATGCTTTCTTTGTAGAAAAAACACTATAATGGTTTATGCCATATGTCTGCATTAAGGATTGAAAGTGTTTGTTATAATATTCTTTACCAAAATCAGACTGCAAATTTCTTGGTGGATTTTTAAATTTATTTAAAATTGTTTTCATTGCAGCAGTAACATCAATACCCGTTTTACTTTTAAGTGGTACAGCCCATACGTATTTGGAAAAACAATCAATAACTACTAAAATGTATTTGAATCCTTTGTTTGTTTGTGAATATGGTAGCATTTCAATCAAATTGGTCTGAAAAAGGTCATTTAAACCTTTACTATCACTTTGCGTCTCTTGAAATTTATTCTTGCTGGTTTATGAAGTTCATTTACTATATCCTCTTTCACTTTTGATTGAGCAACTATCATAATAGTTTTTTCTAATCAGGATTTAATAAATACAATTAATAAATACTTCTATGTTTGAATGTCGTGGGCTCCACTTGCTTTGAAAGGAACTTTTAATATAAAATCAAGAAACATTGTGGTATTGTTTATGATAACACCGCTGTCACGAAAGCTGATTACATCCATACGTTTAAGCAAAAATCCTTGTAACTGTGCAATTACATAACTTTTTTCGTTTATAAGAATTTCAATGTCTTGCGGGTATCCTTTAATATTCTCAATGACTGCTTCCTCATAAGGAAATTCATAATTATGTTTAATGTTGAAAATAAGGAATGTCTTGTCACCGTCGAGGAATGTACTAGAGTAAAACGTTGCTACTACCGTGTAATGTAGCATATGTAACTTGTACTCAATCAAGGTTTCAAAACCTTCACTTTTGTTTTCATATTTCTGTTCACTTATATCTATTTTACGGTTATGTAAGTGCCTTCCAAATTTGTCAATTGTCATACCATCTAATCACTTTCGCCTCGCGCAATTTTTCAATGATCGAATCTATTTCGTTGTCGTGACCTGTGTATCTAGCAGTCTGAGATGAAACTAAAAGCCGTAATCTATCAACAAGTTCATTGGGATCATTCCAATATAAATAATCTATAGCGTTATTTGATACTTCCATTGTCATACCGTCTCCAAGACGCTTTCTATAGGGTAATGTTCTAGGTCTACGGGGTGTTTGGGAAGTATGTTTAATGTAGATATTATATTTTTGTACTTATATGAAGTATTACCCTGAATTTGTTCTGTTTCAGAATAATATCTTCTATTAGCATTTGTTCTTTTCACAATATCAAAGTACGGCTTTAGATCCTGCGGACTGTACCCGACAGGATATTTTTTTAAACAGTAGTTCGTATAATCCAGGAGTACCTTTATATTTCAAATCATTTATTAGAACATTTTCATCATCCAACGCGAAATTCGAATTGCCTATCATAAGACCATTTGAATCAGGGTTAAACCTAATACCATATTTATGATCAAATTCGTTCTTAACATCTTTAAACATATTGTAAATATATTCTCGAGGTAGCGGATGTAGCTGTTCGAGATAATGTGTCATACCCGGTGAATCGGCAAAGCTTTGTATATATTCCTGGGCTACTTGTGCATTTCGATTAACTTCTGCTGCGTATTCATTCTCAGCATCATCTTCCTCTATGACATCATTTTTTATATTCGGTAAATGCTGAGCAATAACCGGCGAATCAATATAGTCAACGTTCCTTTCTAGCAATTTAGGTTTAATTTTTTTTACACTGCTATGAGGCAGTTCTTCTTCTTCTTTAAATTTTTCTTTCTTTACCACACTTTCCCCATCCAGTTTATTAGCAATAGTTTCTAATCGCGATGTTATGGGTAAGATTGATTCCAATTGGACGACTTCATTATCTTTTACCTGGCGCAATTTGTTTTTTACAATGTTTCTTTTTTTAATTAAAATTCTGTTAAGTTTTATCGCCTTCTTGTTCATTGCGTTAAAAGTATATTGTAATAAAAAAAAATTCTTGGATACTAACAATACTTGCGTCTCTTAAGGTTTAAATATGTATGAAGTGATCAAAACCCATTCGGTACCTTCCTTGACCTGGACCACTATCTTTGTCTACAACTAAGAAACCGTATTTGTCTTGCCAACAAGCAGCACATATTTCACGGAATTTATCATACTTCATGTTAGTATTGACGTGATCGTCATATATGCGTTTTAAGTTTAAATCATCTTGTTTAAATAAAACTAAAAGATTAGCATTATCACGTAGTAAGTGCTTAGGTATACGAGTATAACTTTGACAAAGGTAAAAACTGTATACTTGTTTATGACGCCCCATACTAAAGTATTCCCTAATGATACCTTGTTTATCGCAAGCTACATCATCAAAAACAAATATAGAATTATTTCGAGCATCAGATGGTGATATAATATTATCAGAACTGGAAAATGTATAATATTTGATCCCTTTTATTGGTCGCAGTAGACTTTCAAGGTATTGATACTTTAGTTGATAAAGTGATTTAGAATAAACATATACGTTTTCAAACTTTAAACCATTAGGATGTTCTATCAACCCAATCATAACGTTGGTTTTACTGCAATTTGATGAACCAACAACTAGACATCGAATAGATGAAGGCGGAAGAACGCTATGTTTTTTCTTTTTAGCTAAGGATTGCACGCCAATGTCATTATTGTTTATGGTTAAAGGTGTTGATTGTTTCACAACACGCATGTTTGCAAGTACTAAATTCGATTGTAAAAAAAGTGGAATTATATATATATATATATATATAGTTGATCTTTCAATAACGAACGTATTTGTTATAAACTAATTGACCTTTTTTTTTAATATTGGGATAAATTTCGTTCGATAAAAGTTACTGGTTTAGTTTAAAACATTTATTCAACTTAACGTTTCGGAAAATTTGTTTCCTTAATCATAAGTTAATGTGTTTTTTAGTAGAAAACCTGTTTTGACATGTAACGTCATTTTATTGAAAGTATATTGAAAATATATTGAAAATATAACAACTTTCAATAAAATGACGTTACATGTCAAAACAGGTTTTCTACTAAAAAACACATTAACTTATGATTAAGGAAACAAATTTTCCGAAACGTTAAGTTGAATAAATGTTTTAAACTAAACCAGTAACTTTTATCGAACGAAATTTATCCCAATATTAAAAAAAAAAAGGTCAATTAGTTTATATATATATATATATATATATATATATATATATATAAGAAACGGCGAGTATATAAAGAATCATTAAATCACAATATTTTATTTATTTACTGCACAGCTTGAGAGGACAGTTTTCCGCTAATGTTTACATATAATAATTCTAAAACTACTGGAAACGGACTATTAAATACTGTAATTAACAATTTACCATTTGAAGCGCATATTCCGGGTTACAAATTTTGTGGTCCGGGTACAAAACTAATCGAACGGTTAGCTCGGGGAGACAAGGTAATAAACAAGTTAGACGAGGCTTGTAAGGAGCACGATATTGCATACTTCAAAGAAAAGGATCTATCTAAACGCCATCAAGCAGATTCGAAGTTAGCTCGGTTAGCTACAGAAAGACTAAATTCTGGTGACTCGTCTTTAGGAGAAAGAGTAGCAGCATTTGGAGTAGCTACCGCAATGAAAGCTAAAGTAAAACTTGGTATGGATGCCTGTGCATTACTGAGAACAAAAATATCAATAAAATAAGAAAACTGATAAAGAAACGTAAAATAAGAAGTACGCTAGGTATTAAAAGTATTATCAAACAAGTACGTACAGCTTTAAAAAAGGCTAAAGGATCTAATATTATGGATGTAATCAACATAGCAATTAAGGCCGCCAATACAGCAAAACAAAAGAAGCATATTAAATCAGCTCGTATTATATCAATTCCTAAAACAGTAGGTTTTCTACCACTAATACCAATTTTTGCAGGCCTAAGCGCCCTTGGTACTCTTACTGGAGGTGCAGCTGCTTTTGCAAAAGCAGTTTCAGATACTAAAATAGCTAAGGAACAACTAGCGGAAAAACAACGTCATAACAAGGCAATGGGGAACATTGCAGTCGGAAACGGCATGCACATCAAACCTTATAAAAAAGGTTTTGGTCTTTTTTTAGCCCCTGCAAAACCTCAAAGGAACGCAACTTGATTTTACCTAATCGAGCACTAAGCAATGTAGAATTAATAGAGTTTGTTAAGCAATTAGAAGTACCATATTTCCGTGGAGTGTTCATGAGAAACAATCTTCCCAAGAAAGTTAATTTAAAAGAATGTGGTATAATTAATTTAGATGGAAGAGAAGGTTTAGGCACGCATTGGACCTCTTACAAAAAGTACGGTAGTAGCGCTATTTACTATGACAGCTACGGAAACCTGCGACCGCCAACAGAGTTGATAAGTTATTTGAATAGCGGGGGTAAATGTAAAATTCTTTATAACATTAACCAAGAACAATCGTACGGTACTGTGTTTTGCGGTCATTTATGCTTACAATTTCTAAGTAGTGCATAGAACTGCGTACGAAGTTGTTATGTCGTACACTTTTACTCTAACGGGAAACACTTCAGTTTTAACAAGCAATTTTAATCCGCCTATAAACTTGGATAATGATTCGGAGTACGTATTAGGATTAACAAATTTTGAGTCTTATAACACAATTCCAACCCGTGTGGTTGGTGGCTACCCATCGGGCGCGTCCCCAGGTGGCGGATAGGGGGGACCCAATGTCACCGTACGAGTAATCGTTCGCTGCCATCGGGTTATGTGACAGAATAAGCCTAGCACTCGTAATGATCCAGAGCGCTGAGTAGGATAAAACCTACAATATGCGGGGGAACGAGTGTACGTCAATGCGGACTAAACCCCGCATGATGATGGTCTAGGTTAATCTCACATCGCGGACCATACCACCAAACCCCTACTGCTACATGGGCCGGTAGCGGTCTGCACAGGGGTCTAGGCCACCTCGTGTTTGTGCCGTGCGAGGCGACCCGTGTCGGTCGGATGATGGGATCCTGGTGGTTGAGCCACACCTGAGGCGGTTTAGATCCTCAGTGTCTGGCAACACGCCACTTTGGCCCAGATTTCACCTAGACGGGGGGTCGAGACTAACCCATCTCGATCAATCGGCTGTGTCGTCGGGTCAGACTGCCGACTGGGTGAGCTCCTGGAGGTGAAGGGCGTGCAGCCGGTACTGTGGGTGAGCAGCACATGCTACATGTGTGCTGCTACAAAGCGGTATGCGGGCTCGTACGTCAGTCATCTTAAGGGGAGCTATATCTTCCTGGTAGCCCTGGTGTTGTTTTACACCCCAAATTTGGGCTCCATGGTGGGTGGGGAGCCGGGAAGATGAATTTTATTTAGTAAAAACATGGATCCTATAATTAATGTAGTCAATCCAGAGGTGCGTCCTCGGACACCTCAAGTTTTGTTGCAGGTCCCACAGGAACTGCAACGGAAAGAACATCAATATCAGCCCCAAGGTGGGGTGAAGGATAAGCCAGAGGAGTGGCAACAGCAGCGCCCACAGAAAAAGCGAATCAGTGGGGCTGAACAGAAAAGAAGGAGGAGGGCCCGTTTGGCGGCACAGGAGGTGTAGTGGAAAAGGCTGGCCCTATGGCTAACCCATCCACGACACAACCTGGTGCCAACCAAACACCCTCCACTTCAAAACCATCTACCTCCGCCTCTAGGCCTGCAGAGGCCAAGACGCGGAGCATGAAAAGAGCTAGATCTGAGGGCACCCTCCGCAAGGTAGACCACGGAAGAGGGCTGTCAGACTAGCACTAAACAACCCGTCACTGACAGCTACGTGGAGGCAGCTGCTCGGCACCTCCAGGTGGCTGTCATAGACAAGAACAACCCTTGGGGTAAGATTACCAAGGCCCAAGCAGAGACCTTGCAATTAGCAATTGAGAAGGCTTTGGACGATCATCTGTTCGCTCTTCCCAATGATAGCGCTCCCCGACCTTTAGGAGGTGGGCGTACTCGGGCGAGATCTTCCGGATCTGGTGCGAGGATGACCACTCTAACATGGATTACGGAGGCGGTTGGCAACCTCCCACTACTGTGGGAGGCTGCACGCCTTACTGTCGTCCAGGTGGGACTGTTGCCTAGGCTACTGAAGGCGGCGCTGTGGATTCCGGGGCCCCCGGAAGACATGGATGTCGTCCAAAGGCGTCTACGTGTGCAGAACCCCTGGGCTGACATATCCAAGTGGTGCGTTTTCCACACCGCCACAAGAGATCAACCTCCAGGGAGGCTGATAGTCTTTGGCGTTGGCGAAGACGTGAGGGAGATTATCAACAGAAAGGGAGGCAAGCTACATTATAAGCTCACCTCACTAAATCTCAAGATACAAAAAGTGCAACCTGCCGCAGAGGCAGCTCAACCGGCTGCCGCGCAAAAGCAGGCTCAACCTCCACCTCCTGAGCAGCTACAGCGAGCTCCGCTCCTACAGCAACCTCAGGAGGCTGAGGTAGATGAACCACCGACTGCGTCAAGCAGTCAGATGGACACAGCAGACTCGGATCCGCTGCTAGTGGGATGGCTTGCGGAAGAGTATAGTAAAGCGTCGCTGGACAGCCCGCCCAGCGACGCTTGATAAGCAAGTTTGACCGTCACAGACCAATGGCGGGACTAAACTTTATACAATTAAACCTGCAACATTGCAGGGCGGCTGCAGCATCGTTATGCAGACACCTGAGCAATAACCAGGCCATTGCCCTTATCCAAGAACCCTGGGTGGCATGCTCAGGAATCTCGGGACTAGGGAGTCTAAATGGTACTATCTTTGCGGCTAGTAACCAACCTAAGCCTAGGGCATGCATCTACATACCCAGGCACATAAATGCCCTCCTCCTGCCACAACTGAGTGGCCGTGACGTCACAGCCGTACAGATCACATGCAGGCTGGGAGGAATTACTGACATAATCTTGGTTTCAGCCTATTTTCCAATTGACCATGACCCACCTCCTCCGGAGTTGATGGCAGTCATTGATCACTGTAATAGGCACAAAAGCATCTGATTATCGGATGCGATTCAACGCGCACCATGTGGTATGGGGTAGCGCAGATACTAACCCCGTGGAAAACTACTACTCGAGTATATATCGAGTAAGAATCTGGAGATACTTAACTGGGGCAGCGAACCCACGTTTGTGACATCTCGCTTCCAGACAGTCATCGACTTAACCCTTGCATCGTCAGATATTTCAAGGCATATCTTGAACTGGCAGGTGACGCCTAAAGCGACACTGTCAGATCACAGATTGTTAAGTTTTAATTTAAAGGCAGCAGTAGCTGTCTGTAAAGAATACAGGAACCCAAAAGCGACCAACAGGTCTGTCTACCTAGACAGCTTGGAGCAACGCCTTTGACATCACAAGGTACTGACAACCCAAAAACTATAGAAGAGCTACAGAGATACTCGGTCTCTACAAAACTCCATCGTAGAGTCCTTTGAACAGGCATGCCCGGTCAGGACAGATTCTACTCGCTCCAGTACTCCATGGTGGGGCGCGGAGCTACAGAAGCTGAAAAGACCCTGGGCAAACTGTTTAATAAGGCAAAGAACACCAGAAGTATGGCTGACTGGGAGGCATATAAAAGCCACCAGCGACTATACAAAACGACAATTAGAAAACGACAGAGAGACTCATGGAAGACCTTCTGTAACTCAGTCGAGTCTACCAATGCAATCTCTCGCATTAACAGGATCTTGTCCAAAGACCCTCGTCATCAACCATGCTGTCTGAAACGTGTGGATGGTACATACACCACCAACGAGGCAGAAACAGCGGAGTTACTCGCGGACACGCACTTTCCAGGCAGTGTCACACGACCTTTGTCTTACGGGTTGGATCAACCCAGCTCGGCCCTAACGGGGCCGACTGGGAGGTTTCTAACCGGGTAGTGGATGAGAGAAAAATTAAATGGGCTATCTCAACTCTCAAACCGTTTAAGTCCCCTGGAAAGGATGGCATCTTCCCCGCCCTACTACAGTGGGGAGTGGAGAGGCTGACACCGTGCCTTGTGGTACTTTTAGGGCTGTATTGCTTTTAGATACATCCCCAGCAGTTGGAGAGAGGTTAGAGTTGTCTTCATTCCTAAACCAGGCCGGAAGGACTACTCCCAGGCTAAATCCTACAGACCGATCAGTCTCACGTCTTTTTTGCTAAAGACTTTGGAGAGATTGTGCGACAATGATATGAGGGAGAGGATAATGCTTTCTTATCCACTTCACCCAAATCAACACGCCTTTATACCAGGTAAATCAACGGAATCTGCCCTGCACGCTGTTGTAGGACGGATCGAAAAAACCCTAGACAATAACATGTCCGCCTTAGGCGCATTTATTGATATTGAGGGTGCGTTCAGCGAAACTACTTTCGCAAGCATCGATAGAGCTCTACGGACACATGGAGCTGAGGACACCCTTCGGCAGTTTACCATGCAGATTCTGCACATAAATGTGGGGGAAACCTCAGTAATTAGGGTGGTGGATAAAGGCTGTCCCCAGGGGGGCGAGCTGTCACCGCTACTATGGAATTTAGTAGTGGACAGCCTTCTCCAACGTCTTAATGAGGCAGGTTTCTTCACGATAGGTTACGCCGACGACTTAGCTATTCTAATAGTCGGCAAATTCGAACAAGTGCTGTGTAATTTGATGCAAGCAGCACTAAAGATCACGGAGCTCTGGTGCTCTGACAACTTTTTAACCATCAACCCCAACAAAACGGCGTTGGTGTTGTTTTCCAATAAAAGGAAGCTGACGGTAACTAAATTGCCAATGCTCTTCCAAACTTCCTGCCCTTATCAGCAGAAGTCAAGTATCTGGGCATTATACTTGATAAGAAGCTGAACTGGGCCAAACACCTACAAATGAAAACTAGCAAAGCCAACCAAGTGTTCTGGCAATGCAAACGTGCCATAGGCAAACTTTGGGGTTTCCCACCAAAGGCTGTCCTGTGGCTATACATCATGGTAGTAAGGCCGATGCTCTGTTATGGCGCTGTAGTCTGGTGGCGCAGGACCAGACTGGCCCATACAGTCCAAGACCTTACTCATATCCAAAGGGTGGCTTGTCTAAACATTACAGGTGCATTGCGTTCCACACCTACTGCAGCCTTAGAAGCCATCTTAGGCCTCCCTCCGCTGGACCTACATGTGGAGGAGGTGGCTTTGAGAGCGGCAATGAGGCTGCGGTTCAAAGGTCTATGGATCGATAAGGGAGGCGGTGGTAGACACCACAACATACTAAAGAGGCGGTGCGGAACACACCTATCTTGGGAGGAGTGGTTGATTCGATCGCACCCATAATCATTTCCAGGAGGCGCTTTGGGGTTTGTCTAAACACTGAGGACGC
The DNA here is from genome assembly GCA_036346225.1 of Platerodrilus igneus. Taxonomy (NCBI): domain Eukaryota; kingdom Metazoa; phylum Arthropoda; class Insecta; order Coleoptera; family Lycidae; genus Platerodrilus; species Platerodrilus igneus. The sequence goes on from JARFIW010001125.1 coordinate 527,803, forward strand.
CTCCTTAACGGAGATCTCCATCTACACAGATGGCTCCAAAACAAATGAAGGTACCGGGGCAGGCATTTTCTCCGATGACCTAGACCTTCATGAAAGTGTTGCGCTGGGCAGGCTGGTAACTGTCTTCCAAGCGGAGGTCATAGCCATTATGCACGGCGCTAACGCCATACTGGAACGTGGAATCCAGAACAAAGCTATACGCATCTTGAGCGATAGTAGAGCAGCTCTTCTGAGCTTAAACAAGCAGAAGCTTCTCTCGGGGTGGTATACCAATGCCATCGTGTTCTCGAGCTCGTTTCTGATACAAACGCCCTTGAACTGGTTTGGATCAAAGGGCATTCAGGAGTACATGGTAACGAACAGGCAGATTCTTTGGCGAGGCAGGGAGCGGCTCGGGGTTTTGTCGGCCCTGAGCCATCGGTTGCTATTGCGCCATCTGTGGTGTTCTCCATGATAAGACAAATAACCCACCGCCGTCACAAGGATAGGTGGGCTTGTACATCAAGCTGCCGGCAGGCAAAATGTTTATAAGGTCTCCCATGACCAAAATAGAAAAATTTGTCATACGCTTGCCAAGACAGAAACTACGGCTACTAGTAGGTATTCTGTCCGGGCATTGCACTTAAGGAAGCACCTGCACAGGATGGGTCTGTCAGACAACCCCACCTGTCGCGGTTGTCAACAGGAGGATGAGACGGCGGAACACATTCTGTGCACCTGTCCGGTACTCGCCCGACTTCGAGGATCCATGCTGGGGGACTTTTGGCCCGAGAAGGCCGGAATTCGAGACACCCCCTGGTCCGACATCCTCAAATTCACCTGCAAGGTCGGGTGGTTGAGCAATGAAGGACCAACCTAGGGCAAGGAAGGCAGCACAATGGGCCCACCAGGAGGCCTAAGTGCGCGTGGCTTTAAGTCACCCTTCCCAAGTTAATCAATCAATCAACACAATTCCAAACATAGAAAAAGGAATAAATAATAAATTTTATTATGGATCTAACGGAGAATTCATAGAAATACCTGGAGGTGCTTATGAGATTAGAGAAATTAATAAATATCTTCAAAAAGCTTTAGGTGATAAAAGATGGCGTGGTCGTATGGATCAATCACGAAGCGCTAGAAAGACGCCAGTGTATATAGAAATTACAGCTGACAATAATACACTTAAATGTAGTATTAAATGTAGTCTAGATGTGGATTTTACCAAAAAGGATTCAATTGGTTCTCTACTCGGTTTCAATAGATTTCATAAATTGTTCTAGACAAAACGAAGCGTTAAAATCTGGTACTGTCGATATTAGATTAGAATTTGAAACTAGCAGAAACGTTTTGCCAAATACATCTTGTCATTGCCTTATACTTCATGATAAGATAGTCAAATACAATCCACTCTCAAACAGCATAAGAATATTATAATTACTTTATTATTATTATTACTGTACCTTTACAAATTATGAAAAAACAATAAATCATTTAGCAATCACAGTCTATTTATTATTATTTTACATGTTTTTACAATATCTTTTACATGTTTGAATTATTAAGTGATTTAGTAAACAGCCATAAACATTGACAATTTTAAATAAAAGTTTTGTTATACATTTCTCAAATAAACTAACTGGTATGTTATTAACAAACTGGATTTTTTTTCACAGAACGGTTACTACTATTTTTCTCTACAATACATTTATACTAATATAGTTCAACTCGGGCAGATTGAAAGGTATCCTATTTTTAGATACATCCAAAAAGAAAAACGGTGTACTTGTGCAGGTATAAACATAACACTGAAATTTTTATAACTAAAAAATATTATATGTTAATCGGGATAAAATGAATTGCATTCTTTATTTGAGCCAGTGGTTGAAGCTTTACAAGTCATTTCTGAGTGTATACTTAAACCCCTAAGGTTTAGTATCAGTGGTTGAGGTACTAAGAATTCTTTTATCATCACTTGGATTAAGAACAATTTTGTTTTGTTTAATAGTACAGACATCATGTTTGACTGATCTAATTAAACAGTGCTGTTTTTGTACAGTCTGTTTATAAAACAAAGCATTCTTATAATCATCAAAAAAAATTTGTTTAATACTTGCTAAAAAGGATCCCTTTGACTTTTTTATTATCCTATCCTGAACTCTGTAAGTGTACATTTTAGATCTAAGCCCTACAAATTCTAGCATGATATCACCGTTGTTTTCATCTTTTATAATACCAGGAATTTTTTTATTTGATAATGGGATATGATATTTGTTATGAGGGTCGTAATCGGAAGTATCAAATCTATGAATATCTTGTTTGACATAAGAGTAAATATCTTTAACGCTAAACTCGTATATCAAACTATCCGTATCTGTGTACAGCAGCTTTGCTTTGTTAGCAAATTGCGATTTTATATAACTATAGTGAAATTCATATAAATAGGTTTTTGAAATATTTAGAATAGAGAAACCTACATAAATGGGTTTGTTTAAATAAACCTCTAATTTATTCATTTCTATTAAGACTAGATCTTTGTCTAACACAGTGCAACTGTGAAAATTAGGTTTTGCTATATAACTACGAGCTCCAAACCGTCTTTCCCATTCGGTCACTAATTTCACATCTTTCCATTTCCGTACTTTTTCCATCATTTTTCCATAAACCGAATTTATCATATTTTTATAAAAGCATATATCGAAACTGTTTTTTGACTGTTGTCTTAATTTCGTATTCAAATCAATGTATTCTTTTAACCAAGGGGCTTGTTTAAACCGAAGAACCTTATGAATCTTTTTCAATTCTAAACCGTAGCTTAAAAAATTTTTTATTTCTGGTAGTGAATAATATAGTTGAGTTTTGGATATAAAGTTGTAAGTAATTTCCTTAAGTTTGATTTATTAGAACATACTGGTGGTATCGTATGTTCAGGCGCCAAAGGTAAGTCACTGTGACTTTCATGTAAAGATACTGGGTAGTGTAAATCGCATTCAAAAATATATCCTACTTTAGAATCATGGGGAATATTAAGTATGTCTAAACGTACTATATCTGGACTGGTGCCATCTAAAAATTCAAATTCTCCATATGGAAGATATTTAGACATTGCAGCCCCATATAAATTATTAACATCAAAATACATTAAATATTTAAAATCGAAATTCGGATCATAATCTGCATTCATATATTTGTTATTTGCTTGGCATATCTATTTGAACATTGAGAAACACCACCACGAATTCCCCGTTCTAAAAACATTTTTTTTCAATATCAGTAAGCAACTCGAGTAACGTTCGTCGCTTTTAACATTGCATCTAGAGCTAAACCAGGAGCCGTAAAGTAGTGAAGTGGATCTAACTTATACGTGAACATACAAGTTTTTCTAAAGTTTTCAAATATATCGGTCAAGAGCAGTACATCTGTTTTTAAATATAGATCTGAATAGTCCCCTAGTGTTTTTATATTAAATGTTTGCCAAACGTGTTTAGCATGATTGTAGTCTTTATCTGAGACTTCTTCATTGCGTAAACGATTAAAGAATGCTGTTCTACAGGGTTAATCGGTTTCATTGAGCCTATCCCAAGAGTTAATGTAATCATAGGGAAATATACCTTTACGAGTAAGTAACTGAAACTCATTATCGGTGTTACAATTTTCCCTGGTGATGGATTTTTTATTATCATCTAAGTAGGAAGCTAATTTTTCGATGCTAGATGCCATAAACCTGAATGAATCGATAAATCTAAAACTAACTTTCATACCTTTTACATATTTTGTAAAAGATATGTATTTTTTCTTATTTATTGGTAAAATGCTTAACGAACCTGAAAACTCTAACGAGATTTTTTAATAATGAAATGCGAATCGTAGCCTGATAAGTTATGAAAAACTACTGGTATCATATATGAATTATGATAATGGATGTTGCAATCTTGATGAGCCGCTCCTCGAAATTCACCTGTAAAGTGGCAGTGATCGCGAACTCTAATATCATCTATACTAAAAGGTTTATTGCAAATGTGACAGTGAAGGGAAAATTTAAATGCTGACTTTTGTTCTTCTGTTAAAGGATTCATAGGTTTTGGGTTACAGAAAATTTTATTAGTCGTTTCTGAAATCAGTTTCAATTGAGCAACAAACCATTCTATACAATCCTTTCCGCGATACAATTGAAATTTGGAATATTTATTATCATACAAGCATTTCAAATAGTACGGTACACTAAAGGGTATATGCCTTTGGTAACGGACTGTGTTTAATATTACCTCCGGCTCATTGCATGGTTCTAATATACATTCGAGATCTGCATAAACTACAAATGATACTTTTTCTTGGTAGTGGAAATGTTTAAATGTTAGACACTTTTCGGATTCTTCGGGTAATCTTATTGAGCAAGTATTCTGTTTTTCGCAATAATTCGAATGATGCTTATGTAATGCTGCTGTACTAAAATTATTTAAACATCTATAACAAAAAAATTTTCTATGGTGATGTGAAGACATCTGTTTTGCAAATAATTTTGACATATTCTTAATTCAAGTAAAATGAAAGTGATTCTCATTAGCATTTGTCGGACGAGAATATTGTAAGGAATCATTATTTAAAACTAACAGATTAATAGGTTCTATTTTTTTTTAAATTTTCACTTAAACAAAATGACAGTATTTTAATATTTTCTATACAATATAGGTTAATTGCGAGATTGTTAAGCTTCTCAATTTTTTTTGTCTTTTAATGCGATTGGAAACTGAATTAAATTGTAGCGTAATACTGTATCAAAATGTGGATAGCTAGATATTCTCTGACTATTTTGTTTAGCAGGATATAAAGCGGAAACCAAGCTCTAAAGAATGCAATGTTGGTCGTTATTTATTACATTTACCACAGCTTTTTTTTTATATAAAATCTGGAACCGAAATAAACCTTGAACACCCTTCTCTAAGTGGATCATGATTGTTTATATTTACCTTCAAGTGTAAAACTTCTTGGATTGCCCAGCCTGAATCCTTTTCGCTAAATTCCTCTAATCGCTTCGAAATCTTGTCCAATACGTTCTTCTTATACCACCGCTTGAGATTGGTGTTTATATCGATGTGACGATTTGCAGTAGGAAACGTCTTCAACTCTATTTCGCCAGTTGTAGGCTTAACAAAGTTAGCGGACAATATTACATTAACTTTCAACATTGACTTTTTAAGCAAGCAACAATCTTGCGTTTAAAACTAGCGAACGCCTTGTGTAAGAACACTAGAGGATCTTTATAACTTAAATTGGTAATAAGTTCCGTAATTATTCGACTTCCAAAACATGATTGTACATCATGCCAAATCAGATTTTTTCAAATTTGACCTTTAGAAAGCGTTGCATCAATACCTTTACCTTGATATTCCAAAGAGCGTTTCAAGTGCCTCAATCGTACAAGGTAACTTTTAAGATGTGCCAAACTAGATTCCAGCCTACTAGGATTTTCTTAACGACTGTCTTCGTATACCTTATTTCTAATAGCAAGCTTCAATATAGTTATATTTGATTTTATAATAATGTGTTTCGTTATTGCATCGACTGATCTGATTAGATTCACGCATTTCACAATTAATTTCAAAATAGCACCACTAATCTCGGCCACGGTTTCAGAATTCATGATTCTATACAAATCAATATACTACTTAATATATGTAGAGCTTTATTTACTATTTATACGAAAATCTCATCTGATGTAAGCAAAACAACTGTAAAAGAATTAGCATTCAACATCATTTTCATTCAGCTGCGTTTACTGAAAAAATTTGCTTGCTTGCAGTATAGTAATCAAATGTTTTTATACGACCTTTAATTTATGCTGTGTGTACAGAAAATACACTATCATTACATCGCTATTTTTTATGGTTACATATAAAATTTTTTAATGAAGCAAATTTGAAAAAATGTCTCAGATTAAACCGTCAATGTTGTTTAATAATTTACACGCACTCGTAGTTTTTTTAAAAACCCAGTATTAAAAAAACGTTCTACAGTTTTATCATATAGCAGTACCTTGATAGAATTAAAGAATTTCTTATGCGGCATAAATCGTGTAAACACACAATTACCTATATATGCATATAAATTAAGTCAGCGGTAATCTAAAACTTATTCCATATATTACTAGTTAAAGGCCATTTGCATTGCATTATTTTAAACAAAATTAATCTAAAGAAAAATAAAGCAAATTTGGAAAAAATGTCTCAGATTAAACTGGCAATGTTGTTTAATAATTTGCACGCATTCATGGGTTTTTTTAAAAACCAGTATTAACATTCTGCAGTTTTATCATAATACAATAAACATTATACAATTTCATTTATTTGAAGCTATTTATATCAGTACCTTGAGCGAATTAAAGAATTTCTTATGCAGCATAAATCGTGTAAACACACGCACAGTTACTACATATATATATATATATATATATATATATATATATATATATATATAAAGTCAATTTTTGTTAAGTTTTATTGAAAAATAAATTATGCCAGCAGTAATCTAAAACGAAATTAATCTCATTTAGGTTTTTTATTATGTGCCTTCATTGCAATTTCTTCTTCAGACAATAAATCTAATTCATTATTTCTGCTGAGGTATAATTATATTCGCTTACATACTGTTTTTATTCATTAGAATAGATTACAGAGCTGAATTTTTCAGAAAACGATGCAAATTTTAATTTTTCTAACAGGTCAGTTTATTATTTAATATAAATACTTCACGTAGATTTTACCAACAGTATTCAATCAGATCTCTTGTATAATTATTAGTTACTATTACTAGCAACTTTTAAAACTTATCATCGATCAAAAATGGTAATAGTACCAAAGTGAAAGTTATAGAGCAATTTATATTACATTCTGACGAAGACCTGATTAAAGAAGTTTTTGGTTCTTCTTCACCTCAACTTAACATTGCTGCTAATTTTGATAGTGACGTAATAGATATATCACGGTAAGTGCTTTTTCACATTTATACATGTGTTTTAAAACACTACTAATTTATAAGTTACATTAGATTAGGATCAAAAAACCATTTTAAAAATTCTGAGGCAATCGTCGGATCGTTGACACATTCTGATCCTCTCAGAAACATCAGGTAGTATACAAAGGAAAAGGTGAACCTACAATAATCGTTTATGTTATGCTCACAGATCAGGCAAAAACATGTTAGCTATGAAAAAGTTATGAACAGAATCCAATATGACTGTTTGCTGTGAAGATGACAAATCCTACGAAGATGACACAGTAGAGTTGCTTAACGCACTTAAAAAGCGCGGAGAGAAGCTACTGCGTCGTCTAGATTTGGAGCTAGAAATAATAAAGCAAAAAAGAGAGGAACTGACTGCAAGGGAGCAGCAGATACTTCAAGAACAGGAGTTAATAAATACTTTTTCATTTATAAATAGTTAGATCAAAATATTCAACAATTTGTAAAATAAAAAAGTATTTTATAAAAGTTTCTCTTTTGAAACAAGACTTTCTTTAAACAAGGTAGTAAACTCAAAGTAAAACGCACATAAATCAAAACCCACTTTAATTTAATACATCATTCTTTATACAATCGACTTAGATGTGTTATAATAATTTAAACAGTAAAGAACAAGATGAATATTATTATAATAATAAACTAATTTCTTAGATTAGTGACATATTATTCTGAAAATTCTATGTTGACAGTTAGACCGATCGATCCCTTACTAGTTATGTATACGTGTTTGTTCGAGCCAATACTTTCATTTAATTGTTTCACTCCATGTGCTTGAAGGTATTCAAAATATCTCAATGGCAATATACTTTTGAACTCTTCTGTTTCCACTAATACTCTTTCTTCATATTTTGTCTTGATTGTTTCCACTTTTAAAACTTCAAACCTCTTATTCACTACAAGATCTTTTGAATTTACATAAGGTTTGCGATATGTGGTTTTATTAAGAGTATTAAAATCCATATTGCTTTTCTTTGACTAATTAAATTAATGTTAGAAGCAATCTCTTTATATAGCAGATTACCACCATCTGCCTACTTTGCCAACCCTCTTTTCAACCTATCACAAGAGTGAAAACATTTTGAATTGAAACCGGCCCATGTGTATTTGCAGCCTCTAAACATAAATAAAAAACATAAACGTGTAACTTCTCGCTAGAAAACCAAATTCAAAACAGCTACACACATTTTTTCTCTGCACTTACATTTTTAACATACGTGTGTTTTGAAATATGTTTCATTGGAAGTAATATAAAGCCGATCCTAATTCAAAACGTACCCACAAGTATTTTACATTGAAAGTATATAAGAATTTATGTTTTCACAACTATTTTACATTGAAATTATATAAGGCCGGTCCTAATTCAAAACGGTGCACGTGTATTTTACATATGTAAAATACGTCTGAACACGTTTTGAATTAGGACCGGCCTTACCCCACTAATCATTCTGTTTCTACTTAGTATTAGAAATTTTCCCGATATTTTTTAGCAATTCATTTAACTTTTTTTAAATCTTTCGTGGATATTTATATCTTTTAGCTTATCAAAGTCAAAGTGCCTTTTTCCGTTTATTTTTTCGCAAATTTTCAAATTTAAGTGGGGCCTTCATAATTATGATGTTGTGGTCGGTGTTTACATCTGCCTCCGGGTAGCTTCTACAGTCTTTTACTTGATTTCTAAACCGTTGTCTAACAATAATGTAATCTATTTGATATCTTCCTATATCTCCTGGCATCTTCCACGTGTATCGTCTTCTAGCATGATATTAAAATATTGGATGGTTAAGTTGTTCTTGTCGCAAAACTCTACCAGCCTATTTCCCTTGTCATTGCTCGTGCCTAAACCAAATGAACCTACTATAGCTTCTTCCCTACCCTCACCTACCATTGAATTAAAATTCCCCGTTATTATTAAATTTTCATGTCCTTTTAGTATGTCTTCGATTTTTTTTTGTACATCGCTTCTACCTCTTCCTCACTGTAGCTAGAGGTGGGCATGTATACTTGTATTATTACTGTGTTTACCGGTTTAGATTCAAATCTAACCATGAGTACTCTTTCGTTCTTTTGTAGGTAGTTTTCTACACGTTGCCCTATCTTTTATCGCATAACTATCCCCACACCCAAGTTTCCTTCCTCTGATCCTGTATGAATTACCCCGAAGTCTCCACTACAAAAATCCCCCGCCCCTGGCCAGCGGACTTCGTTAATTCCTACTATGTCTCTGCTAACCTATCCATTTCGAGTTTCAGGTACTCTAGCTTACCTACTTGTTTCATACTTCTGACATTCCACGCTCCGACTTGTAGAAGGTTCAACGATCTTTTTTTATACTTTCGGATTACATCCCCCGAAGTAGTCCCTTCCCGGGGATCCGAATGGGATTATTTTACCTGCAAATTTTTTACCCGAGGATGCCATCATGATTAACAATTTCTGTACCCAGTGTAATTGGGAAGTAATGTGCTGGTTTTCCGTTGCCTTCCACATTGCAGTAGTGTGTCTTAGAATGTCGTACCGACCCGTATGGGCTCTGCCAGTCTATGTACCGAAAAGCTGTTGCCCTCTTTCGAGGACCTGTCTTAGTCTGGTTCCTCACTAAAGATTCCACTAATTTGGTTAAACCTATAGTTCGGTTCTTTAGCTCATTGAAACGCGCAAGCCATTCTACCTGCTCTAGTATTTTAGAACGTCGTCAAGGTGCAGGTCCGTTCAGAATGGAATATTCTGAATGACAGCCTATAATTCAAAACTATACAAAAGCACAATATTTAAATATACCTACAATTCGGTTTAATAATCGTCGGTTAGACGGAGCTGAATTCAGCAAGTGGTTTGGAAAAGCAAAAATGGTTGGCACTGCATCTGGTTTTAAAATTTTCTTTTGTTTCCAGGTTTAATTTGGTAGTCTAGTTCCAAAAATGTTCACTACAAAGCCTACTACATGCACGATACTATTTATATCTCCGTATAGCATTAATCCATAATTGCAAAATTTCAGTACGTTTAAAAGGAAACCTGTAAAATATTATTATAATAAATATTTAATACCTATATGTTACTACAATTTACGTAAGAAATTGGATACTTCTCACATTATTACACTCATTGGAACACCCAAATGCATATGAAGTGATTTATCATTTTCATATACTAATAAAAATCACTTTTAAAAGCTCATAAATTTCACTTTCTTTCAAAAATACAATACAATATGTGCTAAATATAAATCGAAGTAAATACTTTTCAACTTTAAGTGGGTAAGCTAAAGACACGAATGCGCACCATTAGTTGCTTGCTTAAATCCCTCTGCCGTGTATGTTAGAGAGTGACAACAACCCCTCACGGTACGACCGTGTCACGCCAGAAATGCCGTGGCTGCAATGACAGGTTAGGTTACTGTTAGAAATAAATATTATTATTAAAAAACACAAATCACTTAACACGCATATCAGAACACTTGTTGCTAAATCTTGTAGCAATTTTATTTTCTACCTAATATATATCCGTATGATTAATCTTTTTATTTAATATTAAATAACATTATGCATACTAATGCTATACAATCCATTTAATTAAATATTACCGATTGTCCAATAAAGTAATAGCATTTAATCAAAATTTAATTTCCACGGTGACAAGATAAAAGCTCTTGTTTAGTATCATTCCGAGAGCCCCATCTATTCGGAAATTACGAAGTAACGTTGTTACCGGGCAGCAACGCGCTTGACGACACTTCTAACACAGCTGTGGGGAAAAGCAGGTCGAAATTGTTCTTAGGAACGATGTTTTTTGACGGTTTTTTGTGTTGGAAGCGTGTACGTATAAAGTTTAATAAGAGTATGCCATCTCCGAGAGTTATTTTAGATGGTCCATTTTTGTTGAAACAACTCGTGGAGAACGAGGAATTGTTTTGTTAAAGGGCCGTTAGGAACATGCAACTTAAAGTATAATGGAACTTAAAATATAATAAAACTTATACATAATGCAATTTAAAATATAATAAAACTTAAATTATAGAATGCAATTTTTCTGAATGGTATTCAATCGAAATTATAGAAAACAATTTTATTCTTATATAACATGGAATCCCATATATAATTTATTCAGTTTAATTACAAACAACGTTCGCTCTTTCTTGTGGTTTGAATTACTCCTGGAGCATCTGTAAATTAAAACGCAGATAATGGAGGCCGAGTGATGTGATTTTCAGAGTGCAGCACAACTATTTGTTTAAAATGGAGGATTCCGTGGTGCAATGCTGACGTAGGCTCCCAAGCAGGTATTTTTGCGACAACTCGGACTTCTGGTATGTAGAAACAAAAAAAAAACTGTTTTCGTATGTTATTTGAACTATGGACGTAGTAACGAGATAAATTTTACTTTAATCAAGTTGTGTAAACTTTAAATAGGTCAAGGACAGACCTCAATTATATTTGTCGATGTTATGCGATAGGAATCTGTAACTTTCACTTACCTCATTCTTTTATTAATTCAATGAAACATCAGAAGATGTCATTACGTGTTAGAAAAAGTGAATTCTTACAATTACGAGCACTTAAAAATTAAATTTCTATATTTGATATTTCATGAATACTTATCTGTAATTATCTACTGTAAAATTAAGGTAGATCTACCCTAGTTAACTTTTTGCTATAAATAAGCAATTTTATGCTTTGTCAATTTGTTAAATAAAACCACATTTAATGGTATTTGGTACTGATCTTATCCAGTGCCTTTGCAATTAATTTTTCACAATCTAAATTAACATATAAAGAAAGAAAGATATTTTGTATAAAAGTACTTTATTGAATACCAGAAGAATAGATTCTTATTTTCGAACTATAGACGATTTTTATTTAGGATGAATGAACGATGATTTCAATTGAATTTAACTATTTTTGAGTATGAATGCACAAACAGTGCTATTCTTTGTTTAATCTGTTCACAGGTGCAGTGGAGGATTGCTAAGGTCAAGGTCGAGCCATAAGGTAAGAAACTTCAAAGATTAGGTGGTCTTTGAAAATTATATAGCGGCTATAGGAGAAAGGTTTCCGCATTAGCCTTGTACAAGGGACTTGTGTCAGGTCTTCTCAGTATAGAAAAATACGGTGGCGCCTTATTCTTATTATTAGTGGTTGCAATTACACCCCGACCCACAGCTCATACTCCACCCAGAGCATATAGTTCGACTAGCCGCTTTACCTTTGAGATTTCCTCAACATTGAGCCACCTTCCATCCAAACTTGCCGTGGGCTCTTTTTAATTATCGGAAATTCTCGTTAAACTAAATCAAAATAAATAAGTAAAGGTTATAAACTATTACAGACTGTTCTGATATGCGTGTTAAGTGATTTGTGTTTTTTAATAATAATATTTATTTCTAACAGTAACCTAACCTGTCATTGCAGCCACGGCATTTCTGGCGTAACACGGTCGTTCCGCAATATCGTCAATCCTTGTTATTGCGCTTGACACACAAACTGTAGCGTCATGCAAGCGGCCTGCCCGTTCCAGTTATGTCAATATATAGTACAATGGTTTGGTATCCTAACATAAAGATTAGGAATTGATAAATGCCAGAAATACAAATTATTCAACGCATGCGTATTGCAAAGCAATTCTTCCCCGTTTTAACACTCGTATATTCACATACGCAAGAAAATTAACTGAAAATTTTTAGTGCGAAATTTGCAAATTCTCCTAAAAGAAAATATTGGGGGACCACCTTAAACGTAAACACGCTCATGGTTGCTATGAATCATAAATAAAAGCAAAGAAAATTTGTATTAATAACTGATCTTTAGTTTATAACGCTTAACAATTGTCTAATAATACGGCACGTGATGAATACCCACACAAAAGGTTCATTCGCATGCATTGCATGTGATTATACCACATCAGGCAAAAGTAATTTAAAAAGACATTATCGATCGCATACTAACGAACGTCCATTCGCATGCAATTTGTGTGACTACACCACATCAGACAAAAGTAATTTAAGAAGACATTTTCGGTCGCACACTAACGAACGTCCATTCGCATGCAATTTGTGTAATTATACCGCATCGCGAAAAAGTAATTTAAAAACACATTTTCGGTCGCATACTAACGAACGTCCATTTACATGCAATTTGTGTAATTATACCGCATCGCGAAAAAGTTCTTTACAAGCACATCTTCATTCGCATACTAACGAACGTCCATTCGCATGCAATTTGTGTGACTACACCACATCAGACAAAAGTAATTTAAAAGCACATTTTCGGTCGCATACTAACGAACGTCTATTCTCATGCAATTTGTGTAATTATACGGCATCACAAAAAAGTCATTTACAAGAACATTTTTGGTCGCATACTAACGGGCGTCCATTCGCATGCAATTTGTGTAATTATACCTCATCGCGAAACAGTCATTTACAAGAACATTTTCGGTCGCACACTAACGAACGTCCATTCGCATGCAATTTGTGTAATTATTCCGCATCGCAAAAAAGTTATTTAAAAACGCATTTTGGGTCGCACACTACCGAACGTCCATTTGCATGCAATTTGTGTAATTATACTGCATCAAAAAAAAGTAATTTAAAAACACATTTTCGTTCGCACACTAACGAACGTCCATTTGCATGCATTTTGTGTAATTATACCGCATCGCGAAAAGTTCTTTACAAATACATCTTCAGTCGCATACTAACGAACGTCCATTCGCATGCAATTTGTGTGACTACACCACATCCAACAAAAGTCATTTAAAAAGACATTGTTTGTGGCACACTAACGAACGTCCATTTGCATGCAATTTGTGTAATTATACCGCATCACAAAAAAGTAATTTAAAAACACATTTTCGGTCGCACACTAACGAACGTCTATTTGCATGCAATTTGTGTAATTATACCGCATCACAAAAAAGTTCTTTACAAGTACATCTTCAGTCGCATACTAACGAACGTTCATTTGCATGCAATTTGTGTGACTACACCACATCAGACAAAAGTAATTTAAAAAGACATTATCGGTCGCATACTAACGAACGTCCATTCGCATGCAATTTGTGTAATTATACCGCATCGCGAAAAAGTCATTTACAAGAACATTTTTGGTCGCATACTAATGAACGTTCATTCGCATGCAATTTGTGTAATTATACCGTATCACAAAAAAGTAAATTAAAAATACATTTTCGGTCGCACACTAACGAACGTCCATTCGCATGCAATTTGTGTGACTACACCACATCAGACAAATGTCATTTAAAAAGACATTTTCGGTCGCATACTAACGAACATCCATTGGCATGCAATTTGTGTAATTATATCGCATCACAAAAAAGTAATTTAAAAAGACATTTTCGGTCGCACACTAACGAACGTCCATTTGCATGCAATTTGTGTAATTATACTGCATCGCAAAAAAGTCGTTTACAAAAACATTTTTGGTCGCATACTAATTAGCGTTCACTGGTATATAATTTGTGTGAATATAGCGCATCACTAAAAAGTACTTTACAAGTTTATTTTCGGTCGCATAATAAGGAACGTCCTGGTACGCACAATTTGTAGGATTATATTACGCCACAAAATAGTTATATACAAAGACATCTACGATCGCGTATAAACAAACGTCTATTCGCATGCAATTTGTGGCTGTTTCACATAAAAAAGAACTGTGTGAAAGTCCATTGGTTTTCGCATTCTGAGAAACATTCATTTGTGTGATTATTCTGTATATTGTAACGTGCATTTTTAATAATTTAACATTTTACGCTATCCTCAATTCGTAAGTACATTTCTACAATTGCTGTTTCCGTGTTTTGTGTTTAACTTCAGAATAATTCAGAATTTTATGCAATTTAACTCGCGTGTATTAATTTTAAAAGTAGTTTAATTAAAAAGATAAATAAATTGAAGCTTGATTCTCATTAATAAATAAATTCCAACTTATCGGAAACGATAAACAGACTGTAATTAATTGTTGGATACGATTGTACATTCACGTTTTAGAAGTTCCTTATGTTATTAGCGAGGTAGATTGTAATCAAAATAAACGAACGGGGGTAATTAAAACTTTTTGTAAGTTTATTACCCTTTATCCTCGTGACTATCAGCTATATACTAAAACTCTCTATTTTAATCTGATATCACTAGGTCGAGATTTTCTTCTTTATACTCCAAGCCCAGGGTAATGTCAGATGGAAAACGGCTTTAGACAAAGAAAACTCTTAAGGGTTAAACGGCTAGTAGAGTGTTAGCTCTGGGTAGATCATGAGCATGGGTCATGGGTGGATAATCGACCAAAAATATTTTTAATAGGCGCCACCGTATTTTTTAATACAAGTGCCAACAAAATTTAACTGTGTTTGTATAAGGGAATGCGGAAACCTTATCTTAACACCACTATCATAGCCATAAAACTTGAATTTCACTCTTTAGCACACACTTACCAAAACCTCAACCACCAGATGTCAAACAGTTGTCTCAGCTTTACCTGTGAACAAACAAAAACACCACATGGACACCATTTGTGTCCTCAAAAGCATATGCCCAAAAATATAATAAGTGACTTTAAACATCTGTGAAATACTAAAGGGATTCATTTTCATTACTCTGTCTTTTTACTTAAAGAGGATTTGCTCTAGTTTTCTTTTCCTAATTTAAATGTTGAATAATAAAACGTCTTTCAAAAGAAACAAAAGGAATTCTATTTATATATAGAAATCTGATTATATACATGTGACTGCAATATATATGATTACTATCTTGTCATAAATTTTTTATAAAAAGAATTTTAGTGAAGTTTAACATTCAAAATAAATATGTATAAATGGATCATTTCTATAAAATTTAGTTTAAGCAAACATGTAATAAATTATTAGTTCATAACACATGAGTTTATTTTTACCATAATCATTGAAGTACTTCATTGACCATTTACAACAAAGATTTGTCATAAAAAAACAACGATTATAAAATGCAAATACTCAAATTTAACTATAATCTACCAAGAAAATACGCGAACTTCAGCACCAATAAAAGCTTTTACATGACCTGAATGTTTTTAAGCAAAATGTGAAAATTAAATCAAGACTGCATCTGGCGTCTAGATTAGGAAACAGAATCTATACTATTTTTTATCTGACATAAGTTGTCATTCTAAATATCTTAAAACACATTGAATGCGTGTACAAATAACTGACAAACTAGATATTTATTCGTTGTGTTACTAACTTTAAAAACTACTTTATATTTTTGTTACTCTAATAATCAACGTAGGAAATCTCATAATAATTTACTATACTTTCAAAGTTATGGAAAGTTTCAAACACTCACGTGTATCCAAATAAATTGCAGGTGCAAAATCATGACGTCAGCTGTTGTATTTTTCCAGCGTATTAATCATCAGTAAGTTTGAAGTATCAAGATTCTTTGTAGAATAAACCATTGCTATACTGCGTAGTTAAATAGATAGAACGAAACCATAACTGCTTGCTTTAAATTACTGCGACGAAAATTTATTATAATTTAACATTGAAAATTGTTGTTGTAGATATGTCCATAAGATATTGCATGTCTTAAATGATGTATATTATCGTTCCATGTTCTCAATTCAAGTTCTTCTTCTTGACTCTATTAGACGCCTCGTGTTTTAGTCGGGCCATCTTGACTTTTATCTCTAGTCTACAAAAAGCGACTTCACTCTTGGACGTTGGAAATAAAAGTGCCGATTATTAACTTGACAGCGCTTGGTAACAAGCCTCAGAATATATATCTTCTAGAATCTATGTGTTATTATGAACATTATACTTTAATTTTATTGCCTGAATATTTACGAATTAAATGCTGTAAAATTTATCTGTTTTATTATTAATTTATTAGGCTTGGTGTAACTAGGAAAAAAAATACGTTACAAGATAACAGTCGATAAGCGGTTATAATAGAGAGCAGTTTGGAGTTGTGCTTTGTTCCTATAAATTTGCTGAGTTGATATAACGAGATAAGCAGTCGAGTTCGTGCTCTTCGTTCTTATATATGAATTACATTTGACGGCCGGTTTTTATTTGCTTACGCGTATTTTACTAATGGGTGGTTTTAGTTGATGTCTTGTGAAATAGCAGTCGTGTTTCGTTCTTGGTTACTATATATTAATTACGTGGAAAAGACTTGTCTTTTTGCTTTGAAAATAGTGAGGAGGAATTTTTGTATTGTTCCTGAACAAGTGCTCCACAATTTTTAGTTGATTTTCTGTTGGAAATAGTACTTGTTAAACTCGACCTGCATGCGTGTTGTACGGAACATCTGACGTACTTAATTTAGTGATACACGTGCTTACTAATTGTTTTTTTGTTGTTTTGCTTGTGACATAAAAGTTGTACGGAACATTGACAGACGGTTTTATCGCCTGCACGTGCTTTACTCATTATGGTTTTTGTTTCTTGCTTTTGTCTTGTCCCCCCCAATATTAAAACGTGACTAGCCCCTCTCGGTGTTAACGTTGAGAGGCGCAAATAGATCGCTATTTGCGTACCTCCTCCGAGGGGGTTGTTGGTTCGGGGTGGGAGGGTGTGGGTTCGGTGGGGCATTTTATCCTACGTTGCTTAGGCCAGTTTTTATCGCGAAATATCGAAGACTGAGGGAGAAATGAGGGATTTCCTGGAAATGATTAATCTGCGGCGACGTATTCGCTAACGTGTTAAAAAAGCTTCGATCCCACAAAAAAAACCGAGCTCAAAAGCCGAACGAGCCGTGCGACAAGGCCCCGAACAAATCGTTTACCGTTGGTTCGAGAGAGAACAAAAACCAATTGGTTTCCAAAATTCGTATTAGGGCGCTAAAAATTATCTAAATTATACCAAACGACACTCTCCGTGTCCTATAACCTGAATCATTAACAATTTGCCAGCTGGCCATGCAGTTTTTTCTTAAAACACTTATTAAAAATTGTATAATTTATTCGACAAACGTCAAAATCAGCTACCGATCATCGTCGGAAAAATACGAGCGTGTGCCTTCAAAATCTATGGTAACACACTTCTTTTCAAATTTCTTAAATTTTCCATTACAATTCATCTAATATGATTTGGGAGTACCGCTATTTTATTTAAATCATAGAAAAACATCGCTTTTTTATATACGCCGGCTATTTATTTCAAAATTAATTTATTTTTCAATTTGACGTTTCGTCACGATGGTATCCGAGCATTTTTAATACTGTAACCACAAATATGCTCTTCATATTGCTAAAAGAAAACATTCATATCGTGTGTTTGTGTAATACTTTTACACTTTGTTTCGTTTAGGAACATTGCTTGCGGTCTTTGTTTTTTTACACTACATGACGCATGCGCCTGTTCTAAAGCATGACCTTATTACAATTTCTGCGCAATTGAATTTTGTGTCGCATTTTTTTGAATTCTTCTGATGCATTCGCGATTGTTTTAATTTGTTTTAAATTGCCTACACTGGTTGGAATTGACTCTACCCATTGGGATTGACTATACCCACTGCTCTTGGATATACCCACTGCACTTGACTGTACCCATTAAAATGATTCTACCCATTGAAATGATTCTACCCATTAAAATGATTCTACACATTAAAATGATTCTGCCCATTGGAATTGATTCAACTGGATGCAATTCATTATTCTGACTGCAATTGATTCCACTGGCTGCAATTGATTCGACTGACTGCAATTGATTCTACTGGCTGCATTTGATTCTACTGGCTGCACTTATTTCTAGTGACTGCAATTAATTCTGCTGACTGCAATTGATTCTGCTGACTGCAATTGATTCTGCTGACTGCAATTAACTCTACTGGCTAGAATTGACTGCGGTTGATAGGGTGTAACAATTTTATTTTCGCATTAAAAATCTCTTCATTAAAGGTACAACGAATGTTAAAACACCTTTATTAACTAAAGTAATAATACGTGTAACAATCAAATTTTTGCATTATTACAGTATCTAGAGTCGTTAGTCTATTTGTTTCGGAGGTCGGTGTATTCCACAGCCACAGGCACGCGCGTGAGAGGATTGACAACCCCCCTCGGGACCCTCCCACCATGCAAGAACGCGGCAGGGGCACTCGTCGATAGGTAAAAGCAGCGACAGCATGCATTCGAAGAGAATGGCGAGTGACCTCCGGGTCGCATTAATTGTGTGACACACTTCCTGAGTAACGGTTGGTATTGTATATTCGTTATCATAGTATCTAATTTAAAAATTTGTTTAGCGCAACTACGACTTACAAACTACGACTTACAAACTACGCAACGAAAATTATATTTATAACTAAGATTAGACCATGGAAGATGACGCTACAAAATTTATGCAACTTTGAATCAATGTAAGAAACCCACTTCGCTTCAACACCTGTATTTAAAGCATGGAAAGCAGGAATAATTAGCTGCAGACTCCGCACGGCGATGCAGTTCCCAATCTGGCCAAGGACAGCAGCCCGGGGTTTGGTTCGTAATAGCTTTAAGATTTCCTCAGTGCTTCCTTCTAAAAGCACGTTATTTCGTTTTGTTTTATAGAAGCACAAATTTGTTATTCAGTTTATCTGTAGCTAAGCTGGTTTTCTCCAGTATCAAATTTAAATTTCACTTAGTTTCGTAGATATGTGACTACACGTGGCTTCAGCATAAATTAACAGCTGCGGCTACGTCACTTGTTTGTTTGAAATAAGCCGTCAACAATTGCACAATTGCAAGCAGATGTTTAGTATTACATTACTACCACCTTTGATAAAATTAGAGAATATCTTTGTGAATATTTTGACTTCAAATCGATTTTAATACTGTTAACTTAAAAAGAAAGTTTTGTATATTAATTTGTAAATGACCTACACAGATCTGATTGGGTTAGAAAACCTTAGTATAACCAGTCACACTGGGTTGTAATATATTTGAGTAAGAATCAAGTTGATAAACTTTACATTAATTTTTCAAGTAATTCAATTATTCATTTTATTTTATTGCATTAAATTTTATTTTATTGCATTAAATTTTATTTACAGAAACAGAAAAAATTCTTTCTAGTAAATTTATAATCCACGCTTAAAGTCTTTTTATTCTGATCTAGTTTGATCAGACCTGATAAACAAAAACAATAAGAGTTAAATTTTATGGTACCCTTATGTAGGAAACATTCTTTTGCATTTTAGATATATTTGAGGGACACAAATAGTGTTCCCATTTTTATGTGACTTAATTATTATTTTTCCTTACAGGAACAGCGTCTTATTCTGTTAAGACAGGTTTTTGTCGGCGAAGGCGATCTTTTTCTTTGGGTCTCCACGTCCGCCCTTAGAAATTAGCCATGCCATTTACATGAATCAATCTGGACTTGGTGGCGCCTGTTTGTTTTAGTTTGAGTGTGACCCCCACAGATTTCGACTCCCCATTGCTCATAGCTCTACCCAAGGAATAGACCCTAGTTACGTCGGAAGACTTTGTTTTGCAGACACCTAACTTGGAGCATGGTGATTATAAAGTAGTGTCGGCCAGAAGTTTAGAAAAACGTTTCACTAGCGCCCATGCGTGAGGCTAGCGGAGCCAATTAGAGAGAAAAAAATCGTTACAAGGGATTGATTGAAATTAAGAGGGATTGATTAGGATTGATTGGGATTGACTGGGATTAACTGGGATTCACTAGAATTGACTGGAATTGACTGGAATTGACTGGAATTGACTGGAATTGACTGAAATTGACTGGAATTGACTGGAATTGACTGGGATTCACTGGGATTCACTGGGATTCACTGGGATTCACTGGGATTCACTGGGATTCACTGGAATTCACTGGGATTCACTGTCATTGACTGGGATTGACCGAGATTGGCTGGGATTGCCTGACTGGCTGACTTACTGACTAACTGATTATCTAACTAACTAATTAACTAACTAACTAATTAACTAACTAACTAATTAACTACCTAAGTAACTACCTAAGTAACTACCTAAGTAACTACCTAACTACCTAAATAACTAACCAAATAAGTTAGCGACTGGCTGACTAACTGGCTGACTAACTGGCTGACTAACTGGCTAACTAACTGGCTGGCTAACTGGCTGGCTAACTGCCTGACTAACTGCCTGACTAACTGCCTAACTAACTGCCTGACTAACTGCCTGACTAACTGCCTGGCTAACTGCCTGACTAACTGCCTGACTAAGTGCCTGACTAACTGTCTGACTAACTGTCTGACCAACTGCCTGCCTAACTGCCTAACTAACTTACTGACTGTCTAACTGTCTAACTGACTAACTGACCTGACTAACTGACTAACTGACTGTCTAATTGACTAACTGTCTAACTAACTGGCTAACTAACTGGCTAACTAACTGGCTAACTAACTGACTAGCTGGCTAGCTGGCTAGCTGGCTAGCTGACTAGCTGACTAGCTGGCTAGCAGCTAGCTGGCTAGCTGACTAGCTGGCTAGCTGACTAGCTCGCTAACTGGCTAACGGACTAACTGGCTAACGGACTAACTGACTAACGGACTAACTGACTAACTGACTAACTGGCTAACGGACTAACTGGCTAACGGACTAACTGGCTAACGGACTAACTGGCTAACGGACTAACTGGCTAACGGACTAACTAGCTAACGGACTAACCGGCTAACGGACTAACTGACTAACGGACTAACTGGCTAACAGGCTAAGTGACTAACGAACTAACTGGCTACCGGACTAACTGGCTAACGGACTAACTGGCTAACGGACTAACTGACTAACGGACTAACTGGCTAACGGACTAACTGGCTAACGGACTAACTGGCTAACGGACTAACTGGCTAACGGACTAACTGGCTAACGGACTAACTGGTTAACGGACTAACCGGCTAACGGACTAACTGACTAACGGACTAACTGGCTAACAGGGCTAAGTGACTAACGAACTAACTGGCTACCGGACTAACTGGCTAACGGACTAACTGGCTAACGGACTAACTGACTAACGGACTAACTGGCTAACGGACTAACTGGCTAACGGACTAACTGGCTAACGGACTAACTGGCTAACAGGCTAAGTGACTAACGAACTAACTGGCTAACGGACTAACTGGCTAACGGACTAACTGGCTGACGGACTAACTGGCTAACGGACTAACTGGCTAACGGACTAACTGGCTAACGGACTAACTGGCTAACGGACTAACTGGCTAACGGACTAACTGCCTAACGGACTATCTAACAAACGGGCTAGCTGACTTACGGACTGGCAGACTTACAGGCTAGCAGACTTACGGGCTAGCAGCCTAACGGGATGGCTGACTAACGGACTAACGGACTAACGGACTAACGGACTAACGGACTAACGGACTAACGGACTAACGGACTAACGGACTAACGGACTAACTGACTAACGGACTAACGGACTAACTGACTAACTGACTAACGGACTAACTAACTAACGGACTAACTGACTAACGGACTAACGGACTAACGGACTAACGGACTAACGGACTAACGGACTAACGGACTAACGGACTAACGGACTAACGGACTACCGGGCTAACTGACTAACGGACTAACTAACTGACGGACTAACTGACTTACGGACTAACTGACTAACGGACTAACTAACTAACTGACTAACTGACTAACTGACTAACGGACTAACTGACTAACGGACTAACTAACTAACTGACTATACTGACTAACTGACTAACTGACTAACTGGCTATCATACTAACTGACTAACTGGTTGACTGGCGAACTTACTAACTCGCTAACTGATTAACTCGCTAACTGATTAACTCGCTAACTGATTAACTCGCTAACTGATTAACTCGCTAACTGATTAACTCGCTAACTGATTAACTCGCTAACTGATTAACTCGCTAACTGACTACCTCGCTAACTGACTACCTCGCTAACTGACTACCTCGCTAACTGCCTAACTCACTACCTGGCTAACTCACTAACTGGCTAACTCACTAACTGGCTAACTCACTAACTGACTAACTCACTAACTGGCTAACTCACTAACTGGCTACCTCACTAACTCACTAACTCACTAACTCACTAACGCACTAACTAACTTACACACTAACTTTACTGGCTCACTAACTGACTTACACACTAACTGACTTACACAGTAACTGACTTACACACTAACTGACTTACACACTAACTGACTTACACACTAACTGACTTACACACTAACTGACTTACACACTAACTGACTTACACACTAACTGACTTACACACTAACTTACTGGCTCACTAACTTTCTGACTCACTAGCTTACTGACTCACTAACTTACTGACTCACTAACTTACTGACTCACTAACTCACTGGCCCACTAACTTACTGACCCACTAACTTACTGACTCACTAACTTACTGCCTCACTAACTTACTGACTCACTAACTTACTGACTCGCTAACTTACTGACTCACTAACTTACCGACTCACTAACTTACTGACTCACTAACTTCATGGCTAACTAAATCACTGGCTCACTAGCTAATACACTAACTGGCTTGCTGGCTTGCTGGCTAACTGTATCGCTGGCTAACTGTCTTGCTGGCTAACTGACATACTGACTTACTGGCTTACTGGCTTACTGACTAACTGGCTTACTGACTAACTGGCTTACTGACTAACTGGCTTGCTGACTAACTGGTTTGCTGACTAACTGGTTTGCTGACTAACTGACTTGCTGACTAACTGACTAACTGACTTACGGGCTTACTGACTTACGGGCTTACTGGCTAACTGACTAAGTGGTTTCCTAGCTACCTGGCTAACCTACTAACTGACTACTCCGGCGAAGTGGTTTTGGTCTGATCGACTCCCCGAAGTGATTTCGTCAACGTCTACTCGGGCTACATGTTCCTGATCCGATCTACTCCCAAAAGTGACTTCGACAAAGACTACTCGAGCGTAGTGGTCTTGATCCGATCGACACTTCGGAGTGATTTCGACAAAGTCTACTTGGGCAAAGTGGTCTTGATCCGATCGACACTTCAGAGTGATTTCGGCAACGTCTACTTGGGCGAAGTGGTCTTGGTCCAATCGACACTTCGTAGTGATTTAGACAAACTCTACTCGGGCGAAGTGGTCTTGATCTTATCGATTCTCAAAAGTGATTTCGAAAAGATCTACTAGAGCGAAGTGGTCTTGATCCGATCAATTCTCGGTAGTGATTTTGACAAAGTCCACTTGGGCGAAGTGGTCTAAATCCGATCGACACTTCGAAGTGATTTCGGCAACGTCTACTTGGGCGAAGTGGTCTAGATCCGATCGACACTTCGAAGTGATTTCGGCAAAGTCTACTTGGGCGAAGTGATCCTGTTCCGATCGACACTTCGAAGTGGTTTCGGCAAAGTCTACTTGGGCGAAGTGGTCTTGATCCAATCGACACTTCGTAATGATTTCGACAAACTCTACTTGGGCGAAGTGGTCTTGATCCTATCGATTCTCAGAAGTGATTTCGAAAAAGTCTACTAAAGCGAAGTGGTCTTGATCCGATTGACGCTTCGAAGTGATTTCGGCAAAGTCTACTTGGGCGAAGTGGTCTTGATCCTATCGATTCTCGAAGTGATTTCGAAAAGTCTACTAAAGCGAAGTGGTCTTGATCCGATTGACGCTTCGAAGTGATTTCGACAAACTCTACTTGGGCGAAGTGGTCTTGATCCTATCGATTCTCAGAAGTGATTTCGAAAAAGTCTACTAAAGCGAAGTGGTCTTGATCCGATTGACGCTTCGAAGTGATTTCGGCAAAGTCTACTTGGACTAAGTGATCTTAATCCGATTGACACTTCGGAGTGATTTCGACGGTCTACTTTGGCGAAGTGATCTAGATCCGATCGACACTTCGAAGTGATTTCGGCAAAGTCTACTTGGGCGAAGTGGTCTTGGTCCGATCGACACTTCGTAGTGATTTCGACAAACTCTGCTTGGGCGAAGTGGTCTTGATCCGATCGATTCTCAGAAGTGATTTCGAAAAAATCTACTATAGCGAAGTGGTCTTGATCCGATCAATTCTCCGAAGTGCTTTTGACAAAGTCCACTTGGGCGAAGTGGTCTTAATCCAGTCGACATTTCGAAGTGATTCTGACAAAGTCTACTTGGGCGAAGTGGTCTTCATCCGAACGACACTTCGAAGTGATTTCGACAAAGTCCACTTGGGCGAAGTGATCTTGATCCGATCGACACTTCGAAGTGATTTCGGCAAAGTTTACTTGGGCGAAGTGGTCTTGATGCGATCGACACTTCGAAGTGATTTTGGCAACGTCTACTTGGGCGAAGTGGTCTAGATCCGATCGACACTTCAAAGTGATTTCGGCAAAGTCTACTTGGGCGAAGTGATCTACATCCGAGCGACACTTTGAAGTGATTTCAACAGTCTGCTTTGGCGAAATGGTCTAGATCCGATCGACACTTCGAAGTGATTTCGGCACCGTCTACTTGGCCGAAGTGGTCTAGATCCGATCGGCACTTCGAAGTGATTTCGGCAACGTCTACTTGGGTGAAATGGTCTAGATCCGATCGACACTTCGAAGTGATTTCGGCAAAGTCTACTTGGGCGAAGTGGTCTACATCCGAGCGACACTTTGAAGTGATTTCAACAGTCTGCTTTGGCGAAATGGCCTAGATTCGATCGACACTGCAAAGTGATTTCGACAGTCTGCTTTGGCGAAATGGTCTACATCCGATCGACACTTCGAAATGATTTCGGCAACGTCTACTTGGGCGAAGTGGTTTTGATCCGATCGACACTTCGGAGTGATTTCGGCAAAGTCTACTTGGGCGAAGTGGTCTTGCTCCGATCAATAATCCGAAGTGATTTTTAAAAAATTTACTTGGACAAAGTGGCCTTGCTCATGTCCACACTTCGGAGTGATTTTAAAAAAACTACTTGGGCAAACTGATCTTGATCCAATCGACTTTCCGAAGTGATTTAGACAAAGTCTACTAGGCCCATGTGGTCTTAATGCGACCACCTCAGTGAGGTGGTTCCGTAAAAGGTTACATGGGGTCTTGACCGGAGTTGGATTTTGGCGCAGTGAGCGTGAGGCGCAGTGATCGTGGGACGCAGTGATCGTGGGACGCAGTGAGCGTGGGGCGCAGTGAGTGTGGGGCGCAGTGAGTGTGGGGCGCAGTGAGTGTGAGGCGCAGTGAACGTGGGGCGCAGTGAACGTGGGGCGCAGTGAGTGTGGGGTACAGCGTGTGGGGCGCTCAAAGTAGTCCCGTAGGGACTACAAGGCGTTTCTAGTCCCCCCCAATATTGAAACGTGACTAGCCCCTCTGGGTGTTAACGTTGAGAGGTGCAAATACATCGCCATTTGCGTATCTCCTCCGAGGGGATTGTTGGTTCGGGATAAGAGTGTGTGGGTTCGTTGGGGCATTTTATCCTACGTTGCATAGGCCGGTTTTTATCGCGGAATACCAAAAAAAAAAGGGAGAAATAAGGGATTTTCTGAAAATAATTAATCTGCGGCGACGTATTCGCTAACGTGTTAAAAAAGCTTGGATCCCACAAAAAAACCGGTCTCAAAAGCCGAACGAGCCGCGCGACAAGGTCAGCAACAAATCGTTTACCGTTGGTTCGAGAGAGAACAATAAACGAGTTGCTTTCCAAAATTCGTATTAGGGCGCTAAAAATTATCTAAATTATACCAAACGACGCTCTCCGTGTCCTATAACCTAAATCGTTAACAATTTGCAAGCTGGCACTGCGGTTTTTTCTTAAAACACTTATTAAAAAATGGATAATTCATTCGAGAAACGTCAAAATCAGGTACCGATCATCACCGGAAAAATACGAGCGTGTACCTTCAAAATCTATGGTAACACACTTCCTTTCAAATTTCTTTAATTTTCCATTACAATTCAACTAATATGATTTGGGAGTACCGTTATTTCATTTAAATTATAGAAAAAGATCGCTTTTTTTATATACGGCGGCTATTTATTTCGAAAATAATTAATTTTTCAATTTGGCATTTCTTCACGATGGTATCCGAGCATTTTTAATAGAGCGTGATTAGCACACACATCGGTGTATTCCGTATGTAGGCGCAACAAATGCAAGTATACTACAAACCGATTTCCAAAAAGGTGGCACCACCATAGCGCGATGTTAGCATGGCTGGCTACCATGCGTCAGTTTAATGGTTCAATTCCCAGTTCAATTTACTTTTTTTAATTTTTTCGTCGACTTTAAAAACAACCATCGCCTTTTATTTTATTTATTAGTATGCATGAAAAGAATCATATCCTTTTTCATACGCTTTACAACGGTCTATAATGTCTATAATTTATAAATACTAAGTTAAATTTACTCTAAAACTGTACTCTTACTTTCCTCGAAATGTCAATTTTATTGGATCAAATTAGCTTATGCATTACATAACCTACGAACAATTGCAACTACAATCACTAAACGCGTTCACCAACAGCAACAACATGTCCATTGCCATTAGTGCGAGAAAGATGGATCATCCAATTACTTTTCAAAATTACAAATCGTCAGCATTTCTTAATTTTATTAAATTTTACAATACCGTTGACATATGCATTAAGAATCTCGACGTTTAAAATTAAACAATGTAAAAACACGGGCCGTATTGGTCCGGGAGACATGGAAGATCGACTTGGTTTCAAAAATTCCTATTAACCCTCTGATATATTTATATTACGTATCCTATTACCATTATACATCTACTTAAACCTAAAACATTGATTCTTTGCAAGCTGGTGTGAAGATATTTTCTTAGTACAATTATTACAATTTTAATAATTAATTCAAGATACATCAGCAAGTGACGGACACCGCAAAATGCGCACGCGCGTGTAGCTTCAACATCTGTTACGAAACAATTTCGTTCAAATTTGCTACATTAAACATTACAATTGATCTAATGTGCTTTATAATTACCGCTCATTGATTGTTATTATTATACAAAAACCTATCGTTTTCGTATACACGGCTTTTTTGTTTCAAAAACAATTACTTATTGCTTTTCGCGTTTCTTTACAAACATGTACGATCGATTACATTTCAGCGTGAATAAGGACTATCAGGTTTATTTATAAATTTTATGCACGATCCCTATTACATTGGTATTCGGATATGTAGTAAAAAACCACCACTTCCATCATATACGCTAAATTGTTGGCTGTTTACTCGCGGGTACCGTAATTTTCTTTAATTATTATTTCAATTGCTGTAATTTATTTGTAAAATGTCAAAAGCAAGGTACAAACACTGCCATATCATGCTCGGGTACATTTTTATCTGAATCCCTATTGAGACATTTCATTTATAATTTACAACCATTTGCATTATGTAATAAAGTCTTTATGTCAGATACAATTTATTTTAATTCTAAATAAGTGTCCCATATCAATATGCGCGATCTATTTCTAAAATGTGCCTTTCCATTTGTCACTGGTAGGCACATCACAGTTTACTAAAGTATTTCGGGTTGCCTACATTGCACACATTACATACTATTCCAGTTTCAGATAATGGCAAAAGTACATTTACAAAGATCCAACTGCATTTTCAACGAGCATAACTCCGTCTATTTCTATATGTAAAGTACATTCACATTTTATTATAATAAACGTATCATGCAAATGCACGATTTTATAGGTTTGCGCTGGAAGTACAACAGTTGAGATCAACTTCGTTTTATAACACTTCTGTTGTGCCTGCCTTTTCTTAGGCGGTTAGGTAGTATAACTGTCAAGGCAACATCGTTTCATTTTCATTCGTTGATGTACATCAAATAAATAGTTTTCCTTATGTATAACTCAAAAACGATTGCTGCAGATATACTACTTTTAAGAACAAACTTTTAAGGACAAACTTTTAAGAACAAACTTTCAACCTTACACCTTATGTACAATTTTTATTACTAAACATTTATTTACAATTGTTAACAAGTTCGGAATTAAATTGATGTCATACACCTTCAACTGAAGGTACTCAAACGAGAACTCTGACTTTTCCTTCATAAAATATTTGCTATATACATAGAGCTGCAATAATATTATATCTGACATTATAAACAACCTATACCGAGTTGGCAAGTGAAGCAAGACTTTTTAACTATTTTTACATAAACAATTTTTGTTTTGTACTTTTTGGGATTTTTCTACAGAATTCCAAACTGTTTTCATTATTTTTAAATATTTTTAAATGATTTTAAATGATTTTAAATGGTTTTAAACGATTCCTTAATGATTCAGAGTGGTTCTAAATTGCCTGTAGTGATTGCAATTGACTCTGCTGCCTGAAATCGACTCTACTAGCTGGAATCGACTGTACTGACTGGAATCGACTCTACTGACTGGAATCGACTCTACTGACTGGAATCGACTCTAATGGCTGAGATTGACTGGGATTGACTGGGTTTGACTAACTGACTGCCTGGCTTGCTGCCTGGCTTACTGCCTGGCTTACTGCCAGGCTTGCTGCCTGGCTTGCTGAATGGCTTGCTGCCTGGCTTACTGCCTGACAACCTGGCAACCTGACTACCTGACTACCTGACTACCTTACTACCTGAATACCTGACTACCTTACTACCTGACTACCTTACTACCTGACTACCTTACTACCTGACTACCTGACTAACTGACTGCCTGACTAACTGGCTACCTAACTAACTGGCTACCTAACTAACTGGCTACCTAACTAACTGGCTACCTAACTAACTGGCTACCTAACTAACTGGCTACCTAACTAACTGGCTACCTAACTAACTGGCTACCTAACTAACTGGCTACCTAACTAACCGGCTACCTGACTAACCGACTGCCTGACTAACCGACTGCCTGACTAACCGACTGCCTGACTAACCGACTGCCTGACTAACCGACCGCCTGACCAACCGACCTGCCTGACCTAACCGACTGCCTGACTAACCGACTGCCTGACTAACCGACTGCCTGACTAACCGACTGCCTGACTAACCGACTGCCTGACTAACCGACTGCCTGACTAACTGACTGCCTGACTAACTGACTGCCTGACTAACTGGCTGTCTGGCTGCCTGGCTGTCTGGCTGCCTGTCTGTCTGGCTGTGTTGCTGCCTGGCTGTGTGGCTGCCTGGTTGTGTGGCTGCCTGGTTGTGTGGCTGCCTGGCTAACTTACTAGCTGACTACTCCGACGAAGTGGTTTTGGTCCGATCGACTCCCCAAAGTGATTTCGACAAAGTCTACTGGGGCGAAGTGGTCTTGATCCGATCGACACTTCTAAGTGATTTCGACAAAGTCTACTGGGGCGAAGTGGTCTTGATCCGATCGACACTTCTAAGTGATTTCGACAGTCTACTTAGGCGAAATGGTCTTTACCCGATCGACACTTCGAAGTGATTTATACAATCAATAACATTAAATCTTGATTGCCGATATACGCTCTAAACTTGCGAGAGAAGGGCGCAGAGAGTGTAAGGGCGCAGAGAGTGTAAGGGCGCAGATAGTGTAAGGGCGCAGAGAGTGTAAGGGCGCAGAGAGTGTAAGGGCGCAGAGAGTGTAAGGGCGCAAAGAGTGTAAGGGCGCAGAGAGTGTAAGGGCGCAAAGAGTGTAAGGGCGCAGAGAGTGTAAGGGCGCAGAGAGTGTAAGGGCGCAGAGAGTGTTTGTAATATGTATCCATGGATCGTTTTTTCTTTATTATGAAGAAACTACTGAAAATAAGTACATTAACCCTTACATCAGGGTAATCAGAAAAGAAAAACCTTTCCATTTGGGTTATATTGAACTATGGTTTCCATTTAAAAAAAGTGAGGTTATGTTTGTAGCTTGAAAACCCATTTCCAATTAAAATTGTCATATACGCTATTGAATTCTACGTAAAAAGTTACCTTACAAGCAGTTTTTATTTTCTCTATAGGTTAAACCGTTAAAAAGTTATTAGCGTTTGAAGAAAATGGCAAATTTCAGTTTTTTTCAAACATCTAAAAAAGTTGAACATCTAGGTGAGTTTTCAAAAAAGCATCATACTACTCGTAAATTTCTCTTCAACTTTGCTAATTTAACCAACATTGTATCTTCTATAATAAAAAAGTTACCCATATACGGAGATAGATTGTGGGCACCCTGTATATAATCACATTGGGATGGGAAATGCGCACTCATACGAAGCAAGGTTTCCTACCCGTCTCACTTACGACAAGTGATTGGTTCTTAATTCCTATAGCTGCCACTTCGTCATAGTCTTTTAACTAGGCTTTAGTAAGCCTTTTATTAGGCTCACTAGCGATGATGATATCGATCTCATTTTCAGTTGAAAATACTTCAACCAAATCATGGGCAGACCTGGCATGATTTAGGTTTATTTGTAAAATTTGATCGGTTTACTTGCTGCTCTGTCATCGTTTCTCGTTCCCGAAGGAATCCTCCTATCGTGGGTGGTTGCTCTTCTATTTAAATGAGCTTGTAGTGGATTGTAAAGGTCCATAAATAAAAATAAAATAAAATCTCACTATAGATAAAACTTACACGCTAATATCATAGAAGGTTTATCACAGTTGTTCAACAATATCACAATCTACCTTTTTGGTGCCCGTTTAGCTAGCGCCAAGGACTTCTTGTAGACTTTGCATCTACCACCTCCAGCAGAGTAACCAGCGCGATCACAAATCGCGCAGTGCTCTGCCTCTTTACATATTTTAGCCTGGTGATCCTAACTACCGCATCTGCGGCAGGCGGTTGAGCTGTCCGGTCCCCGTACAGGATGCTGCAGTGTGACCGTATGCACAGCATCTATGGCATCTAGCTAGATTAATGCGTTTCTTTGCTGTGCAAACAGCAAGATCAATTCTCAAGGTCCCTACTATTTTTTTTGCCTCCGCTTTATTGATAACCAATGTCACCGCCCTGGTGCCATTTAGGTTGAGTCTCAACTCTCCAAGCTTACAATTTTTATTTTCAAGATAACCAACCTTTTCTTCGATGGCCGTTAAGATCTCTTCCCGGTCCGTCGCTGCCTCGATTCCTCTAATGTGGATCACATCTGTTAATTGACCCACGCCACCTCTTCTAGTCAGAATTTTCTCATCCGTACCTTCAATGGCGCGTTGAACCTTCTTAATAACTTCTTCGCTTTTATACAACTACGGAATTTGGACATTACTTCATATAAAACCCAAAGTGACAGACTATTACATAACCCTATGAAGATTATGTAATTGTCTGTCACTTTTGAGATGTTTGTTTTTAATCTTAAATGAAGTAATGTCCAACTTCCATAGTTCTATTCTTTTATAAACTCACATAAACATTCCTGAAGAAGATAATAAATTTATCGAAAGCTCGCATGATTAAAAGAGTGTTTAATGAATTTGACAAGTCTGACTGCTTCCTCGCAATCTATACCAAAATTATATATATATATATATATATGTGTGTGTGTGTGTGTGTGTGTGTGTGAGTGTGTGTGTGTGTGTGTAATTAACTATCTAAAATATTTATATATATATATATATATATATATATATAATTCGATTAATAAGATGAAATAATAACTTAGACTTTAGTAAGTAAAGCCCAAATGATCATTTCAAATCGAGCTAGTAATTGAAAGAAGGAAAATATAAGGCCTTAGACAGGATTTGAACCTGCATCTCAGTTTTGCCGGAACTGTGCGTTTACCAATTACGCTACCTAGGCCGATGGCTATAATTGGGAAATTTACAAATCTAAATCGTGTACAGTAACCATATATAAACCTAACTTTCAATTACGTTTAGCATTTTTGTCAATCATATCTGAAATTGTCAATTTTTGACATATATATATATATATATATATATATATATATATATATATATATTGTAATGTTAGTAGGGGATGAAAGGGTTCTAAGGGTTGTTTTGTTGAAGGTAGTGTATGCCAAATAAAGTAAGCCAAATATCAGATCCCGTAATTAAAAATTTATGTTTGCCGTACTTTGCAAACGTTAAAGTATTTGAAATATTAGTCAAAATGTAAGTGCAAAGATGTAAAAACAATGACTTGATGACGTGATAAAACACACAGTATTCAAGGTTTTACACTGAGTTGTATGTTGAATAAGCCATAGAACGTACATTTGCCAATCCAGAAACCGGATGCGTCTGTAGTACACTATTCACCACGCAGATCCAGGTTTATATGTGTATCATTTCGGCATTTATTTTATTAGAATCAACCTTTGGACAAACATGTAATCTCAAAATTATAAGTAATACCATTGTCAAATATGATTGAAGGGTTGTGCGATATTTAGGACCAATGATTGAACATTTATGTATGAAAAGGGAAAGTGCAAAAGACAAAGTATACGGTATTAGTGACACGAACTTGGGGGAACGACGTTATTGGATAGTTGTTGTATACAATGTAATAAAGAGTAGGCATATTAAAATTGTAATTATCACCTAAGATAAGTAAACAAGAAGTCGATTTCTAAATATTTTTGTAATAAGACGTGTTTGTAAACTGCGCTAAATTGTTTGAATATTTTTGAAGATTTAATAAATGAGTTTGAAAGTGTACGAGTTTAATTTATATAAAGGAAGAGTAAGGATAAGCGACGGTAAATAAAATAATTGATAGCAACGACGAGTAACAAGTTTAAGAGTGGAATTAGTGCGACAGCGAACCGGCGGAACATAAGTGGATATTGGAACGAGATTTATATAGGCAGAAGGCATCGAATAGGATTTATAAGATTGAAGAAGGTATTATTGGGATTGAATTGGATATGGTTTTATGTATAGCAGGACATTGAGTGGTAAATAGAAGGAAGGATTGATTTGGAACGAGCAGATTAAAAGGAGGAAGTATTGAGTTGGAACGAGCGGATAAAGAAAGCAGTGATTTAGAACGAGAGGAGCAAGATTTAAAGACAGCATTGGAGTAGCAAGAGGATTCGTACGAGATGAAGAAGATTTAACACCGGAAAAATTAGCGCAGGGGAAGTAAATACAAAAGGTTATTCAAAATTCTAAATTTGGGTCATATTTATTTTAGATTTGGGAGCATCAAAATTAAGTCAAAGATACCTGGAGTCTAGACGACAGATTTCATAGTGATAGTGCAAACCTTGTAAAGACGTATACGGCGAGTAGGATTTTGAGCCAGCATTCATAGAGGCCGACAACGAAGTATAGAACAGGTGAGTACTGTGTGATATAACGTCAAAGTCAGAAATTTGTAATAGTAATTAATTTGGCACAAGGCAACGTGGATCATATAAAAATTTGGCATATACAAGCGTAAATTATAAAAGGTACTAAAACAAAAGATAGTGCTGTTTGGTTGGTGCATTGCACATCTACTTACCACTGAACTCACGGTAAGTAGGTGGATACCCTGGGAAGAAAGAGTTTTCAAATAGTCGAGGCATATTTAACACAGTTTTTGATTCATAAACCAACCAAACATGTAACTGTCTTTTCGTGTTTCTAAAAGTGTAACTTGTCTTTACCTCTATCAAGGTTCACCTATTCAATCTTTCTTAATAGATATTTACTTTGTTACTTAAATCTTCTGGGAGACCTTATCATCAGGGCTAAAACCGTGGGTTCTTTGTTTTATCTCTGCGATAGTATACACATGGAAATAATTTATCCAACAAAAACTTCACTGATTTAGTTTGAAATAAGACAAAACAACATGTGATATAAATACGTATAATAATTGTAATTGAACTAACAAGATAATCAAGCGGCAAAATTATTTTAGTAAAACTAATAAAAATTTAATCTATAAACAATTTTAATTCTTTTGGAACTTTAACAAAACTGTAAATTTTACTTCAGGAAATTTTCTTTCTTTTCTTTTTAATACTTACAGTGTAGTAAAAGGCTAACAAAATAAACCGTCGTGATATGAGCTCATGTCCCGGAGGTTTTTACAAGATAAAATTTAGAACGTATTAATTCAAACATAATTAAAGCATTGCATCTTCACAGTGCAATTAGTATATAAACATTTGCGAAACAAACAATTATTATAAGTTTTTTTTTTATAAAAATGTAAAATGGATATATACATAAATACCTGAATAAAGTGTTTTCAACGTCTTTGACCTCAACACACTTCACGGCAAAACGCAATCAATGGAAATAACAACAGATAGTGTGACCTCATGGCGGACACTCGAACACCTGATCCTCTAACCCAAAGAATCTTAATCCAAAAAAAGCAAGCTTTCCAGGAATCAATCCAAGATATAGAAACAGTGTAAATTAGTTCAATATCTCTGCTGATAATTTCTAATTTATTCGTTTTATAATACTCGAACAAGTATTCAAATTCACTTAAATGGCAATCTAACCAAAACCATATTGAAGTGAACAACACGTTTTTAAATATTAAATTAATTTTGTTACAACAGATAACCTTATTTAAAAATCATTGTATAATAAATAAAATCAGCTTACCCCTAGCCGGCGATTTAATTTATTTTTAAGAAGAAACGCTTCAAACAAGCAAACTGACGTTTGGAAAAATAGCACGCTGCTTCGTGTCCATCTTCCACCAACAGTTGAATAAGATAGCCCGATGTTATCAAGTGCGCAGAATACTAAAATATGCCTTTTGAGCCCTACCTAACAGAATTTCGACTAATAAGACAAAGGAACTTGCTTTTCCGTTTAACGTATAATCTAAATGGAGGTAAATAAAGTTGCCTAACGTCCAGATTCGTAGTAGTTAAATCGAACTGTTACAAACATAGCTAAAGCACGTAATATAAAATAAATACTTGCACATTATATAAAAATAATTAAATTAATAAATAAAAAGGCGCGACGGGGTTGAGCATAAAAAAAGACGGGGTGGAGCATAAGAATATATATATATATATATATATATATATATATATATATATATATCAACTTACCTTGTCTAAAAAACTACTTATAATATTATATATATATATATATATATATATATATATATATATATATGTTGGAGAAACAATGGGACAATTTACACTAAGCGTGAAACCCCAGATTATTTCCTTAGAGCAAGTGGACTGTGACTTGAAGGTAGTGTTGCGATAAAATACTCTTAGCGGTAAATCAAACAATGATCATGCACTTACCTTAATGTTCATACTGTTGGCTTCTACGGAAGTGGTTAACAGCATTCAAACCAGAACAAATCTCCGCTGACGGATTATGTAGAAGCGCAGTAGCACACACATTCACCAAAAAATGTATATTGTTTTAATACATGACCGCACGGGCCGAATGCTTCGAAACGAGTGTACAAAACCAGTGCTAGATAAGACCGCCTGGTTTATCGCAAAACAAAACCTTGACTGTTTAAAATAAACAACATTGAAATTAAGAGTGGAGTTCTAACCCAATTTTGAACATACCCCCACCCAAAATAATTAAATTATGATAGCTAAAAGGGGTGAAGAAAGGAAAAAAAAGAAAAAAAAGGGAGAAATTAAAAAAAATGCAAATAAGCTCTATTGGTGTAGTTGTGTAGAGATAAAACGAGAAAATAAAAGAAACTCTAAAGAATGATCAATTAATGTGATTGTTGATCACGTCATATTAATTTTAAGGAGGTGGAAGCGGTACCACCTTATTTATTGGTCGTACCGTTTCACTTGAGGGTGTCTTCAACCGAACAACACGTACTATGCCGTCACTTCCAGGTATCAGCTTTGTTACCCTTGCTAAAGGCCAACACACAGGGAGTGTACCTGGGGTCAAGTACAACACCAAATCGCCTTCCTCCAACTGTTTAGCCGGGGTAGTCCATTTGGGCCTATGCTGAAGGGTGTGGAGGTATTCATTTGACCAACGCTTCCAGAACCCCTGAATTAACTGTTGACAAAGCCGCCAACGAGTAAATCTGTTAGTAGGAATGTTTGTCAAATCTACTTCGGGTCGTATTAGAATAGGACCGCCTGTCAGGAAATGTGCCGGCGTCAATGCATCAATTCCATCATCGGGTGAAGTTGGTAAGGAGCAAAACGGGCGAGAGTTTAAAATGCCCTCACTTCTAATAACGATTGTGTTAAATTCTTCTGCAGTAAATTGGTTGCTACCAATTATTCTCTTTAAATGGAATTTAACACTTTTGATTCCTGCCTCCCACAATCCACCGAAGTGGGGTGCGTAGGGAGGATTAAAGGACCATTCAATGCCCCGAATAGCTAAATAATGTGCAATCTCGGGCTTAGACGAGTCAAAAAATTTTGAAATTTCAGAAATTTCTCTAACAGCACCGCGGAAGTTCCGTCCTTGATCAGAATAAAATTTCGCCGGAAGTCCGCGTCTAGAAATGAATCTGTCTAGTGCGGCCAGACATGCTTGGGAAGTTAACGAGGTGACGAGTTCGATATGAATGGCACGCGAGACCATATATAAACAAAGCAATATATGCCTTCTCATACCTAGCTGTGCGCAGATTAGGTACTTTTACCATAAAGGGTCCGCCAAAGTCAATCCCCGTGTGTGTAAAACATTTTCCCGGTTCGAGTCGGTAAGCTGGAAGATCCGCCATAGGTGGTTGGATAGGTTCCGCCTTATATCGGTAACATGTAAGGCAACGAAAAATACGATGTCGAATTAAGTGTCGAATTGAAGGAATCCAAAATCTCCTATTTACAAGAGAATGTACCAGGCGATTTCCACCATGGCCCGAGTATATGTGATAATGATCGCATATCAAGATGGCTAATCTGCTGTCCCGCGGAATTAGGTAGGGATATTTAGTAGCAATTGGGAGTTTCGATTGGCGCAAACGTCCCCCGACCATGATTAAACCCACAGGGGAGAGAAAAGGGGACAAATGACGATAATTTTTTGTGCAAGGTTGACCCTTTTCTAATAACAAAATTTCGTTTGGATTGTGCTCGTACTGAGAAATTCTTATAATAAATAACAAAGCGTCATTATATTCAAATGACGTTAAGTTGCCAGTACGCAGCTGATCGTTTGGAGCATCATGAATGCGCGCAAGGCAATTGAATTTGAATCTAAGTATATAGGCAAAAATTCTTTGTACTTTAACAAAACTTGAATGTCGTAGCAAAATGTCCGTAAATGGTTGAACATCAATTGCAGACAACAAGGCTTGAGGTGTCATAGGGGTAGAAACGTCTAACCCTTGTGCAGGCGAGTATTCACATGTACTACCTGGCCATTCAGAAATGTTCCGATATATGATGTCGGGCCCCTTCCACCACAAATCACAACAAAGCAGTTCCGATGGCATTAACCCGCGACTTGCCGGGTCAGCGGGATTATCTGCACTAGGTACATGCCTCCAACGAGCTGTGGGTTGATTTTCGTGGATTTGAACAACCCTGTTGGCAAAGAATATTTTTAATCGATGCGGAGGGGTGCGAATCCACGACAGGCTGTTTACTGAATCACTAAAACAAATAGGTTCTTGAAGGTGTAACGAATCAAATGCTGGGGAAGTAGACTTCATATGTTTTGATAGAAGACATGCCGCCTCTAATTCGAGACGTGGTATCGTCCACGTTTTTAGTGGAGCCACGCGAGTTTTTGAAATTATTAAATTTATAAAAATTTGGCCAGCAACCTCTAATCGTAAATAAATAACTGCAGCCATGCCAAGCTCGCTAGTGTCAGCAAAACCTACCATGAAACCTTTTACTTCACCAACTTTCCATACACAACGCGGAATAGACACGTTTTCGAGAAGTGGTAATTCGGCTTGAATTTGATTTCACTTCTGTAACACTACGGCAGGGAGTTCGTCATCCCATCCTACTTTTAGTAACCACAATTGTTGAATAAGAGTTTTAAGTATAAAAGTAAATGGACTGATGTATCCATTAATGTCAAAGGTTCGCGCAATACGGGAAAGAATGCCTCTTTTCGATGGTGTATCAGAGGCATTTCGAACTTTGCATTTAAGTACATCGAATCTTAGATCCCAACAAAGCCCTAAAACTTTATTAATAGAATCAGGACTGGAATTAGGTAATTGTGTCGTATCTGAAGAATTGCCAATTACATTGGCATGTGAACTGGCCCATTTGCCCAGTTCAAACCCACCCAGTTTTAACAAATCAATGAGTTCAGTTTTAAGAAGTAGAGCATCTTCGATGGAATCTGCTCCTGTCAAAATGTCGTCTACATATGTAGAAGAACTGAGAGCGTACGAAGCTCGTGGAAATTTAGAACCTTCGTCAATCAATAATTGTTTTAGAACACGAAGGGCAAGGTAAGGACTGCAACATGCACCGAAAATAACGCGTGTGTGTTCTAGCTCTGTTAAAGGTTCATTTGGATTAAACCTCCAAAATATGTGCAAGAATTTCCGATCATCAGGGTGTACTAAAATTGATCTGAACATTTGACGAATGTCACACGTAAGGGCCACTTGTGGAATTCTGAATCTTGTGATAACAAGACCTATATCCGTTTGTAGTTTCGGACCCGGCATTAGAATATCATTAAGGCATTTATTATTACAGTCTTTATCAGTCGGGTTGAAAACTACACGAATCTGGGTATGTGATGCGAAATTCTTTAAAACCCCGTGATGAGTCATCACATACTGGTACGTCAACCGCAGGTTTAAGGTGCTTCTGTGATAAATAATCACTAATGTTTTCCGCATACAATTTATGAAAATTTTCATCGCGTTTGAAACGCACTTCAAGCTTTAAGAACCTATTGATTGCATGTTCTCTAGTCGAACCTAGAGCTTGGGAAACATTGTCTTTAAACGGTAATCTGACCATATATTGACCTGATGCCGTACGCGTAGTACTAGATTTGAAATGCTCTTCACAAGCATTCTACTCCGGGGAGGGCAAACGTGGAGAAAATATTTCTTCGGATTCCCAAAATAAACGTAAAGTTTCATTTAGAGATTGCGTTTCTACCATATTAGTCAATAAAGCGATGTTCGTAGGTGAAAGTATCATTTTAGGTACTTCACCCATGATTACCCATCCAAAAGAAGTAAGAAATGCCGCGGGTTTGCCTTTCAAGTTTGAAGGCTCACTTGGCGTGATATCTAAAACAGCTGACACCCCTAATAAAATATCAACTGGTGCGGATACGTGGAAATCGGGATCAGCTAACTTAAGAGAGGAAAATTGTTGTTTTAACTGTATGGGTAACGTAACTGTAGGGAAATTAGTGGTAATCTTTGGTACAACTACAGCTTCACAATTTAAATAAAAATTGCTGTCGTATAAGGAGCCAATTTTACAGTCGACTAGACCCTGAACTTTTGTTAAATGCGACTGTCCTACACCACGTATTTCAAATGGGCACTTTCTTCGTTTGAGGCCTAACCTATCAGCTAAATCGATAGTGATAAAATTCGAATGCGATCCTGTATCTAAGATTAGGCGACAGCGCTGCCAACTACCATCAGTCGAGAGTACTTGTACTTGTGCTGTGGCTAAGAGTGCAACTGGTCCGTTTTCGACAGCGCAAGAATGTACAAAATTCACTGGCATAGAAACCTTTTCTATTACATTGGTATTGGCAACAATCTGTACATCGCCGTCTGTACATAAAGGCGTAATATTAGAGGGGCTCTGTACAGGGCTAGGATTATCGAAATGTAGTAAAGAATTGTGCTTTTTACTACCGCAATGTAGACATCGAAATTTGGATTGACAAGAAGAAAGTGGATGCGGATTTAAACAAGCAAAACATCTACGGTTATTCTTGACTAATTCATGTCTATCTTTTGGTGACAATGCTAATAGTTTCGGGCATCTATTAAATTTATGCGCTTGATTGCATGCCGGACAAGAAACGGAAGCCACTGTGTGTACAGTAGGACCCTTAGACGCGACTTCTTGCGAAGTCATACAAATGCGTTTGTTACCAGCATTATTGTAGCGATCTCCAGATTTGTTTCCGGCACATGACGTTGGTATGCTCTTTGAAGCAGAGGTACTACCAACTAACGCTGAAATGGAGCATGTATTACGTAAAAACCTTATAAAATTTTTAAACGTAGGATATTCGTGTTCTAAATAATGCTCTTTTTCAAATTCTTGTTTTGTTTTGGAATCTAACAATCCAAGAGAAAAATGTAAAAATATATAATCGGCTAAATCGGAAAGTTTCATATCGGTTAATGCTGTAACATTAGCTTGCAGTGTTTCGCACAAATCATTAAGAGCTTGAAAAGAATCTGTCTTTAGTTGAGATAGTGTAAAGATTTTAGATAGATAATGATGAGCAACTAAGCGTTTATTTGTGTAGCGTTGGACCAGCAGGTCGTACACTACCGAATAATTTTCTGGTAAAAACCGCACGCTTTGTGCTAATTTTAAAGCGGAATTCTCCAGGTAGGATAGCAAGTATGAAAACTTTTCGATTTCACTCAACGTATTGTTTTTGTGAATCAAGGTGTCGTACAAAGATCTAAATGCGTCAAATTTTTCGGGATTACCTTCGAACTTATACAATTTTAATTCAGGTAGGCGAACATTCGAATCGCTGTTCGATGTTGTATTACCGTTAGAACTAACGTTCGTGGTTGTGGTGTATCGACCAGCAACGCTTAAAATCTCGAAGTACAAACCGTCAAAACTGGATTCTAATGATACTGTATATGTTGTAAAGTTTGCATGTACATTAGATAAATCCGACAATGCGTCTAAAGTTTGTAGAAATTCATCTCTAACTGGCATTAAATAGCCAACACGACTTTTAAAATGATCTGATTTAGCAGGTAAATCTTTGATCAAATCAAAACAGTCCTGTAATCGCCTAAATAACCTTTCTTTACGATTGTGTAATCTCTTAAATTCAGCAATACTTTGCTGATCGGGTTCCATGTTGAAGCTGATAACCAGAGTTGAATGAAATTATCGCTAAATTATTTATTGTTTACAACAATAACGCGAGCCGTAATTTATAATTTCGAACAATGAACCTGGCAACAATCACAATTGGCGATAAGGTGAACTATATTATTTTCCAAGTTCAAGAACAAACTTTGAGCTTTGATTAGAGTTATGCACATGTATCAATGCAATTAGTGAAATTGAATATAATAGTATTTTATCTCTACACAAAATTTACATATGGATCCGTTCTCAGAAGTGACCACAAATGTTTATGTTGGAGAAACAATGGGACAATTTACACTAGGCGTGAAACCCCAGATTATTTCCTTAGAGCAAGTGGACTGTGACTTGAGGGTAGTGTTGCGATAAAATACTCTTAGCGGTAAATCAAACAATGATCATGCACTTACCTTAATGTTCATACTGTTGGCTTCTACGGAAGTGGTTAACAGCATTCAAACCAGAACAAATCTCCGCTGACGGATTATGCAGAAGCGCAGTAGCACACACATTCACCAAAAAATGTATATTGTTTTTAATACATGACCGCACGGGCCGAATGCTTCGAAACGAGTGTACAAAACCAGTGCTAGATAAGACCGCCTGGTTTATCGCAAAACAAAACCTTGACTGTTTAAAATAAACAACATTGAAATTAAGAGTGGAGTTCTAACCCAATTATATATATATATATATATATATATATATATATATATTTATATTAACAGTATATAACTTTATGGGTTTTAGGTCAGCAAAATTGAAGAGTTCTCTTTCTTATAAGCTCAAGCTTTTGGAAATTTATTTTTCCATTATCAAGAGTACTAAAAGTAAATACAAATGAATTAGTTATGAGAACAGGATTTGACTAATAGCTATAAATTATATAAATAGTATTTAATACTTACTAAAGTGAGATAACAGTCAATTGGATGATTAATAATAGTAAATAGGATGATGGTGTGTAGTATAATTAAATATAAAGATAAAATATTTAAAAAATGTATAAAATGTGTTTTAGAATTATAAATAGTAATATTATTTTGATGTTGAAGTATACTGTCTTGGTTTTTTAATTTTTGTAAATCAGTTGTTTGTATGTTGATTTTTATTGGTTTATTAAAAATGATCTTGTGTATATAATTTTTAGTAAATATGTATGTACATGTTTTGTTTAATTTATTTAGTTGTGTTTATAAGTTTGTGTGTGTGTGTGTGTCTGTATTTGTGTGTATGTTTGTGT
Organism: Platerodrilus igneus; assembly: GCA_036346225.1. Lineage (NCBI taxonomy): Eukaryota > Metazoa > Arthropoda > Insecta > Coleoptera > Lycidae > Platerodrilus > Platerodrilus igneus. The sequence continues at coordinate 570,825 of JARFIW010001125.1, forward strand.
GTGTGTGTGTGTGTGTGTGTGTGTGTGTTTGAGTATGATTGTAAGAAGATGTTATGTAATTTAGTTATTTGTTATTGATTTATTTAGGTTTAAAAGGTAAGTATATATAGAGCTCAGGTTTCCAATGTCTGTTTTTTTGTTGAGTGTATTGGAATTTTGATAAATGTAACACATTTCAAGAAATTCGCGTTTAGATTTTTTGTTTTCAATATGTAGGATTTTTGGATTGTTGAAATCTATAATATGGTCTGTTTTTGTTATGTGTGTGGTCAGAGCAGTTGCATTTGGTTTTATGTGTATATCACTTTTGTGTTGTGTGATTCGTTGTTTGAGGCTTTGCGAACTTTGTCCAATGTAAATACCAAGGCAATTTGAACAGCTTAATTGGTATATAGTGTTTCTTTGTTCTGAAGGTGTGGTTTTGTCTTTAGTTTTTGAAAAAAGGTTATTTATTGTTAAATTTGGTTTTTTTTGCAAACTTTATGTTAAAATTTTTTAAAATATGTTCTATTTTTGGAGTTAATTTGTCGAAATATTCAAATATTTTGTATTGGGTTGTTTGATTGGGTATGGTGTTAGAAGAAGTGCTGTGAATTATTCTGGTTGCATGGTTGTATATTAGTCTTTTTATTAAAGGAGAAGGATAACTATTGTCTTTTAGTATATTATAAAGTTTACTTAAATTTTTTTGGTATAGAGATGGATGGCTAATGTTTTTTATTCTGTTTTTTAGTCCTAAAATAAAATTTATTTTTATGCTTAATGGATGGTATGAGTAGTAATTTAGGTATCTACTTGTAGTGGTAGGTTTCTGATACCAGTCCAGAATAATTTTGTTATCTTTATTTCTTATTAATAAAGTATCTAAAAAAGGCACTGAATAATTTTGTTCGTTTTCAATTGTAAATTGAATTTTATCATTGTAACTATTAAATGTTTCTAAAATTGAGTTAATTTTATCGAATGGTACAACTGTTATTACATCGTCCATAAATTTTTTTAAAAAGGTAATTTAAAAGATAATTTGGGAACTATTTCTTCCATTAAGTCATCCATAATAATTTGAGCGATTAAGGGACTTAGATTGGATCCCATGAGACAACCATCTGTTTGTAAGTAGTAATCATTGCGGAAACAGAAGTAGCTACTGTCAAAAAGAAATTCTATTATTTTTATGAATTGTTGTTTAGGTATTTTGCAGTTGTTTTTGATTCTGTTCCATAGTTTATTAATGTTGTCTAAAGCTAGATATTTTGGAATATTTGTAAATAGTGATATTGCGTCTAAACTTATTAATACATGATTAGGAGGTAATTGAAAATTATTAATAAAAAGTGCGAATTCAAAGAAGTCTTTAACATTATAAATATTTGTTTTAACGGATTTTTTTACAATTTCAGCTATAAATTTGGATAAGTTTTCAGTAGGACTATTGTTTGATGCTATTATAGGTCTTAATTTATTTAATTTAGTTTAATTTATTAGAAGGTACTGGTGGTATCATATGTTCAGGCGCCAAAGGTAAGTCACTGTGAATTTCATGTAAAGATACTGGATAGTGTAAATCGCATTCAAAAATATATCCTACATCAGAATCATCGGGAATATTAAGTATGTCTAAACGTACTATATCTGGACTGGTGCCATCTAAAAATTCAAATTCTCCATATGGAAGATATTCAGACATTGCAGCCCCATATAAATTATTTACATCAAAATACATTAAATATTTAGAATCGAAATTCGGCTGTGTTTACTGAAAAAATTTGCTTGTTTGCAGTATAGTAATAAAAATGTTTTATACCACCTTTGATTTATGATGTGTGTACAGAAAATACACTATCATTACATCGCTATTTTTTTATGGTTACATATAAAATTTTTTAATGAAGCAAATTTGAAAAAATGTCTCAGATTAAACCGTCAATGTTGTTTAATAATTTACACGCACTCATAGTTTTTTTAAAAACCCAGTATTAAAAAAACATTCTGCAGTTTTATTATCATATAGCAGTACCTTGATAGAATTAAAGAATTTCTTATGCGGCATAAATCGTGTAAACACACAATTACCTATATATGCATATAAATTAGGTCAGCGGTAATCTAAAACTTATTATATATATATTACTAGTTGTTAGGTATATTATAAATAAGTATTTGTATTTAAGTTTTCACGCTTGCGCTGCTAGGGGAAATGGTAGTTTAAGAATGTGAATACTATAATAGGGCATTCGCAAGCCAGCCACCATGCAGGCAACAATGTTAGTATTATTAAGAGTTCAATTCATTTGTCTTGTATACTTACATTTATATAAATAAAAGATTAGTGTAATAATTACTTGTGTGGTGCTAATCAATACATCACAATTGGCGACGAGGAAAATAGAATAATACAACGTTACAATCAGCAAATGGTGCAAACTCACCGGTCTGGTGGTATACACGTGCAAGCGAATGAATAAATAACAAATGATGGCTACAGTAAGTGATAACTTAATTGGACATTTGCGAGAATTTAACCCGGAAAATTCAGACTGGTCAATATTCAAGAAACGTCTGGACAATTATTTTGTGGCAAATAACATTATAGACGATAAACGTAAAGGCGCAATACTTTTAAATGCGTTAAGCGAAGAAGCATATAAATTGGTGCACAACCTATGTTTACCGACAGAACCGGAACAAAGAAAATATTCAGAATTGATAATCCTGTTATATGATTATTTTAAACCAAATTTAGTGTTATTTGCGGCCCAAATATAAATTTTATAATGCCCGTAAAGCCATAAGCGGATCTGCAAAAGAATGGTCAGCTAGGCTTCGACAATTAGCAGCATTATGCGAATTCGAGACGGGAGAATTAGAAATGGTACTACGAGATATCTTTATTATCGGGTATGACAAGGGGTTAGTACAAGATAGATTGTTTGAGGGGCAAATAACGCTAACATTTAAAGAAGCTGTAGAAATAGCAACGGCTAAATCAGCGACAAAAACTGAACCTTCGGAAGCCGGCTCAATAAAACAAGAATCGGAAATACATTTCACACGAGCATCGCAACACCAGCGGCGAAAACCGCAGGGACAAGGGGAAGCCACCGATTCAACACCCGCTCCTAATGCTCGAGGAAGTAGATATATGGCTAAAGAAGATTATGAACGACAATGTGCGATTTGCGGCAAAAGGAACCACGCTACAGATAGATGTTTTTTTCAAAATTCTTCCTGCTACAAATGTGGACAGAAAGGGCACTTAGCGCCCAGATGTACAAAAAACCAGGGGTACAAAAATAATAAGGTAAATGCAATTAAAAATAGTGTTCATAATTTTTTGGAAGCAATGCAAGATTGTTTATATAATTTAGGAAATCAGGGTAATCCAATCAAAGTTAATGTGTATATAGAAAATAGTTATCACATATTTAATTTAGATACAGGTGCAAGCTGTAGCGTGATATCGGAGAATTATTGCAAGAAGTGTTTTGCAGACATGTTATTATATTCGACTGATAAAGTATTTAATTTGTATAACGGAGATAAAATTGTTCCCGTCGGTTATATACGTGGAAATGTTTGTTTTCAAAACAAAACAGAGCCACTCAATATTTATGTGGTTAGAAATGGTAACGGGCCTCCATTGTTAGGACGCGATTTTTTTAATCTTTTCCAGTTAAGCATCGCAAATTTAGATTTTATAGCTGATACATTTGATAAATTACCAGAGGATGTACGGAAAATAATAAAAAAATACGCAGAGGTATTTGAACCCGGAATTGGCCTTTTTAATAAAGGACACATTTCCATCAAACTAAAAGCCGTAGGAGTTATACCGAAATTTTATAGAGCAAGACCGTTGCCGTTTGCTATGCGGGAACAGGTGGAAAAAGAACTACAAAGATTACAACAATTAGAGGTTATAGAACCGGTAAATTATTGTCCCTGGGGGACACCTATCGTCCCGGTCCTAAAAAAAGATGGGTCCGTGCGGTTATGCGGGAACTTTAAAATAACATTAAACCCACATATAGAAATCGATCAGCACCCGCTTCCACGTATAGAAAAGTTGTTCGCAAAACTGCAGGGGGTACCAGTTACACAAAAATCGATTTAGCCAGCGCGTATACCCAAGTAGCGTTACACGAAAATAGTAATGGTTTAGTAACTATTTCGACACATAAAGGTTTATACCGTTATAATAGGGCACCTTTTGGTATAGCAATTATACCGGCCCAATTTCAAAAAATTATGGAATCCCTATTAGGTGGTTTAAAAGGAGTCGTAGTGTTTTTAGACGACATTCTACTGACAGGCCGAGAGAGACAAGAACATTTAACAAGGCTAAATAAAGTATTAGAAATTCTACAAGAATCCGGTTTTAAAATATCTCTTAAAAAAATGTGAGTTTTTTAAACCCGAGGTTGCGTACTTGGGATTTGTAATTGACAAATTTGGGTTACACACTACAGAGGAGAAAATTCTCGCTATTAAATTGGCACCAAAGCCAGAAAATGTTACTCAATTAAAATCCCTACTGGGTCTCATAAATTATTACGGTAAGTTCGTAGCCAACTTATCCACCATCTTACACCCCTTGTATAGATTACTAAAAACCGACATAAAATGGAAATGGTCACCCGAATGTGATCAAGCTCTTAATCAAGTTAAAGATATGTTAGTAAGCGCACCCATACTAGCGCATTATAATCCTAACTTTCCCGTACTTTTATCTACAGATGCATCTGCATATGGCGTTGGGGCAGTAATCACTCATCAAATGCCGGATGGGAGCGAGCAACCGATAGCTTATGCTTCGCGTACGCTGACTAAAGCAGAAATGGGATATTCTCAAATTGAGAAAGAGGGGCTATCCATAATGTTCGGGCTGTGTAAATTTAACCAATATCTATATGGGCGGCATTTTACCTTGATAACCGATCACAAACCACTTACCACCATATTTCACCCAGAAAAGAGAATTCCACAGTTTTCAGCAAATAGATTACGGCGATGGGCAGTCATTTTATCCAATTATAATTATGACATAAAATTTTTTAAATCAGAAAAGAATTATGCGGACGCTATGTCGAGACTGCCGATAACTTTTGATGAAAAGGAATGGGAAATAGTTGATATTAATTTCTTAAATTATTTTTCAAACAATGACCATTTCCCAATAAATTTCGAAAAGTACGAAAAGAAACCCTGAACGATGCAACATGCATGCAATTAAGAGGGTATATTTGTACAGGGTGGCCTAAAAATTTTAAAAATACGCTTAAAGGATTTTATAAAATAAAAAATGACTTAAGTCTAGAAAACGATTGCATTTTGTGGAATTCCAGATTAATTATACCAGATAAATTGCAAGAAGGTATGTTAAATAAATTACATGAATCCCACATGGGAATCGTAAAAATGAAAAGCCTGGCCAGATCATACTTTTGGTGGCCAGGATTAGATAAAGAAATTGAAAAAATAGGCAGTTCATGTGAAAACTGCGTGTTAAATAAAAAAGCGCCAAATAAAGCAGCCATAAATTGTTGGGCATGGCCTTCTGAAGTACGGTCGCAGTTGCATTTAGACTTTATGGGCCCGATATTTAATAAATACTTCCTAATAATATTAGATGCACATTCTAAATGGATAGAGGTCTTTGCAATGTCCTCTACAACAGCCAAACTAACAATTGATGCACTACGATCTACTTTCGCGAGGTTTGGGTTGCCCCGTCTAATGGTTACCGGTAACGCAACCACATTTTGCGCACAAGAAGTGCAAGAATTTCTGGCTAATAATAATGTAAAACATATAACTTCCCCGCCGTTTCATCCCTCGTCCAACGGGGCGGCAGAAAACGCCGTTAAAACGATTAAGAAAGTAAAACGCACATAAATCAGAACCCACTTTAATTAAATACATCATTCTTTATACAATCGACTTAGATGTGTTATAATAATTTAAACAGTAAAGAACAAGATGAATATTATTATAATAATAAACTAATTTCTTAGATTAGTGACATATTATTCTGAAAATTCTATGTTGACAGTTAGACCGATCGATCCTTTACTAGTTATGTATACGTGTTTGTTCGAGCCACTACTTTCATTTAATTGTTTCACTCCATGTGCTTGAAGGTATTCAAAATATCTCAATGGCAATATACTTTTGAACTCTTCTGTTTCCACTAATACTTTTTCTCCATATTTTGTCTTGATTGTTTCCACTTTTAAAACTTCAAACCTCTTATTCACAACAAGATCTTTTGAATTTACATAAGGTTTGCGATATGTGGTTTTATTAAGAGTATTAAAATACATATTGCTTTTCTTCGACTAATTAAATTAATATTAGGAGCAATCTCCTTATATAGCAGATTACCACCATCTGTGTACTTTGCCAACCCACTTTTCAGCCTATCATAAGAGTGAACACATTTTGAATTGAAACCGGCCCATGTGTATTTGCAGCCTCTAAACATAAATCAGAATCCACTTTAATTAAACACAATTGACTTGAATGCGATATTTTGCATCTGGCATACTTTATAACTTCTCTCTAGAAAACTGAATTCAAAACAGCTACACACATTCTTCTCTGCACTTACATTTTTCAACATACGTGTGTTTTGAAGTATGTTCCATTGAAAGTAATATAAAGCCGATCCTAATTCAAAACGTACCCACAAGTATTTTACATTGAAAGTATATAAGAATTTATGTTTTCACAACTATTTTACATTGAAATTATATAAGGCCGGTCCTAATTCAAAACGGTGCACGTGTATTTTACATATGTAAAATACGTCTGAACACGTTTTGAATTAGGACCGGCCTTACCCCACTACTCATTCTTTTTCTACTTCCTTAGTATCAGAAATTTTCCCGATATCTTTTAGCAATTCATTTAACTTTTTTTAAATCTTTCGTGGATATTTTTTCTTTTAGCTTATCAAAGTCAAAGTGCCTTTTTCCGTTTATTTTTTTGCAAATTTTCAAGTTTAAGTGGGGCCTTCATAATTACGATGTTGTGGTCACTGTCTACATCTGCTTCCGGGTAGCTTCTACAGTCTATTACTTGATTTCTAAACCGTTGTGTAACAATAATGTAATCTATTTGATATCTTCCTATTTCTTCTGGCATCTTCCACGTGTATCGTCTTCTAGCATGATATTAAAATATTGGATGGTTAAGTTGTTCTTGTCGCAAAATTCTACCAGCCTATTTCACCTTTCATTGCTCGTGCCTAAACCAAATAAACCTACTATAGATCCTTTCCTACCCTCACCTACCATTGAATTAAAATCCCCCGTTATTATTAACTTTTCATGTCCTTTTACGTATCTTAGTATGTCTTCGATTTTTTTTTGTACATGCTTCTACCTCTTCGTCACTGTAGCTAGAGGTGGGCATGTATACTTGTATTATTACTGTATTTACTGGTTTAGATTCAAATCTAACCATGAGTACTCTTTCGTTCTTTTGTAGGTAGTTTTCTACACGTTGCCCTATCTTTTTTCGCATAACTATCCCCACACCCAAGTTTCCTTCCTCTGATCCTGTATGAATTACCCTGAAGTCTCCACTTCAAAAATCTCCCGTCCCTGGCCAGCGGACTTCGTTAATTCCTACTATGTCTAGTGCTAACCTATCCATTTCGAGTTTCAGGTACTCTAGCTTACCTACTTGTTTCATATTTCTGACATTCCACGCTCCGACTTGTAGAAGGTTCAACGATCTTTTTTTATACTTTTGGATTACATTCCCCAAAGTAGTCCCCTCCCGGGGATCCGAATGGGATTATTTTACCTGCAAACTTTTTACCCCACAGGATGCCATCATGTTTAACAATTTCTGTACGCAGTGTACTTGGCAAGTAATGTGCTGGTTTTCCGTTGCCTTCCACACCGCAGTAGTGTGTTTTAAAATGTCGTACCGACCCGTATGGGCTCTGCCAGTCTAAGTACCGAAAAGCTGTTGCCCTCTTTCGGGGACCTGTCTTAGTCTGGTTCCTCACTAAAGATTCCACTAATTTGGTTAAACCTATAGTTCGGTTCTTTAGCTCATTGAAACGCGCAAGCCATTCTACCTGTTCTAGTATTTTAGAACGTCGTCAAGGTGCAGGTCCGTTCAGAATGGAATATTCTGAATGGCAGCCTATAATTCAAAACTATACAAAAACACAATATTTAAATATACCTACAATTCGGTTTAATAATCGTCGGTTAGACGAAGCTGAATTCAGCAAGTGGTTTGGAAAAGCAAAAATGGTTGGCACTGCATCTGGTTTTAAAATTTTCTTTGTGTTTCCAGGTTTAATTTGGTAGTCTAGTTCCAAAAATGTTCACTACAAAGCCTACTACATGCACGATACCATTTATATCTCCGTATAGCATTAATCCATAATTGCAAAATTTCAGGACGTTTAAAAGCAAACCTGTAAAATATTATTATAATAAATATTTAATACCTATATGTTACTACAATTTACGTATGAAATTGCTTCTCATATTATTACACTCAATGGAACACCCAAATGCAATGAAGTGATTTACCATTTTCATATACTAATAAAAATCACTTTAGAAGAGCTCATAAATTTCACTTTCTTTCAAAAAATACAATATGTGCTAAATATAAATCGAAGTAAATACTTAACAACTTTAAGTGGGTAAGCTAAGGACACGAATGCGCACCATTAGTTGCTTGCTTAAATCCCTCTGCCGTGTATGTTAGAGAGTGACAACAACCCCTCGCGGAACGACCGTGTCACGCCAGAAATGCCGTGGCTACAATGACAGGTTAGGTTACTGTTAGAAATAGATATTATTATTAAAAAACACAAATCACTTAACACGAATATCAGAACAGTTGTTGCTAAAACTATTGCAGACTGTTCTGATATGCGTGTTAAGTGATTTGTGTTTTTTAATAATAATATTTATTTCTAACAGTAACCTAACCTGTCATTGCAGCCACGGCATTTCTGGCGTGACACGGTCGTTCCGCAATATCGTCAATCCTTGTTATTGCGCTTGACACACAAACTGTAGCGTCATGCAAGCGGCCTGCCCGTTCCAGTTATTTCAATATATAGTACAATGGTTTGGTATCATAACATAAAGGTTAGGAATTGATAAATGCCAGAAATACAAATTATTCAACGCATGCGTATTGCAATGCAATTCTTCCCCATTTTAACACTCGTATATTCACATACGCAAGAAAATTAACTGAAGATTTATAGTGCGAAATTTGCAAATTCTCCTAAAAGAAAATATTGGGGGACCACCTTAAACGTAAACACGCTCATGGTTGCTATGCATCATAAATAAAAGCAAAGAAAATTTGTATTAAGAACTGATCTTTAGTTTATAACGCTTAACAATTGTCTAACATACGGCACGTGATGAATACCCATACAAAAGGTTCATTCGCATGCATTGCATGTGATTATACCACATCAGACAAAAGTAATTTAAAAAGACATTATCGATCGCATACTAACGAACGTCCATTCGCTTGCAATTTGTGTGACTACACCACATCAGACAAATGTCATTTAAAAACACATTTTTGGTCGCATGCTAACGAACGTCCATTCGCATGCAATTTGTGTAATTATACCGCATCACAAAAACGTACTTTACAAGTACATCTTCAGTCGCATACTAACGAACGTCCATTCGCATGCAATTTGTGTGGCTACACCACATCACAAAAAAGTAATTTAAAAACACATTTTCGGTCGCACACTAACGAACGTCCATTTGCATGCAATTTGTGTAATTATACCGCATCACAAAAACGTACTTTACAAGTACATCTTCAGTCGCATACTAACGAACGTCCATTCGCATGCAATTTGTGTGGCTACACCACATCACACAAAAGTAATTTAAAAAGACATTTTCGGTCGCACACTAACGAACGTCCATTCGCATGCAATTTGTGTAATTATACCGCACCGCGAAAAAGTCATTTACAAGAACATTTGTGGTCGCATACTAACGGGCGTCCATTCGCATGCAATTTGTGTAATTATACCGCATCACAAAAAGGTAATTTAAAAACACATTTTCGGTCGCACACTAACGAACGTCCATTTGCATGCAATTTGTGTAATTATACCGCATCACAAAAACGTACTTTACAAGTACATCTTCAGTCGCATACTAACGAACGTCCATTCGCATGCAATTTGTGTGGCTACACCACATCACACAAAAGTAATTTAAAAAGACATTTTCGGTCGCACACTAACGAACGTCCATTCGCATGCAATTTGTGTAATTATACCGCACCGCGAAAAAGTCATTTACAAGAACATTTGTGGTCGCATACTAACGGGCGTCCATTCGCATGCAATTTGTGTAATTATACCGCATCACAAAAAGGTAATTTAAAAACACATTTTCGGTCGCATACTAACGAACGTACATTTGCTTGCAATTTGTGTAATTATACCGCATCGCGAAAAAGTTCTTTACAAGTACATCTTCAGTCGCATACTAACGAACGTCCATTCGCATGCAATTTGTGTGGCTACACCACATCACACAAAAGTAATTTAAAAAGACATTTTCGGTCGCACACTAACGAACGTCCATTCGCATGCAATTTGTGTAATTATACCGCACCGCAAAAAAGTCATTTACAAGAACATTTGTGGTCGCATACTAACGGGCGTCCATTCGCATGCAATTTGTGTAATTATACCGCATCACAAAAAGGTAATTTAAAAACACATTTTCGGTCGCATACTAACGAACGTACATTTGCATGCAATTTGTGTAATTATACCGCATCGCGAAAAAGTTCTTTACAAGTACATCTTCACTCGCATACTAACGAACGTCCATTCGCATGCAATTTGTGTGACTACACCACATCACACAAAAGTAATTTAAAAAGACATTTTCTGTCGCACACTAACGAACGTCCATTCGCATGCAATTTGTGTAATTATACCGCATCGCGAAAAAGTCATTTACAAGAACATTTGTGGTCGCATACTAACGGGCGTCCATTCGCATGCAATTTGTGTAATTATACCGCATCACAAAAAGGTAATTTAAAAACACATTTTCGGTCGCATACTAACGAACGTACATTTGCATGCAATTTGTGTAATTATACCGCACCACAAAAAAAGTTCTTTACAAGTACATCTTCAGTCGCATACTAACGCACGTCCATTCGCATGCAATTTGTGTGGCTACACCACATCACACAAAAGTAATTTAAAAAGACATTTTTGGTCGCACACTAACGAAATAATTTGTGTAATTATACCGCATCGCGAAAAAGTTCTTTACAAGTACATCTTCAGTCGCATACTAACGAACGTCCAGTCGTATGCAATTTGTGTGACTACACCACATCAGACAAAAGTCATTTAAAAAGACATTGTTGGTCGCATATTAACGAGCGTCCAGTTGCATACAATTTGTGTAATTATACCGCATCACAAAAAAGTTCTTTACAAGTACATCTTCAGTCGCATACTAACGAACGTCCATTCGCATGCAATTTGTGTAATTATACGGCATCACAAAAAAGTTCTTTACAAACACATCTTTGGTCGCATACTAACGAACGTCCATTTGCATGCAGTTTGTGTGACTACACCACTTCAGACAAATGTCATTTAAAAAAACATTTTCGGTCGCATACTAATTAGCGTTCACTGGTATGTAATTTGTGTGAATATAGCGCATCACTAAAAAGTACTTTACAAGTATATTTTCGGTCGCATAATAACGAACGTCCTGGTACGTACAATTTGTATGATTATAGTACGCCACAAAATAGTTATATACAAAGACATCTACGATCGTATATAAACAAACGTTTATTCGTATGCAATTTGTGACTGTTTCACATAAAAAGGAACTGTGTGAAAGTCCATTGAGAAACATTCATTGGTGTGATTATTCTGTATATTACAAAGATACTTTTGCAGTCCCGTATTACTCAACACCCGTTTGTTTGCAATATGTGGATTATTTTGCATCAGAAACGAATAATCCAAAAGTAAATGTGCAATTCCATAGTAACTAATATGCTACGTACATTAGCGTAGCTGGCAGCACAAAGAAAGGAATGCTCGGACTCAGTTGGCGAGTAGGCGGGGTTTTATCACTACAAAATAACGGAAAGACTTGGAAATAAAATAAACACACGCATTTATACTTCACACAAAAAAAAACTCTAATTAGAAAATATGTTACATATAAGCAGTGTGTAAATTTTTGCTGTAATTTCGAATAGCTTTGTAGTAAAGAAAAGTGGACAGAAAGTCGACAGAAAAGTGATAATTAACAAACACCATAATTAATAATTTTAACCAGACCAAACAATTACTTCAAACACTTACCTGTTGTTTACGAGCGTAGCGACGCACATTTGTTTATGCAGTCGTGCCAACGGAAAAACGATGTAAAAAACTGTAGAATCTGTCCGTACTTTACGGGTAACTAAAAAATCTACTCTTCTCTTGGAGGGTGTAGCAAGCACATTTATTTCGATAGCGGTTGTTCTGAAGGAAAGCGGTTCCCCTAATTGGCGGTTCTACATAGAACATGTAAACAGTGATGTGGCCTTCAAGAACGACAAATCGATACAGAATTGCTTCGTGTGTTTTCACATTTCATAGGGTCATTTTTTATTTTTTCTCTTCTTCGTTTTTCACATTCCCGTATTTGTTTCCACCTCTCCTCAATAGATACTCTTTTTCTACCTCCTCCCATTTTATAAGAACAAAATGATCTTTGCTTCACAAACCTACAATATATAAAAATACTAACAATGTCATTAACATGGGTGATACTTGTCCATGGTAGTGACAATTAATATTGCCCATGTTAATGACAAAATGGCGTTTGTAGCAAGAACTAGAAGAAACAAAAACAGTTTAGCAATTGTTTCATACATATCCTAGACCACATACCATACAAACTATACTGTGGATATATTTATTTTAACAGTGATCCATATTTAAAATACTTACAGGAGTCTGGTTAATGACAGGTACAAAACATAACCTTTTGAAAATTCACAGCACTTTCTCTCACAATGATTGAAATGCAACTGAAGGTTCTGGAATGCAATGGTTCTGGTAACCCCCTTCCTCATTGTATAATATCACAGTGTTGACAAATGTTATAATATTTTACTAAAGTTAAGAAATGGTTGTTTTCAGTTGCCCATGTTAATGACAAGCACTTTAGGGACAGCTTTTAATGTAATACAATATAGTTTAAGAAAGTGTTAATGTTTATGATGGGGTATTAAACATATTCTTTGACGTCTTATGTGCACATAATATTCTCATTATTAGCTAAAAAACAAATACTGTTCATGAAAACTCTTTGTTATGGTTAGATTCCAAGAAAAGGATGGTCCATATGAATGACATTTCTGTTGTTTACATATTGTAAACAACATAATTCAAAACTTTGTGTGCTTGACAAGATGAGAGTGTGATAGAGCTCAATGAGATACGCACTTTGGAAAAAAAACACTCCTGTAAAATTATCAGGTTATTAGAAATTCTCCAAGGGACACTATAATTTACCCTATAATAAGTTTCGCCCATTTAGACAGCGTTTTCGCATTCTCTGATTTGGTTGACGAAGAGTGTGAGATCTCGCAAAAAAAATTGAGGGGATTTAATAAAAAATACACATTAGTGTTGTAAATAAAACAAAAATAAGAAATAGTAGTTCGTAAAGAAATTTCTTAACTGCTAATGTAAACAATAAACTATACATAAAATTTCATAAAGTTTCTTAATTTCTAATCGCGGGTTCAAATCCTGCTGTCAGCGAAAAAGAAAATTGGTTCGCTGTCAGTTGGACAAGAGTATTCAAAAATAAAGAAATGTGTGAATAAGAAATTCCATTCAAACTTCTTAAGTACATGATGACGTATTAGTCGTTTAAATAAATTTGGTTGGAACAAGCAAAATCATCTGAGGTAATTATTCATAATACCTAGTCATCTGGAGTTAATACTTTACAGGAAAAATAATATATAATAATGTATAAATGAAATCAAAAATCACTTAGGTTTGTGCCATATTAAAGTAAAATGTTTTATGTAGAATGAAAATTAATTAATTGTAATCCATGTAAAAAGGATTAGGGAGGACAAGAATTGTCGTTGTTTTAATTCCTAGTTAATATAAGATTATTTTTGGTTCTATATTTAGTATCGACGAACTATGGTAATCATTAAAAAAATATTTGTATTTCCTCGGTAATGTCTTATATAGAGAAAAATAATTATGACTGTTAGGTAGACAGCACCAATTGTATCTTCTGTAAATTGGGTTGTCTAACATCCTCACCAGCCTTATTGAATGTATGGCCTTATAGTCTTTGCAATTTCTAAATAGACCTGCGTCATTACAATTTGTGACGTCTAACTGTAACGACGTTGCCACTACCAAAATCCTATTGCCGCATGACTATATTAGCGCTATCGGTAGAATACAGAGATTGAAAATAGCAGATGACGAATGTAATTTGTTACTTTTAAAAAAGTATTGTTTAGGACAATATTGCAGATTAAAGTCATTAATTAACAATATATTTTATTTATTTCTTTATTTTTACCACTGAGCATATTTTAAATATATTTGCGTATTTCTAATGCTCCTAATTTTGTGGCCATTAGTATATTATACCAGACACGGAATAATGACCACAGTTATTCAAGAGGTTATGTTTTGGAATGATAATTTAAACGTTTTGATTAGACAAATCGAAAAAGAAAAGGAACACAATTACAATTCCATTTGTAAGTAAAATTCTCATTAACTTTGAATAATTAAGATATATTACTTTAAAATAATCTTTTAGATTTCCCTGAAATCATCTACAAAGACTAAAGTTATGTTATATACAATGCAAACGAAGGATTTAATACTTTCAAATCACCCTAAAATTTGTGATGATCATTTCACTTCTGATTATTAGTATGCAACTGACTTGAATATGTCATGTTTTCAAAGCATTTCCAACAACTAAAACAATGTATAAGAGTAAAAGCTTTAAGTAAATCAACTTTGAAAATCTTATAACCAAAAGGTTCAACGACTAATCTTTCGATGGAATTTTTAAAGATATAAACAGCAGTTTGTTAAATATGCAAAAGCACGAAGGGACAAAAATCTTCAAAAAATAGGCATTTACTTTATTACTCTTTGAGATCAGGTAACGGAGTAGTTTGAAACAAATAATTCAATATACAATTTACCATTTTTTGTAGATTGGTGTAATATAAAGACTTTGACCTTACCTGTATTTAGCACCTTCAAAGTTTAAGCTAGTGTAGTATTGACCAGTTCGTCACCAGTGTGTTTATTACAACCATTGAAATTGAAAGCTGTAGATGCTGTTGGGGTATCTAAAATCCAATATCCTGAAGATAAATGTGCAACTCTTGTTTTAAAGACAAGTCACTCAAGAATTTAACAAGTATTAAAAGTTTTTAATTTAAAAATAAAATATATATGGTAGTACTTGTTTATTATACATAAAGTTTAAGATAGTTATAATTAAATTAGAAGTACGTGGTGTAAAAAGCTTTTTAATTCTAAGTAGCCATGCATTTGGTTGACTAGTTCAATTTGATTGAAAATCTGAATCACTGTTATCACCATCACCAACGTTAATAATTAGAGGTGCATTATCTTCTTGATCAAATTTGATCTCACGTTTCCACCAATCTTTGATAATTTTTTCTGCATGTTCTATCGAATGTGCCCAAATCTCTGGTGTTATTTTTTCTAATGCTTCTTTCCACATCTGTAAACAGTTTTCAACAGACCTACCATCTCTTCCAGCGTGTTGATTGTAGTACCTCTTACTAACACCCCATACATTTTCAATTGCATTGAATATGCAGTGATACGGAGGCAAACTTAACACCTTATGTCCATATTGTTCGGCTAGCAAATCCGCTTTAAAAATCTTTGGCGGTTTATACCTAAAATTTTTAATAAATACTGATATGTTATAAAGCACAAAATTTTGCCTTACATCATGACAAGTTTCAAAAGCTCTGGTTTCAAAGCATTACCATCAAAAGAAATTGTTTGTTTTGTTAGCCATTCTGCGATGTCACTTTTTTTCCAGGAATTGTTAGGTATTTTGTTTAACACAGTAGAATGATAGGAAGCGTTGTCTAAAACTATTGCAGATGGTGCTTCCAAATTCTTCAATAATTGATTTTCAAACCAATACAAGAAGTTCTGTTCATTCATTTCTCCGTGGTAATCTGGGTTGTTTGTGGACGAAGAAAAAATCAATTATGCCCCATCTATGAAACCATTTACATTTCCTGAATGTAATACTATGTACCTAAAAGATTATTTACATTATTCTGTTTTAAAAGGAAGTATATGACATAAACCTTTTTCCATCAATTCGTGTACTCTTTACAGTTCTTAAATCACTGTCTTGCCAGGAGCAACTCACGGCACTATTCTGAAAAATCCATGTTTCGACCAAAAACATAAACTGATACAGATTCTCTTCTTTTATTCTCTTGTATGTCTTCAAGAAACGTATCCTTTTATCAACAATATTTGGCAATTCTATTAGATCTCTCCGTGGGTTATTTTTTTGCCATTTAAATCCTATATTGTGTAGGATTGTATTTAGGGATCGTTTAGAACCATTAAAAAGTTTATCGTGCTTCCGATTCTGCAACAAGAAATGAACAGAAATATGTTCATCTAAAATAAATACATGTAATACTATACATTAACTTGGAAATGAGTACTTACAATTGTCATATAGCCTATAAATCATATTACGAACTCCACTTTTGGTAAATTCATCTACGTCAGTGACAGGCTTTGTGAGACTCGCTTTTTTGACGTAAATGGTTCATTTTTTGCAATTGTTTGCGAAATCGATTTTACAGTGCCAATACTAAGACCCAGGGCAACCGACACTCTATAAAAATAAGCATAAGAAATAGTTTTTGAAGTAAATAATGAACTAAACTACCTCACGAACCGCTGTTAACGGAATACATGGTCCACCATTATCCCTTTCTTTTTCAAAAAAGTGATAAAACTAGCAACAAGTTTTAGTTCTAATGCCTAAACTAATTCTACTCATTATCTTCGGTGATCAGAGTTCGGTGTAACATTAATATGAGTTCTGAAAAGAACCGTTTGAAGCAAAAACTGATCAAATTATGAACGAATGAAAATAAAAAGTGCAGGAGATGTAAGAATAACTAAACAATATATAACCTAAAAATTAAACGTCAAATCAATTAAAATTCCGCTAGAATTGTTGGCAACGTTACACATTGCTACTATTCAAATCAAAACCGTAGCTAGTATTTTACGATTTATAGTGACAAATGTCTGTATAAATAGTTAGTAAGTGTGTGAGGTCGCGAATGACGAGGTCTATTTAGAAATTGCAAAGACTATATGTTTTAATTTTAATAAAGGCAGTCTACGTCTGGCTCATAGATAAATAAGAGGAGATCATCCGTTGGATAGGGAAGAATGGGAACTAAATTACGCGCATATGCGGTAGCGCACAGAGGCGCTGCAGTATCATGGAACTATATTTATTTAGCCTTTATATGTCTCCGCTTATGTATGAAGAAGTATAAACAACCTAACCTCTATTCCGTTTGTTTTGTTTGGGAAGCCCTTCACCATCTTAAAGCTAACTTTAATGGTATTGTTGTTTATTACGAAATTCAAAGAATTGCTGTTACAGGTATTCCATTTTTTAAGTCAGTGTTTAAAATACTAATTATATTATGATTTTAGCATAGTTCTCTTTACAGTTTTAGTTGCTTTGTTCAGTAGCATTATTACTGGCAAATTATTAAATTATGATTGACTTAGCAGGTACCTAATTTTTTATATCAGCGTTTAAAATTATTAATTAAATATTGTTGTAGTATACATCAGTGTAATATTTTCGATTTAATAGAGGAACGCAATGCCTATTGGGAAATTGATTTACCATTATGTTGCCAAAGGTTAAGTAAATGCATATTATACCAATATAACTGATAACAAGTACAGAAGCAAAAAATGTATAGACGTGTTTACTATATGCTCCTTAACTCTTACAATACCTGTTCTACAAGTGGAAAATATTTTTGCAAGAATATTATTAGTTTGATCTCAGTATGCCCGGAAGTGAATATAATCTAAGATCTGCTGGTTTAGACAGTGATGAAAAAGATAATGCTGTTGTACTACGCATTGTTGAAACTTTTTCAGCTTCACCTAATTATCTTGTTTGTCGCCCTTTACCATGTTTCCTGTCCATTCCCTACATAGGTAGGTGATAATTTGCAGCCGTTGGCGAACCGTACTGCACGACCCTGGATGAACGAGCCCATGACTGCCGGAGCTGGTCCGAACGCTTTGGGAGAGCGTCGGGCGTACTATCTTTAACTACCTAAAAAGGACCCTCCGTAGCCCTGATGGAGTTGAATAGAAGCCAACTTTAACCCAGGGACATATTCATGTGAGTAATTGCTGTATCCCCTATTGTCTTAAATTTATATATTTTTCCGATTATTGCGTAATATCATTTGTGCATTTCTGACGTCATTGACAGATGGGCGTTCAAAATCTGTACAAAGGTTAGCGTACTAACCGCCAGTGGCGTCGCTCGCTTTTTATTTCGCGCTTGCGCGATGTATTTATCGACTTTTTTAAATGTAGATTATTCACTTTTTAAACTGTACGAATTTGAGTTTAAATTGTAACTTAGGTTACGATGACAACGCTTATTTGAATCATGTGGAAGTTATATTGAAGTCAAGATGTTAAGCTCATAATTGTTAATGCTTCTACATCATTCTAACACCGTAAAATTTACAATTTTAAATAAAATGTGACGATAAGTGCTTGCATATTATCGTATAACTTCAGAACAGAATTAACTATATCATAAATTTTGATAACCAATAGCTCCAAGATCGATTGAAACGACTATGTTAGACACACTTACGCACTTATACGCACGCTTGTACGTCCACACGCGCGCAAACACACACACACATATATATATATATATATATATATATATATATAGCCGTGAAACTTTATGAATAATCGAGCCTCACGAATTGGGCGTCATAAATTGCCGTGGAACTTTGCTCTAACTCAGTCCTTTCTCAAAAAACATTCGAGGATTTTATTTATTTTCCAAAAATCGTCATAAATTTCACACAATAGAAAAATTTAAAAAAAAAAAAAATTCTCACCCAGATTCCGCTTTCATCATTTAATTGCTTCAACAGCTCCCTGGCTAGCTCAGTTGGGCCTCCTATTGAATACTTAGATTCACTATCATACTCTTTATCTTTCACGCACACTCTCAATAAAACCACAAAATAATACAACAATCATGCAATATTTATTTTCAACTATTTACAAATAAAACTTCAAGATTATTTACATTTCGGTGCTCAAGTTAGACCTCAATAAATTCTATTTTGTAAAGTCCAGTATTTTAACTTTTAAACACATTGACTGTAACCGGAGTAAATGGGCCCTTAATAATACCTTATTTTCCTTTCTTTATTTATAATTAATTTTAATTAGTACACTCTGGAGTATAGTGAGCTCATGATAACCCAGTTAATTATGAATAATGTATGCTTTTTACTTTGCATACGCTTACTGCAACAATATAGCTGATTTCATTATCTTAATTAAAAATATAATTATTAATATTGTTGTTTAAATTTTTTCATCTGTTACTATTTTAATTACGAGCTTATAATAATGAATAAACATTTACTGGTTCACCTGTTAACCTTGAGCTCGTAATAACACAAACAATAATTTGAACTCGTTTAATTAGATTACATTAATTTGATTTATTTATTTTGAATTTTTGATTTTTGTTATTATATATATGCTATAGTGCGGTAGTGTTACAAACAATTAATTTTGGCATTTTAGAACCACTACTTAAGTTCTATACTGTTATATAATTTTATTCGTTTTCAACTAGTATTCTTATTACATTATACTGGATTTACCAACTATTATCGATGATTTAAGTGCTTACCCTGTCGCACTTAATTCCTTTGACTGTGTTGAAGATGATCAGGTTTTCGTTTGCAACAGAATTGGAGTCTTGAGAAGTTTTAGCGTTTACCATTTAAATATAAGAAGTGTTTTGAAAAATGTAGACTTCCTTTGTAACGAATATATTTTTTGTAGCACTATTTTTACAAGAATCACATCTGTATAATTTTAGTCTGTGGTATTTAATTCTCGTATATAATACTGTTATATCTGAAAGAAACAATTCCACAATGGAACAGGAAATCATGACCGTCTAAATAACTTAAATGCTTTACTCAGAAATATTTAATAATAAAATACGCTCACAAAACATATTTAAAAGGGAACGGGTCGTTTGTGTTGTCTAACTTACAGGCGGATTATACCCTTTCTAGTCGTTAAAATTAGGATAGCGCCTGCGTGAATACGGTCACGAGGTGATGCGCCACGCAGATAAACGGTGCCGTGCTTGCTCGGAATGAAGAACAAAGCGGCCATTTGTATTTGAGAATGTAGTTTAGACAGGATCATCTACAGATGAGCTCCCAAATTTTATATAAGTGGGGCCTCAGAATAGGCGTGCCGAAGTAGAGGCAAGAGGGCTGGTCGTCTTGGGACATAGAGAAGATTTTTATTCCTGTGACACCGGCAAGGCACTTGATCACGCTTATCCTTGAAATGGTTCGAGTCGGTATTTGTTAACGGTAAGACCGCATTACTCAAATAATTTATAAAATATCTTTATTTCCTTAGCGCATGATGTAGTAACATACATTTGAAGTACACATGAATTAACTATATATACGTATAAAGAGACTGGGACAATGTTCGTTTGTTAAGAAACTACAGCTGTTGTTTGGTGTTTGGTTACAACCATTTAGTAAGCAGATTTCAGAAAACGTGCGTCGAGTTTGATAACTAGGGATGACGGCTTCATTAAATACAGGAATCAAACCTTTTTTTGTTATGTTTGTGAGACCTTGAGTGTGCTCACATAAATTGTAATCAGGGATTGCTTAGTTATACTAAATTTTGTGCATAAAGAACAGCGTGGAAGATTATTGTTACGAAATGCTATTACAACAATTTTGTAAGATATACAGAACATTCACTTATTAAAAAAGATGAGATTCCAAAGTCCATTTCCTGTTTTCTAGAAAATTACTTGCAGATGTCAAATTTTTATAAGCTCATTATACTTGAATAAGTTGAAATGTTATTTGTCCAAGTTAACTGCACGTGATTCAAATTTTTTTAAGAAATAACTTAAACTCAATGTGAAACATATGTAAGCCAATAAACAGATCTGAGTATTTGGTATCAGAAACTTGTTATAAAATGTTATTAAACTTAAGGTCTTGTTATGTCAAGGCAGATGTATAAAGAATCCAATTTTATTATTTCATTTTTGTAAACAAATTTAGAAAAAAAAACGAAAAGAGAGAAACTATATTAAATTTCATTTTTAGACTCAAGTTTTTTATTCCATGCACAATTAATTTTAGAAAATTTTTTTAACGAAAATAAGTCTTTGAATAATGAAAGTAGACGAATGCTGAAGTAATTTAAAAAAAACAGATATGCTACAACTGATTTGTTCTAGGTATTCATTTTTGATTCAAATATCTTTGGTGTGGTAATCTTAACATTATCCACCTGTAATTATTATTAAGATTTTTTATTAGAAAGCACAAACGGTGTCTTTTTAATAGAAAGTTTGTTGTGTATTTTTTCTTTCAGGGTCTTCGAGATTGAAGAGGTTGTAAGTATGTTCCAGAGGTTTCCAGATGCATTAGTTCAGTAAGTTGTAAGTTTTTTATGGTGCTTATATGGCATGAGTTTCTGTATCTTCTCATAGGAGTAATGAATTTCTAGTGTTATCGTCCATATAGATACAGTGGCGCTCAACCCCTTTTCTTTTTGTTAGCTTATTGTAGAGTTTATACCATCCCCACGCCCTTTCTCATTGCTCACCCTTGGGGTAATTCCCAGACTTAACCGCGAACCAATAAGGCTTCACTTGTATCCAACTAGTGGAGGCCATAAAAAAAAGGTTTCACCTTTTATTCCATCTTAGTGAATATAATACGTACGATGTTATTATTTTATTGGAAAATCTGATAATTAATAATATAAATTCTGTTACTATTCGCAACTGCTTGGTTTTGTACAGTGAAAGCAGGTACAGTCAAAATGATGGTAAAATAGTTTGTTACTAATAACTGCATTATTGAATCTCTAAATCTTTTTATTCCAAAAATACATTCATTCATTCAGTAATTCAAAAGAGTAACTTAAAATTGGCATTACTGTTGTTTATAGATTATCTCCTACAAACACAATGAATTTCATACAAGACTTAAACAGAATTATTTCCAATATCTCTACCACGTGTGAGATTTTTGTAGGAGATATTAGCATTGACTTGTGTAGCAAAAGAGATAGTACCTTTAGCAAGTACTAGCAGCAAATGGTTTTTTATCTTTAATTAATACCACAGCAAGAATTACAAACCTCAGTAGCACCTTCCTTGACGATATCTTTTTTAAATTAAATAAAAGTAACTTAAAACTAAATTTATATTCTAATATCATTCATAACAGTATAACCGATCATTACTCTACGTCATTACATATTGTACCAAAACCATCTGAATTTGAACATGCTAATAATATTTTCAAACCTCAGTATTCACACAAAGTTTTATACTCAAATATAAATCGATGCCTTTCAAATATTGATTGATATGACTATTTCAATAATATTACCGATACTAATGAGGCGACAATTGCTTAACATTTCGAAAATTAAATTAATACTGTTAAAACATATTAACACTTAAAATTAATCGGATAAATCTATCAATTCAATACGCTATTAATCAAAAAATTCCAATACTTAAAACATTTAAACTTACAAACAATATAGAAATCAGCTAACTTCATTAATACGTATTAATAAGGATACATTTTACCAAAATTAATTTAATTATACGTGTGGCAACATTAGAAAGACGCGACATATTATTAAAGACGCTAAAAGTGATATATCTTCTAAGCAAAATATATCGATATTGAATACTGAAACTGATGGTGTAGTTACTAATACAGACCTGATAGCTTCCTTGTTTAATAAGCATTTTAATTCTGTTGGAAAGAACTTCAATAAATTAAAAGATACTTGCAAGAATACTAATTCTAATAAAAATTGTGTGTATTATTAATCAACTAAAACATCAGTCTTTTACGATGTCTAGTATTTTAAATTCCAATTTAGTTAAACAAACAAAAAATCAAATTCTTGTGTTTTTCAATATAAAATGTATACTTGTATTATTACTGTATTTACTGGTTTAGATTCAAATCTAACCATGAGTACTCTTTTGTTCTTTTGTAGGTAGTTTTCTACACGTTGTCCTATCTTTTTTCGCATAACTATCCCCACGCCAGAATTTCTTTCCTCTGATCCTGTATGAATTACCCTGAAGTCTCCATTCCAAAAATCCCCCGCCTCTGGCCAGCGGACTTCGCAAATTCCTACTATGTCTAGTGCTAACCTATCCATTTCGAGTTTCAGGTTCTCTAGCTTACCTACTTGTTTCATACTTCTGATATTCCACGCTCCGACTCGCAGAATGTTCACGGATCTTCTTCTATTCTTTCGGATCACATCCCCCGAAGTAGTCTCCTCCCGGAGATCCGAATGGGGGACTATTTTACCAAGCGTAAGACTACGGATCCCAAGGTCCTGGGTTCAAATCCCGACACGGCCGACTGCTTGAAAAATGACAGGTGAGCATTTTTCACAAAAATTACGCCCTCGTTCGGATGAGAGGTTAAATGGAGGTCCTGTGTGTGAGTGTTGTCACGCACGTTAAAAATCCCTACCTTGCCTGTAACGGCAAGGGTTCGGCAAAATTCTAAATTTCAAGGCAACAAAAAACTCGCCTCCTGGCCAATGTAGTACCTTCTGGTGGAGCATTGGAAATATAAATGCACGGACTATTTTACCCCAGAGGATGCCATCATGTTTAACAATTTTTGTATGCAGTGTACTTGGAAGGTAATGTGGTGCTTTTCTGTTGCCTTCCACATCGCAGTAGAGTGTCTTAGAATATCATACCGACCCCTATGGTCTCTGCCACTCTAAGTACCGAAAAAGCTGCTACCCTCTTTCGGGGACCTGTCTTAGTCTGGTTTCTCACTGAGACCGTATTAATTTGGTTAAACCTATAGTTCGGTTCTTTACCTCATTGAAACGCGCAGGCCATTCTACCTGTTCTAGTATTTTTAAACATCGTCAAGTTGCAGGTCCGTTCAGAATGGTCATGCCTAAAAAGGATATATATTTTCCGTCAGATATCCTATTTTCGGAGACTAATTTACTACTACTTAGAATACTTTAATGTACTTTACTGGTTCTGTACAAAAATCTCCACTCTAAAAAATGTATATGCATTTTTATTACACTAGATTAATAGATTAAAAACCAATCAGACCTTACTCGACTGCTTATGACATTAACTCAACATTATGTTTCTTATTTAGGTCCAAGGCATTTCAATACTTTACCTGCTTGCTATAAAACTATAAACAGCATTTAGATTATATGAAAAAAGAGTTACAAAATATTTACTTGATAATATGAAAAAAATATAATTTTACATTTGCTAATGCTTTTCAAGGCCCAATTTTAGGTTGAACTTGACCATTTCTTTTGTCAGTTTCTAGATAAATATTTTTATTTGTTTTCAATTTTTTATAACTCTATTGTATTTATAACTTAGTTTACTATTCACAGTTGTCTGTTGAACTATTTATGTATTCAGTCTCACAAACTTTGCTTAGGTTCTGAATCTCTGTCTAATATATCTCTGTACTAACAAAACTATTTAATACAATACAAAAAAAAGATCGAGACTTCTAAATTGGCTCTTATAGATATTGACTAATGCATGTCTATAATAAATTTAATTAATTAACAAACGGAATTTCTTTATATTCCAATTATTTGTGTTTAATTATTTATTTAATTAAACTTGATATAATGATTGCATCTGTATTATATTTATGTTACATTAAGGTTATTTATTGATTTGTTATTTTGTTAAATAAAATTAAATAAAAACCCTTAACCACAAAAAAATATTTAAATTACTAGATACGTATTTCGACCACTATGTGGTCATCGTGGGAACACTTCAGAGGATATTCTCCTCACATTAGGCTGAAGTGAACCTTCCCAACCTATAATTTACTATATTGTTGCTTTAAACACTATCGAGGATATTCTCCTCACCCGCAGGCTAGTGTTCTCAACAACAAACAAACTTGTTTGTTGTTGATCAAGTTTGTTTGTTGTTGAGAACACTAGCCTGCGGGTGAGGAGAATATCCTCGATAGTGTTTAAAGCAACAATATAGTAAATTATAGGTTGGAAAGGTTCACTTCAGCCTAAGTGGTGAGGAGAATATCCTTTGAAGTGTTCCAGAACAACAGCTAATTTTTTTTTTCTACTTTTATTTAATTTTATTTAAATCGTGCCACCGTGTTATTTTGTACTGTTGTTAAGTGTGATGTATAATAAAGAATATTTATATCAACAAATCATTATTAATTTTTTGTTTGGTTCCATGAATGAAAATTATCTAAAAAACTTATTTTCAAAACTCAACAATATGTATGAAACAGGTTGAATTAAAATTCATTTATTTACCATATATGCTTAAATGAATTTTAATTCAACCTGTGTCATACATATTGTTAAGTTTTAAAAATAAGTTTTAAGGTAAATCTAGTGTTCGTATTTTGAATTTCCCGCTATTAGCTGTTGTTTTGATCGGTTGTCACTAGATGCGCCACCGGTTTTAGCCGCCATTGTTGTCCCCACTTTTTTACATTGGATTGGTGACTCTCTTACTGTATGTTCTCTATGGTCTGGCTTCATTAGAGTACACTACAAACAATAATTAACATGGCGCTGCGTAGTAGTAGAAGAACCTCAATATATTCGTGTACTGCAAATTAAAATACTAACAAACGGAATACAATTAATTAATTATTAATATGGAAATAAAAAACAACTAAGTACCGACCCTCAGTTTAAAGGAAACTCAGCAGAGAATTGGAAAAACTGGTTACAGCGTTTTGAAATTTATTCAACTTCAACAGAACTAGATGCGAAACCAGAAAAATACAATGTGCTCAATTATTACACTACATGGGAGAAGAATCAATTCAAATATTCAATACATTCTTATTTACCGATCAAGAAAAGGATAAAATGAAAGCACTAAAACAAAAATTTAATAATTATTTTGCGCCAAAGAAAAACTTAACTTATGAACGTGTTACGTTCATTTTCGTAAATTATTAATTAGTGTATGTACACTAATTTTTATCTTAAATTCCTTTGGCATTCAACACAAAAATTAATCCCGTTAATTAAAAAATAACCCTTTCGTGTATTAAAATTTGGATGGTAATTAATAATAAATATCCTTTCTAAGAATTTTGTCCCATGGATTTTACGCCTAAATTAGATAGACGACTTTCCAAGTATTTTAATAATTAAATGCTGGCGTGTTTTCCCTTGAAAAAAAATTGGGCGAATTTATTTTAATAAAATTAGGGTTTTCCTGCTTTATTTCCTTGCTTTGGTGCTTTAACAAATGTAACAATTCATTTGCTGTTTGAATAGCCACAAGAAAACACGTTCTGTTTGCTTTCGTTCGTTTTGTTATGCAAATTTCCGGCACGCATTATTTAGCGTGGTGAGTATATGGAGTTTATATAAAACAATACGTTTCAGCTTCCTTAAATTAATTTATTGTCCGTAAATATTCTAGCTTCCTGCGGGGGACACGTTAATCCCTTGAGCTTTTTCTGGGAAAGCGAGGTCAAATGCGCTCCGCATGGACGTAAGACCAGCGACTGGTTCCACCCCGATGTCAGTAACTCGAGGGTGAGTTTCTTTTTTTGTTCTTCTTTATATGTGCTTGTGACTTTGGAGCCAGAACTTTCATAGATGGCCTTCCTAAATTTACCTCTATATAAAAATTATTGAACTATTTTGGCATTTACTGCTCTTTGGTTACTATCTTACTATTTGTTTCTAAATTTCTAAAGATCTACTATATGTTTGTAAATTTAGTTTAAGTTTATACTTACCATATTTTAGAACTGTGGTTTTTAGGGTTGCGTTTGTTTCTTTTTTTCTGTAGGTACTGTCAGGGGGTAGTTGCCTAAAAACCACAGCTCGCCATTTTCATGGGTAATTTTTTTTTAATATTTTAGGGTTTCTTATAATGTATTTATAAATTGAGGACATTGACTTTTTTTGGGGTTGGGTTTGGGAGTACTGTTTTTTGTATATATATTTTGTTTTTAATTATAAGTTCTTTTTTTTCCGTTGTATGTTTTGATCTGAGTGTGAATGAGTGAGTGTATCTATTTTTTTTTTCTATTTATTTCAGGTTTTTTTTTAATTTAGCTATAGGTATAAGACTCCGCCCACTCGCCGCCTGAGCTCGGACTTACTTTCTTTCGCTTTCTTTTTCTTGATTTTTTTTATGTTACGTCAATGCACGTAGCAAACGATATAAATTTTTAACATCGAGACAAAATCCAAATCAGAAGATCCAACAATTTGTAACGGAATTAAAAATCAAGGAAATCAATGTGAATTCGGAAACGAGGAGTTAAAAGATGATCTCATAAAAACAATGGTTATTATTGGCATCAAAGATGACATCTTGAGGGAAAAACTGATACAATATGAAAATAAGGAGCTAACTCAGGTAATAGAATTTTGTATCATAACGGAAAGTTCTAGAAAAAATCTTCAACTAATGCAAGACAAGGAAAGCATATCAACTTCATATAGAGAACAAGGACACGAAATAGACGTTATTAGACAAAACAACATACAGGCAGGGCATTCTAACAGAACGAGCAATACAACTAATCGCATGAGGTCAAGGTCAAACAATCGCTATTCTTCAGCTGTATGAAATGTACGGAACGTAATTAATAAAGTTAAAATTATCAACAATTGTACAAAATGTGGTCGTACTCATACAATTAATAAATGTTATGAATATGGAAAGCAATGCAACATTTGTAAAAAAGCAAATCATTTTGCAAATGTTTGTAGAAATAAAACTAATAGATATAATGTCAATGAAATTAATTTAGAAAGCGATTTGGTAATTGATAGTATCAGTTCATCAAATGTTCATCAACATTGTACCATTAATATTCCTATAACCTCAAATATCAATGTGCACACTAGGTTCAAAGTAGACTCACGTTCTAGTAGCAATTTAATTTCTTTATTTAATTTAAGAGAGCTGGATTTAGATACAAAAAAGAAAATTGTTAGAACACATCAAACTTTATCAACCTATACAGGTGAAAATATTCCAATTATAGGTAAATGTTATTTAGATTTAAAATTCAATGACATATTTATTTAAAATGTAGAATTTTATGCTACAGAAAGTAAATCTGAACCGATTTTAGGTTTAAGTACATGTTCAGATTTAGGGATTATTAAATTACATAAAGAAGTAAAGGTTAGAACAATCAATTCTATCACTGAAAATGATTATAACCATCATCATTTTGTTTTCGACCTTACTTAAGGTCGGTTTGACGCAGCTCTAACTTCTTTTCCATTCTGTGCTAATCTAAAAAGCTCTACATACTCTTCTCAACCTAAATTTCTAATAATTTGACTAATATAGTTTGGTCTAGGTCTTCCTATATCCTTCTATCTTTTTCCTATCCAGCTGGCTCTACCTAGATATTAGCAACCTGATGGTTGTTAAAGAACTCTAACATGTTTACATGATTACCATTTATATGGAAATGAAATATAACCTGGTTATCCGCTTCAAAAAGGAAAAGTGTTAAATTATATGTTATGGTAAGGCTTAAGCAACGAAACGCTACCAACATGCCAGACCGCTAACCACTTATGAGTCATGTCCTGGTGACATTTAGTTACCTAATTTTTATTTTTTTTGTTTTGTTTTCGAACTTACTTAAAGTCGGTTTGACGCAGCTCTAAATTCTTGTCTATTCTGAGCTA